>CAHIKZ030005575.1:1730000-1780000 GCA_903632075.3 Acanthosepion pharaonis | reverse complement strand
ATTGAACAAAAGCAACAAAACAAACATGAACTTTGGACAGTTTATCTGCAATTCATGCCGCAAATCTTTTAAATTCAAATTAATTAACTCTAAAAGGCCATTAGTAAAAGAAAACGAGAAGAAAGGACCAAACATTAATTGTAAGAAAACAGAATGTAAGATATTACATAGTAGTCAAGCACTCATTTCTTTGTATCTAATGAAAATTTATTTTTTCTTCATACTTTGCTTAGCTTTTGGAAGGCATCTTTCACTATTCCATTGTCCCTTCAGATTTCAATGTCTCGTTTTCCATCATCTGTTTAAACACTTCTCAGACAGTTAAATTCTCCAGCATTGTTACATAGCAGTCAAGCACTCTTTTCTTTGTATCTAATGAAAATTTACTGTTTCTTCATACTTTGCTTAGCTTTTGAAGGCATTTTTCACTATTCCATTGTCCCTTCAGATTTTAGCATCTCGTTTTCCATCATCTGTTTAAACACTTAGATAGTTAAATTTTTCTGCTTGCTTGCTTGTTTCTATCTCATTTGCTTTATTCTTTTGAAAAGGATATTAGTCTCTCTTGGGACTAATATTGTTTTCAAATTCTATGTTAACTATTACTAGTTCCAAATAGTTACCATTTTTTGTTTTGTTTTCTTCAAACTGTTTTCCCAGTGATCTTCATTGAGATTTCTCCATTATTTTGCATCTCCAATGAATATCAGTTAAGGTTGTTGTTTTTCATTTGTTTATGGTTTCCATTCTGTGCCTTTTATGCAGGTTGCTGAACTTCTTGCAGCTGATCTTTATCTTTTTGATGGTGGCATTTTCATGCTCGCATAGAATATCAAGCTTCTCATAATGGGTAATTTTTCTGCCAAGTATACAGCCATTCCTCCCCCACCCGTAAAATATGGTGTGAGAATTTGAAGATCTTATCGCAACATTTTCTCTACCTTTGTTCTTGAATTCTTCCTGTAAGATTTTCAGCATGGTTCTTTTGAAAAGAGATAATGTTTATCATCAGGTCACTTGGATTTGGAAAGTGTTCATCCTCATGTTTCCTTTGAGAAAAGTGAATTTTATGTGTATGACACACTGTAGACACTTTCACGTTCATAACTAGTGCGGGATTTCTTTTGCCTCATAAGTGAGACATTTTTCTTTCAATAATATTAAAAATGGCGTCAAGCTAATGAATCATCCAGGTCTTAAGAAACAGGGGACCTTAACAGGGTGTAATGGTTAGTGAGCTTGTTTCGCTAGATCAATTATGACTGAGTAGCTAGTTGGATTCTCACTGGGTGCTCCACACTTTTGGCCTTGTGTCACATCTAAGCTATGCTTAGAAAATTATTTTGGGCACTACAACCTGATGCAAAGGTTAGCAAGCTTGTCCTGCTAGATCTGTTATGACTAAGTAGTGAGTTTGATTCTCCCCAGGTGCTCCACACATTCAGCCTTGTGCTATATCTAATATACACTTAGAAAATCGTTTCAATGTGGTGTAATGGTTAACCAGCATGTCTTGCTGGATCAATTATGACTGATTAGTGAGTTTGATCCTCACTGGGTGCACCACACTTTTGCCCTTGTGCCACACCTAACCTATGCTTAGAGAATCATTAGGGCACCTTAACATAATGTAATGGATAGCAAGTTTGTCTTGCTAGAAGGATTACAACTGTCTTGTGATTTCCATCCTCACTAGGTGGCACATAATTTCACCCTTGTGACTCATCTAAGCTGCGCTTAGAAAATCCCTATCCATATCATAAGAAAACCCTTCATCAGATCATGTAGACCGTAAATGGAGGATCACAAAGAACTTGATCAGATAGTAAAAGCTACATCATTTGAAGACTTCCAACCATACCAGTAACTAGAATGGATAGCACATGTAATTAAAAGGAAAAACTATCATATAATCTAGATGTTGATTTTTGATATAATGGAATAAGCGTACACCTGTGTTCCCCCTCACTGGAATATGATTGGCTGGTGTCCGTCATAAATACCGACGGACATGTAGGAGAGTCAGTGCCTTAGTCTGAGAGTTAAGTGTATAACGACGCCCATTGGACTACGCCATTGATCTACACTTCTTACCTGCGACTATGATGCGTACTAGTCGATTACTGCTACCATATTCTACTTGGTTATAGTAACCAAACCCACTTAGCTACTTCATTCAAATATATCCCTTTCCGGGACATATCAATTTTCCATACTAACTTAAACAAAAGGTGAGGATGGAAATTCCCAGCAGTACTAGATAAACCAATAACAGTGAATTTGAGAAACCTATTTTCCCCCAAAAGAAACTATTCAAAAAAAAGTTTATAATATTGACATTACTATATATATATATATATATATATATATATATACACACACACTATTGTAACACAAAAGGATTGTTCACTTTTACTAGAGGGTGGATTTCTTTTATTTTGAAAAAGGAGACCCGTAAGAAAGCACAGTAGTTAACAGGCTGTAAACCAGTTGAACCAAGTGGCATAAATCGAATGTACCAGATACCAGAAGCTTCTCGGTATCATCAGGAGAAAATGCACTCTATTCCAGGGCCTGTCTCTCAATGGATTTCACAGCACACTAATCCCCACTTCTGATGAGAGAACCCACCACTTAAATTCCTGTTGGTTGCTACACAGCCATAATGTTGGGTAATTAATGTCTATTTTCCCTGGTATGACTAGGATTCAAGTTCAACCCACACCTCAAGTAGAACTCATGCATACGATCCATTACTTAAAACGCTAGAAAAATGGTTGGCTCCTAATAACCATTTCAGAGAGTATCTGTCATGCTCTCTCTTTACAAGAATCAGATCATGCCAAAAATGATTGTCAATTTGACTAAACCTGTATAAATGAAAAACTACTTTCTAAATACAGGATATATATATATATATATATATATATATATATATATATATATATATATATATAATCAGATGTAACAGCAAAATTGTCCAATTTTTATATTAAGCTTTGAGCTGTTGTATCTTAGAAATGATTAAAGATATCTTACTGGAATTTTCCAAGGGTTTTATAACACTATTGGGCTCTACTTTGAACAACAAGAATGTATTTAACTCTAAGGTGAAATAATGACCCCACTTGCTATTGTGACCTCCTGATCCAGTATTCCACTCTACTGTTCCCTCTTTTTTGAAACTTATTCACCATTCTTTTGATGGTTCTTGGATGGACTTTGAAGATGAAAGCCAGGGTATGAATGTTGGTACCATTACTGATGGCTTGAATTAACTTTTTCCTCTTGCCATTGCTCATTTGGTATGATATAGTGGGGCTGACACAAAATGATTTTAACCTTTCTAGCTGAATAACTCAAAGGGTTTTTCAATGATTCTTACAACAAATGGTGTCAAGATGGCTAAATGTCTTATCTGAAAACCTGGAAAAAGAAACTCCATTCTTTTAGTGGTTTTTTACATATTAAACATTTTGCGGGATAGATAATTATCCCATGTTGTCACACAATTTGGACAATTTTGTTGTTATACCTAGTATATAATTGGATGGTAATTAGAATTCCAATGTAATAAATTATAACCATGGAATATTAGTGTTTGAGCCTTTTATATTATATTATTGCTCTTTTCCTGGACATTGAGCTCGACCTGGATTCTATCCTCTTGGAAATATATAGAATATTGCACATTGACTGCTGGTGATAATAAAATCATGCTCAGTGTCTAATAACAGAGCTATAATTTATTTTAATAATAAATATACACTGCGTGCCAAATTATTATCAAGATAACTTTTTTCTAATATTTCAAAAACCGTCCAATCAATTCACACAAAATTTTCACACAATGTTGGCAGCACTGACCTGCACAATCACTTTTGAGAGTTCTGAGGTGATAGTTTTCTTTTCAGCATCACTTAAACTGCTTTTACGGCCCATCTTCTCACTAAATTCTTATACTTTTCTAATAATTTGGCACGCTCAAATCACCGTGCTGATAACAAATATGGTGCCAGTTTGTTTACATTGTGCAGATCCATAGGAAAATTTCAGTGATTGCACAGGTCAATGTTGCCAACATTGTGTGAAAATTTTGTGTAAATTGATTGGACAGTTTTGAAATATTAGAAAAAAGTTATCTAGATAATAATTTGGCATGCAGTGTACATTTTTTCTCACTGTTTACACAACTCTGTCTCATGCAGTTCTCAATTGCAGAAGTCAAATGACTTACCTGTTAACATGGCTGTCTTCTTGTACCTTCTTGGAAAAGCAAGTCAGCTAATTTTACCTCATTTATAGGAGAGTACCTAATGCAGCAGGTGGGTTAGTCCACTTTGCTAGAATGGACCTGCTCAACACATTTGCATGAGTGGACTCTATTCCCCCATATATCTCTGCATTAAGAAATGGACAAAGTCTGACAATTTATTAAAGACATTTTTATGTTTAACATTCTTTTTATAGATACAAGTATTTTAGTAAATGCTCTGTTTATAATAAACAGTGTTAAATAACATTTACCGGCCTGAATGTCCGAGAAATTTTCATATATATTTCTGTAGTTCACTGCTACCAGCAAGCAGAAAATTTTTTTCTCCTGATGATAGCCATGTCGGCCGAACCTAGTTGAGGAATCTAAATGAAATAATAATATAAATGAAAGAATATTAATATCCAACCCAGTGTGTCTGAAGATTTTAATTTTTTAATATTTTTTATTGTTCAGTATATATATATATATATATATATATATAAATGGAATGTCAGTAACTGAAAACAAATTTAAATTAAAATGGAATGTCAGTAACTGAAAACAAATTTTAATATAAAAAGCTGAAAAACAAAAACAGTACTCAAAAAGTCATTATATTATTAAAAAATCTTTATACTTAAAAGAAAAAGAGGAAAGTGTATTCAATGAAACCATCCTCAGCCTTGAGGGTGATGTCAGTACTGTCTCAGAAGTGTCTGCATGGGCCAATCAGTTGGTTCTTCATCATGTTGAGCCATCATATTCATGATGGAGGCCTCCAGCAAGTCATTAACATTGTGGGGCTGCTGGTTGTTTCCCCTACTAACAACCCTGATACTTCTTCCCAAGTCCCGAAGATTCAAGCCAAGAGAGCTAGAAAGCATGTTAGTGAGTGACGTGATCGTAAAAATTCTGTCGCTCATTCCTATGTCACATAGGCCCTTTGGCAAAGCGCATGCCTAATTTCGTATTTCATTTCAGAGATAAGCAATTGTTAATATTCTTGTATTCATATGGGTTGATATAGATGTTATTATAGACACAACATTTTGACCAAGTACTTATTGGTCATGTTGCGGTTATGAGTTCAGTCTTTGAATCTGGTTATACTGCAGCCAATTCAGCAGGAATGAACAATGACTGATGCCAGAAAGACAAAATATCATAATAATCAACATAATATTCATAATCCGACCCTATATATATATATATATATATTATAAATTAATTGATTTAAAATATGTTTTTTTCACTACACAGTTCTAACCATGTTTCAAATTATATATATATATATATATAGTGCGATGGCTAAATTGTCATCTAAATTACACAAAAATGAAAAATGACACTGATATCTCATTTGCATTAGCCAGAATTACACAATATCTTGAATTTCTAAAGAGTATATCTATTTAATAAAATCAACATTCATTTCAACTATGGCCTCCAGACAACTTCAGAATCTCCTACAACACTTTTGGGTGGTCTCCTTATTTAAGTTGGGGAATGCTGCCATAGTCCTTGGCTTCAGTTCATATTTGGTGTTTGGAGTTTTGTTGGTCTCTCGTTCTATTATGCCCCACACATAATAATCAAGGGGGTTGCAGTCTGGGAAGTTAGGAGGGTGATGTGTTCACAGAAATTATCTGACAGCCCTTAACTGGGTTCTCCTGCTTGTATGGCATGGTGCAGAGTTCTGTTGCCAGGCATAGGTTCTTCCAGTAGCCACCCTTTTGAGTAGCACTACCTCCTCAAGACACATGATGTAGGCCTCCATGTTGAGTCTGAGGCCCTTTGGGAAGATGAATGGAGTCATAACATCACCATCACTCGTGATCACTCCAAACACCATGATGTTGACTGGATATATCATCCAACTTTTTTCAAATCTTCTGCACTGTCCTGAGATTGACACCCAAAACTCAGAAATGCTACTATTGGAGCTTCCTGTGTGAATGCCAAGCAGTACAGCATGATGTTTCTAAATTTTGGGTAGACTGAATTGCGTCATGGTGTTCTTTTTTGCCCCAGATGGTATCCAACTAATTCAACTATACTGTGCAGTCAAAAAAATCAAAAACAAAGAACACTCATGTGCAAAATTAAAAATATAGATTTGTGACAATTTTTTCCCATCGCATCCTATATATATATATATATATATATATATATATATATGACTATGAACTTAAAGAGCCAGGTAAACCTACCCAGGTGTAGGTGAAACCTAGGTAGGTTTACCTAGCTCTTTAGGTTCATAGTTAGATTTGCTCTACTTAGTGTCTTGAGCACTTTACATAGTTACTTTTGCTTTATTCGGTTTAGAGGTGTTTTTCTTTGGACTCTGAACTTGGATTCTGGACGATTGTTTTCACCTCAATTTCATGTTCTTAGTTCTTTCTTTTTTATCCATTATTTTTCCTTAGGTATTGGTTTGTGCAATTACAAGCCAAAATACCTCAGGTTTTTCCAAACAGTATAATTATTTATATTTATATTATTACTATATATATATATATATATATATATATATATATATATATATATTATATTTATTCAAAATTATAATATATGTATATTATAATTTTGAATAAATATTATTTGCTCTATTCAGTATTGAGTACTCTTTTTAAGAATAGTTTTTTGGTTCTTGAAATTTTATTCTATTTGTACCAACTTTGTACTTATAAAACAAAAAATATTTAGAAAACCAACCTTCCTGCTACTGCAGTTTCTACCAATTAGGTACCACAGACAGTAAAATTCCTAATTGATAGAAACTGTGTTTGCAGAAAATTAGCTTTATTAATATTTGTATGTCTGAAATTACTCTACATTTTAATTTTTTGAAAATTGTATTAAGCACTTATTAATAGTTTTTTGGCAAAAAGTTTGATTTTCTCTTTTAATGATATATCTATTTTTTAATCATATATATATATATATATATATATATATATATATATATATATATATACACACACACACACACCCTTGTGAAAAATTAATTGAAACAAAACAATTAATTCTGTTGTTATTTACTTTTTCTTGTATTTTTCCAATGAAATATAACCCAGTGTACATGTATGTCCATTCCACAAAATCTTTCCTTACAGATTGGCTACAGATTCTTGATTTGGATTTAAATCAGAAGAGTTTCCAAGCCAGTCGATAGTACTTTGATTTACTCACTGGTAAGGCTTGCCAGTGTGTGTGTGCACTATTACAAATTTTCGTATGCTTCCTTGGAGTAATGTCTATCACAAGCAATGGCCATAGGAAAACTAATCGACAGTTGAGACAATAAGGTTTGAGTGTGATAAAAATCTGATATTATCATGGATGACACAGTATTTTTCAAGGCCAAACAAATTCATCATACACTCTGAAAATAGATTCATATTACCACTGCAAATGACCTAATGTGAGTAAAAATTAGAAATCGATTACACCCTGTGACTCCAGTGGGTTTAAAACTGACCATATAGTGAAAAAAGAGAAAGTAAAGTGTTTGTTTCAATTAATTTGCACAAGGGTGTGTGTATATATATATATATATATATATATATATATATATATATATATATATATATATATGGTGGTAGACTCTCCCGTCATATTTGACGTATGAGGGTCAAGTAGTTCAGTTCCTAGGAACTGACAGTCCAGACACCAGCATATATGATTTGATTATAGTGGTAAAGGCTTTGTGCAGAACCAACCACTCTTATTGAAGTACTGAATACAGAGACCTGGTGCACTACATGCCACAAGGTCCCCAAACAACTCTCCGCAGGTTTTGAATTCAGAGTTGTCCTTCTTCTAGATCAGTTGCCATCCAAGGCTATAGAACCCAGCCTGTCCTGCTATTTACCCATAGCTGGAGGGAGAAGAAGAGGATTAATACCTTTCCCAAGTGTACTAGCACATAAGTGAATGTCATGGACTCGAGTGGAATTTGAACTCGGCCCTCCAATTCCTCAATCTGAGCCGCTATCCACTACTCCAACATATAAACATTTTCCTTTTATAATGGATGTCAGAGTGAATGGATTATCATCAGAAAAACAGTTATAATTATTATTATAATAACCTCTGTTGATAAGAATTAATTGGTTTATGTTAAATTGAAAGGGGAAATAAAATTTTCTTTCTTTTCTCCTTGGGAGATTAAAATTTATATTTGGCTCATTCTGAATTGTTTTACCAATGTTACATTTAATAGAATTTAAGGAAAATATTTAAAAAAAAAATACTTGTAGTTTTCACTTCACTTTTATTTCATTTTTATTCATGTTTACTAGAAAAGCCAATTTATATACGACTGTTGATCTGAGAATGTGAATCATGAAAAATGATGGTTTTAAAATTAAAAATATCCAAATCGTGGAGAGCTATCATTTTCAGTCTGTTCATATCTCTGTATATGTCTTGATATAAGTTTCTATGCATTTTCTGTCTGTTCTGTTTCATATTTATCTATCTCAGTTTATTCCTATCTTTGTATGTATCTCACTATATTCTTTACTCTTTCTTTATTTCATTCTGTTCATATCTCTCTATGTATCTATCCTCTTCATCTATTTCACTATCTAATTATTTATCAATTCTACATCAACCTTATCTATCTATCTATCTATCTATCTATCTATCTATCTATCTATCTATCTATCTCTATTTCTGCCTGTTACTATCTATCTATCCATCTCAATCTGTTTCAATCTATCTATTGATCTGCTTCAGTCTGTTAATATCTGTCTATCCATATATTCCATTCTGTAAATATCTATCTGTTTTAATCTGTCGATATCTATTTCTGCCCGTTAATATCTATACATTTATCTATCTCTATTTCAGTCTGTTAATATCTTTTTCTATCTATCTATCTATCTATCTATCTGTTTTAGTCTGTTAATATGTATCTCTTGATCTGTTTCAGTCTGTCAGTATCTATCTATTTCTGCCTGTTAATATCTATTTATCTATCTATCTATCTGCTTCATTCTGTTAATATCTGTCTATCCATATATTTCATTCTATAAATATCTGTTTTAATCTGTCGATATATATTTCATTCTGTAAATATCTGTTTTAATCTGTCGATATATATTTCTGCCTGTTAATATCTATACATTTATCTATCTATCTATTTCAGTCTGTTAATATCTTTTTGTATCTATCTATCTATCTATCTATCTATCTATCTATCCTTTTTAAATTCATTGACAGGATTGAACTGTAAAAATTAGGAAAAACTAAAATTCAAATGTGTTTTACAATTATTTATAAAAATATTTAAATGAAAATTTGAGAAAATTCAAAATGGAAACAGCAATGAAAGAAAAAAAAAATGAAAATGACAAAGCACTAAAGCAAAAAAAAAAAAGTTAATGAATTTTATTCCATTCAATTTGCTGACAAAATTTTTGTCCCACTCTTGATGTTTCATCAAATATACTTCAACTTCTCCCACTCGTACACCTTTTCTTTCAATTCTTTTTAGACTTTCTATTTCTTCCTCTCTTCCTTTTCTTTTTTGTCCACCCACCTCCACATCTCTAAAACTTGGAAAAATACATGAATGAGATTTGAATAGGAAGAATAAGTGTGGATAAAAATAAATGAAAATAACGAAAGAAAAAATATCCGTGCTAAATAAGTTAAAAAAAAATGTCTGAAAAAAAAAAATATATTAAAAATTTATTCTTGCTGCTTGTCTTCAAATTTATTGCCTATTTTTTTTTTCCTTTAGCCCATTGCCACTTGTTATCTTGCTTTGGAATTGTTGTTATCATTCGATGTGAATTGTCTTCAGATTTCACATGAGCGCGCGTGCACACACACACACACATGCACAGATATATAAGATAAAAAATAAATAATTTTCTATCTTTAAATATTTTGTACATCAGAACAATTTTAAGATAAAGGTGACTCAGAAAAACATTCTTGGAGGGAATACATATTTGATTTCTAACAACAATTCTTGTTTGATAAATATTAATTCACAAGACATAGGAATATGTGGAATATATGAACACACACACACACAACTTTTTTTATATATGAATTCAATAAATTTTTCTTATCCTGGTCAGAGGAACAGTGAATCTGCCAAACTTGAAGATGGATAAGTCATTTGAACATTTATTTATCTATTAGCCATGCAGACACATACACAAACATACATGGTGGACTCTCTTAACATGAACGCTAAATGAGGGTCAGCATTGAATGGTGCCTTTTGCTTTACACTTATGCATGCTAGCAGGGGCTATTGTGGAGAAAATCAGGTAAGGGAAACACATATTTCATTTGTGCTTTCTTAAGTGTGATAGTAGCCCAGCTTTGCTGCGGGCAACAAAGCCACACTGAAAGATGAAATATGTTAAAGCAGGATTGTGATGGTGTCTCAAACATACATACATACATATATATATATATATTTATATATATATAAAGCCACACTGAAAGATGAAATTTGTTAAAGCAGGATTTTGATGGTGTCTCAAACATATATATATGTATACACACACACACACACACACACACACACATATATATATATATATATATGTGTGTGTGTGTATATATATATATATATGTTTGAGACACCATCAAAATCCTGCTTTAACAAATTTCATCTTTCAGTGTGGCTTTTGTATATATATATATATATATATATATATATGGCAAGAATTTTTTATATATTAAACTGACAGATTTTTATGAATTATACATCATTTTTAGTAGATACTGGTATTTGAATAGACACTCTGCTTATTTATTAAACACTATATTTATTTATTATCATCTACCAGCCTGAATATTCGAGAAATCTTATTAGAGATAGTTGGTCATTGATGCATTTAAATCCGAGTATCGACTAAAAATAACATTTATGTAATATAAACCTGTCAGATTAATAAATAAAAAAATGCATCTCTTTCTTTACAAATTGCTTTGTTTTCGTTTGGATATGAAACTAAGCAGATATGTCTGTTACAAGAGTCAGAGAAAAATCTGTGTTTAAAGGCACTATTCAACTTTCCTGGGTCATCGACACCCTTTGTAGCTGGGAGGTCAAAGCACATCAGAATCTTGGAGAGAGCATATTTTTCTCTAATAAGATTTCTCAAATATTCAGGATGTTAATGACCTTCAGTCTTTTGTTAACTAGGGCAAAGGATAGCTTGTTAATTTTAACATCTCCAAAACTAAACTACTCTCTATTAATTATCTAAGGGACCCCATTCTGCCTTTCATCAGCATGGCCATTGCTAACTTCCAGGAGAGTGGCTTGTTGCACCTTCTCAGACTAATGTTCTCAACTGACATGAAGTGGAAAGACTATATTAAATCCATTGCTCAGTTAGCTGCTAAGAAATTTGGTTCGCTGTGTAATGCTAGACAATCTCCATAATCTATCTTGCATATCTATAAGTCTATGATTTGCCCATGCTTAGAATACTGCTGCCACATATGGTCTAGTGCCACTGCTATGTACCTGGAGCTCCTTAATAAAATCCAAAGAAGAATCAGCAATATCATTGGTCCTTGACTTCAGCTACTTTCCTCTCCGTTCCTTTTCAATAAATCCTTTCATGTTAATTGTTCGTATCAGTTCTTTGTGTGCTCATCCTAGTTGCTTATAATTTAAGCACACAGAATTCTGTGCTAACAGTTTATTTTCTCATACTTCTTGCATGTGGAACTCTATTCTAGGTCCATGCTTTCCAGCCGATTTTAATCTTGACAAAATTCAAATTTTATTTGGCCTTGTGTACAATGAACTATTTTAAACCCTACAACCTTTTCCCCCTCCACAAATGCCATGTTACAAGCCTGTCAATACTCTATCACCTTTTACATGGAAAATGTTTTGACAAGCTACACTCTCTAGTTCCACCAGTTCAGACCTTTACAGTTTAGACATTTATAGAAGACTTTACTCCTTTTGAATTGCTCATATATTTTTGAAGAGTTCTTGAATCATAATGAAAATGTGCCATCTGGATGTTGACAGCATTTTAGTGTTTTGTAGGTCAATCAACAAAAACAAAATAATAATAATGATGATGATGATAATGAAGATAATGATGATAATGATAATAATGATAATGTTTATAATATTGATGATGATAATAATGAAGATAATGACAATGAAAATAATAATAATGAGGATAATGATGATAGCAATGAAGATAACAATAAATGATGATCATCATCATCATCATCATGATAATACTAATAATGAAGAAAATAACAATAGTAATGATGATAATAATAATAAAGATAATAATAATAAAGATAATGATAATGATAATAGAACCTATATATTTGATTATAAATTGAAATTATTAGTTTAAAAATTTTGAGCCATTAGTGTAACTGGAATGTCTACTGATAAATGTGATTTTTTTTTTTTTTTTTTTTTTTTTTTTTTGATTTTTTTTTGTTTGCTAAATTATGTTTATTATCATACAATTTTTTCTTTTTGCTTTACAAAATCTTAGTTTCTGGAATTTTCTTTTTGCTTGAAGAATTTTGGATAAAAGATGGAAAGATAGAAAACAATTCCAAAATTTCTTGTCTTCCATTTTTCTAATATTCTATCCGCCCACACATTCTGTTTAACTGATATTGGCCATAAGCCACAAATTGGTATCATGAATTGTAAAAGATAAGATCTTTGCTTATAATGTTTGGTTATTTTTATGGTGCGTGATTTTATGATTGTTTTATATTAGTTGCTATTGAATTGGAAAAGTATTGCCAGAAATAGAAATGTGATGTTTTTCTTCTTTCTATCTCTTGTGTTCAGCTCCTCAAGTATTTGACACACTCCTTGCAAATATTCTTGAAATTGGTCTTGGTACTCCATTAATTATCAGTACAACCTTCACCTTAATTTTTCATAGATTTTTCATTTCTCAAGCAAGGTCACTCAATTTTCTTTTTTTTAATTCTTTTCACCCTGGGATTTGTCTATATTTCTGAGGTATTGCAACTATTTACACTATTTACATTGTTCGGACCATTGTCCTCATCTTTATTGCCATATGCACAGCGTTTTGGCTGTTATATGCTCCGGTATTCTTCAGGTAATAAACGTTGGAATTTCAAACTGAATCTGCAATCTTATCAGTCCTGACCTGGCATCTTGGCTTCATTCACTTTCCCACCACTATAATGTAGCTTCCCTGTGCTTTATCTATAAATATTTTCATGGTAATTTTTGTGATGAACTTTCTAATTGGGGTTTCGTTTTTAAATGTTATTTTATCCCCACAATAAAAATTGTACATATGGGAACTAGTCAGGATTATATGAAGACTTTGAGGTATTATGGCAGCTGTAATAAGAATATGTTATTTTGGTGTAAGGAATATTGTGATATTTTTGGATCAGTTAGCTAAGTTTAAGATAAGACAGATTGCTGACCAGCCTTCCACCATCCCCCTTTTTGGCCTTGTGCCATGATTGGTAACTGTTTTGATGAACTTTCCTCTTTGGCACCTCAATTATACAGATTTAATTGCAGTACTAGATTGGCAGCTAGGTCTCATCCTTTTACAGTTGAAATGCCTAGATGTAACTGTAAGTTCTATGCTGATATTTTCTTCTCCTGAACTTATCGCTTGTGGAACTCTTTTCTGGCTTCAGGTTTTTCAGTCAACTTTAATCTTCAAAAATTTAAATGCAAAGTCAATCATTATCTTTTGTTCCCTTAATTCTAGTTCTTCTATTGTTCACCCTCCTTCATAACATTTTCTCTTTTTCTTATATTCTTTCACAATCATGAACCCATTGCATCTGAGCAACTTTATTGCTTTGCTCGGACTGAAAAGTGTTAAAAAAAAAAAAAAAAGAAACCACTTCATTATATTTCGCAAGAGACATGGCAATCCACAAATAAGAGAGGAAAGGAAACTGTGGAGAGCCGTGATTGCTTATGTTCTGAAGGCTTTTTTTTTTTTTTTAAAGAAACTCTTCAGAATAGTAATATTATCATGTAAGAAGTTGATTTTTATTTCAATGTGTAAAGTTTACTAATGACTAAAGACTAACAAAAAAAAGACATTGTGACAAAAAAAAGCAATTAAATTAATTTTCACCACACTAATTTCTTTCTAAAATTATTTTCTCTGCTACTTCATTTTTTTTTTTTTTTGAGGGTGCAATCTTATCATCTTCAACCACTTCACCATCAATATCCACTTGAGAATATTCTTCAAAATCATCATTGGAGTCCTAATCAAAGAAAAACTCCTGAATAAAGGCTTTGTTGGATATTGATGTGGCCATTTTTGTTGACAAAACATTGCGAAAAAATGTGGGTTTAATCGATGTCACACCTCGTGTAGAGTCTAGAAGAATTCAAAATGGCACTGGAAAACGGAAGTTTAACATTCTTCCAAAACAGTAATAGGCAATTTCCCATTTAAAATACTAGAAATAATAGTAGACAAGTGTTTATTTATAGCAACCATCTCAAGACGACAGAATGTGCCTAGTGCAGCAAAGGGAGAGAATTCTACAGTGACTATTTTCACCTGCAGTGTGGTAAAAGTTAAGATGAAAATGTCAGACAGAAATTAATAATGGTTGTAAATATATTACCTAACAAAAAAAAAAAAAAACACATTTAAGATAGTATTAAGGCTTGACATTATGACCAAAATGGCATAACTATAACAATCAAGATCAGGACACTAGTTCAAATAAATCACTATATGATATCCTTACATTCACTTACACACAAACACCCTTGGAAAAGGTAGGAATCCATCTCTTCTCCCCCCAACTATGGGTAAAATAGCTAGATAGACTAGGTGGAGGACAACTTTGAAATCAAAACCTGAGAAGGGTCATTTGGAGACCTTATGGTAGACTATGTCCTTCAGTTAACCCTTTCGAGTCCCATGGATATATGTGTCCCACAGAAGTTTTCAACACGCCCTGAAGGATATATTTGTCCCCAAAATGCATTGATATGGGATAAAGCAGACATAGTGTCCCATTGCTATATTTATAATAGTACATTCAATAATATCATTTAGACATGTTTACTGAAACGAACAATTTCTGTGGATTATGTGGAGAATTGTAAGATATATAGCAGGAGCACTTTTCTTATTGTTCATGTGTCTTCATGTTAAGACATAATTTTTTTAATACCTGTTATATATGTGTGTGTGTGTATATATGTGAGTGTTTTTAAACTACAATCTTCCATGATTCTCTCACGTACATTCATATCTGCTCATTTGTTTCCATTTAGATACACATTGAGCAGATATGAATGTATGTGAGAGAATCATGGAAGATTGTAGTTTAAAAACAGTAAAATGGATCTCGCTAACCGAATGCTCCTCTGTAGCGAAATCGGTAAAAGCATGTCAGGCTATATGACGGTTCCATATATATATATATATATATATATATATACACGCACATACACACACACACACATATATATATATATATATATCTATTCATCCATCTATCTGTATATGGATGTGTAGATATATATGTGTGTGTATGTATTCATATATATATATATATATATATATATATATATATATATATACACATATAATATACATGAAAAAATTACATTTGAATTTTTTAGATGTTTTTTTTAAATAAATAAAAGATTTTTTTTTTTGTAATTACAGTTTAAATTTTTTAGTTTTTGAAGGTGCTTTTTTATCCTTAAAATTTTGAATTTGAATAGGATTGATTTAGGTTTATACAAAAAATCTAATTCAAATGACAGTCTTGTTAAAATAGAATATAACAATTTAAAATTTAAAATTTTCTTTCAATTTTTTTAAAATGATTTTACAGCATCAGTATTATTTCAAAAATATACAAGTAACTCATTCAAATAATTAAAAATATTAAAAACTAAGAAAGATATTTAATTTTGTTTTCCCAAGTCATTTTTACCCAAACATTTTAGCAGCAGTACACTGAGCTGGCATCTTGGTATATCATCTGCCTGTTTGATTTCAGGGCAAAATTTATTTAATTTTATATATGTTATGTTATTTTATTATATTAGTATATTTTTTGATGTCAACAAACACTTGTTGCCACTTTTGTAATGTCATAGAATACTTATCACTTTCATGATGCTCGTTGTATTAGAGACTTTGTAATCGCAGATACAACTATAGTAACGCCATTGAACAATGTATCAGACGTCTTTGAATAACACTTGCACTAATAGTACATGATCGATAATACTCGTTCGAAAAGTAACCACTGTATAGTGATCCAAATAGTAATCAATATAGTGATCACTTAGATGCCATGCTAATTAACATATATGCATTTCCTTTACCACATGACCTACTTATTCAAAATGGTGATCAGTGTTCAAACTCTAGTGTCAGCAGTGACACTTTATTCCTATATAACAGTATGACAAAACAAAATTGACATTTGTTTTTATAGAAGAAGGTATCTAATGAGATATGTATGTACATGAATATTCAAAACTCTTTGATAACAGACAACAATAAGATAAAACTATGAAGACATTGAACAATTTATGGAACAAAGAACTTTCGTTGGACTTATGCAGACTATTGTGACTTTCATATGGATGTCATGCATGGCACCAAGCTTGTTCAGAAATATCTAAACTCTCAACTCTATACAACTGCTTTTTTAGACCAATGATTAAAAATGGCTTTGAGCAAGGGAAACTTATGGATCTTGGTGAAGACTGTCCTACTTCGAACCTTATGGATTGGTACTACAAAATTACAAAGCTCTGTACCAAATAAAAGAAACCATTTATTTTTTTATATGAATTTTATTTTGTATTCATAATAAAAAAGAAAAAAACCAAAACTCAGTAACATCAGCTATGAAAAAAAAACATTCCCATAACTCTAGATACAGGAATAAAAAATCTACACATTCAGTTAAAAATTAAAAAAAAAAAATCCTTGATAATGGCTAAAAGAATAGCCAAAAGCACTTGAATATGTAGAACATTTGAACAATTTCAACACACTTTATGTCCAGAAAAGAAAAAAACTTATATGAACACAAGTTACATAAAAAGCTTAATCACATTACCTTGTCAGGCATGTTTAATGAAACTTGTATAAGAGAGGGATTGCTGCCCAAATTCACAATTATATATATATGGGAGAAAATGGTATATAAATTGTTATATACCAGAATAATGTTAGGAAAATCAAAGACAATGTAGAAAAATCTTTCCATTTCATACAAATGACATAATATATTATGAAATGGACTAAGTCCGACAATTATTTTAATATATCTTCTGTTATTATTTTTATAGACGCAAATATTTAAGTAAATGCTCTGTTTATAACAAACAGTATTAACTACATTTACCGGCTGAATGTTTGAGAAATTTCATAGAAAATATGTATCCTCCGATAGGAATCAAAACTGTATCCTGCAGGGAACCGTCATATAGCCTGATGTGCTATACAATTTATCTACAGAGGAAGTGTCTACTTAGCAAGGTCAAATTAGTGTTTTTACATATGTGTGTGTGCATTCATATATATGTGAGTGTCATATATATATATATATATATATATTGGCATACATGCATACATATAAAGATATATATTTCTCCTGTTTTTCCTTGACTTTCCAAGATTGGGCTCTTGCTGAACACTATTATTTAGGCAGAAGATGAGAACAGACTAAAAAGCAGACCACTGCCTCAAGTAAATCAGTTTATAATGCATTAAAAAATGTATGTCTTTACTTAATCTGCTTCCAATGGGGACCCTATATTCATTCATCAGCTTTTCTTTTATGATTTACTGCTAAGTAATGATTACTGTAACAAAAATGACACTATTTTTTTTTCTGAATACCTTATTTATTTTGATCTGTACTTGATAGTATTAGCTTTCTTAATTGTTATTATTTCTCCAACAAATTAATGTCAAAATTGTCTGAGTAATTATTGTCTTGATAATGGAAATATTAGCTGTTTCCTTATAAGGAAACATTCTGTATTCATTGATTGAGCAGCTAGTATTGCTTTCAGTTGAAATTTATAATATCTTTCTCTTAAAAGAATTTTTCAGGCAGATAGGTTTTTTTTAGGTTCAATAGGTATTAGTTCTCTTTTTATTACTTATGGGGTTTCCTTCCTAACCTTTTATTTGAAGTACTGTGGAATATCAACATATTGATCACATCAATTCATTAATACCCATTAAGAAATCCAGTATCTATTATAACAGTTGAAATAAAAAAAAATCTGGTATTACTTAGAGGTTATTTTCATTATTTACAAGTTGATTAAAGTCCTCATCTTTGTTGTTGTTATCATAATTTTTTGGCTGTTGTGCTCTCCAGCTTCCATCATATGCTTGCCCTCTGTGTAGCCTTCCAGTAATTTTGAACTGAAACCTTTATTTAACCTTGTTTTGATGCTCCTGCCTTGGACTCAGCCTGTTGATAGATTTGTGTTTTTATAGCTTATTAACATTTTGCAAATTAATAGACAATAATTGAGTTTTTTTTTTTTTTTTTTTTTAATCATTTCATTGCAAGCATGGCAATGCAAGGAATTACTGAGTATTTAAGAATATGGAGAAAAGAAAACATTATTAAGGTGAGAGAACTGTAAAAAAACAGGATTGATTTGTTTCTTATGGTTTATCAACCTTTTGCAGGTTATTTAAAGCCAGAAAATATTTCTAGATTGTAAGAATTTTTTTGAGATAATGATTTACTTAGTCCTACTAAGTAACCTGTAGCTGGATATAGAAGAGGTGGATTTATACCTTTTGAGTGTAAATAAATATAATTAACCCAACAGGAATTGAAACCTGATTTTCAATTCTAGCTGCTATTGATTACTCCACTCAGATATCAATGCTTACAGCACCTGGTATTCCCAAGTGGTGACACAGCTAGGTACTGAACCAGCTTAATGCTGCTTAAATTCCCGTTATTGTATGAGAGCTGGTGTTTGATTGTTATATGATCATAAGCTAAACTTGGTGGAAATGTGGTAAGCAATAACTGAGCAGTACTAATTAAAGAATTAGATGATCTATATATATGTATCTAGACATGAGCAGTGGAATGAGAACAGTCTACCCCCACAGATTAAATATAGGATTCAGTTCAAAATTCCCTGTAGGTTACTGGGTCTTCATACACCTGATGAGGGCTGGAGAGTGCAACAACCGAAACATAACAACAACAAAAGCGTCAGGAAAATAGGTTTCTCAAGTCCAGTTGCTGTTATTGTTCTTTACAATATTGACGGAAGTTTCTTTTCTAACCTTCTTGTTTGGAGTAGTGTGGAACTGAAGATTAACTGGATCAATATGAAGGCCAAAAAGCAGAGCAGCTAAAACACTTTGTTGTCCTTATCTTTGTTAGTGTTAACAGTCTGCATGTAAAAAAAAAAAAAATCCACTAAAAAATTGTTCTTATTCTGATGACCATGTCTTGAACTCAATAGATTGAGTGATTTATTTATTATGAATTATCAACCTTTTGCAGGTTATTTAAAAGCTAGAAAATATTTTTAGATTTTCTACTAATTAACCCTTAGCTAGGAGGGAGAAGAGGCTGATTCGCATTTTTCCCAATGGTATTTGCACATAAGTGAATATAATGGACTTAACTGAAGTTTATAAAAATCGGATATTAATTATTGGTTCCTAACTAAAACCCTCATTTTCCCCACCCTCTTCCAAAACCAGATGAGTTCAGCTCAGTTTGACACAAGCCCACAACAGTGCATAGAGAAAATGGTGCTTGCATTCACTGCATTAATGAAGTGGCCTGTGCGACAATCTTGTTAAACATTACACTATGATAGATGTTCTTAAATGTACGTCAGTGTAGTTATGTCTAGAATAGATAGATACAGGATTTTTCTGTGAGTTTACAGATATTTTATTTTAAGAGTTTCATCCCAAGCAAGATGATAATACCATTAAAATGCAGGGGTTACAGGGAGTTATATAAAAGACTGAGAATAGGGTGGATTGAGAAAAAATCAAAAAGAACAGGTTTCAAGAAGACAGGAGATGCTGATTGACATTGCATTGAAATTTTTGTATATTGTAGTTATCAGGGAAGCAAAAAATTGGAAGGGCATTCCACAGGTGGGAAGTGCAAGAAAAGAAACTGTTAGAGTAGAAGTGACAGTTGCAACTCACTAGTAAAGTGGTGAAACCTAGTTGCCAATCTAGTAGTATGCTTAAATTCATGCAGTCAAGGTACCAAGCAGGAAAGCTACATCATGGCGGTGGGAGAGTGACTGAAGTCGAGATGCCAGGTCAGGATCGATTATATTGCAGATACTTCTTTGGATTTTGTCAAGAATCTTGAGGTGTATAGCAGGAGCACCTGACCAGATATAGCAACATTATTCAGTGCATGGACGAATGGTAGATTTATAAATGTGCAAGATGAATTCTGACGAGAAAAATTTTCTGGCACTACACAGCCAAGTTTTCTTGCAATGAAAGTAGTAATTGCTTTGATGAAGTCACTCCGCTTCACATCAGTAGAAAACATGAGACCAAGAAGGCATTCACTGTTGCTCTCCTGGAGTTTAGCATCAGCCATGCTGATGACAGGCAGAAAAGGTTTTGTTTTGAAGGTGTTAAAATTTACAAGCTATTTCATGCCCCAGATTGAAGGTTCTTTTCAAGAGCGGCTAACAGGTTTACTTTGTCAGGTTTGATAGATTTGCTACCGAGACAAGAGTAATTGATAGTTTCATCTGCATAAATATCTAGTTGGGAACTGATGACATCAGGGAGATCATTGATGAAGATCAAAAACAGCATAGGACCCAAGATAGAGTCTTGGGGGACACCCGTATTCGTATGAAAGGATCTGGAAAGGAATATGTTCAAAAAGACCTTCATTTCATGATATGGTAGGATTTATTGGATTACATCAAAGAATCACCCTATAATACCATAGCCTGGCGCTTACGCATACAACCAGCATACCAAACCTTCTCAAATGCCTTCAAGATATCCAGAGCCGCAGTCAAATATAATTTTTCCAATGTCTCATTAATTTCCGGTTTTATAAACCATTACAAAGGACCACTAAGTGACAAGAATTATTTAAACCCTCAAACAACAGGATATGGCATATAGCAAAAAGTCTTGAAAACAAGTCTTGAATGAGGCTGGGGCTTCAGATCACAGATCCTCTTTGGATTTTTTCAAGAACCTCAAGATGAGTAGCAGAAATACGTAACCAGATATGGCAACATTATTCAATGCATAGATGAATGGTAAATTTTTAAATGTGCAAGATGGACTCAAACAAGAAAAACCTTCTGGAACAACACATTGACCCAACTTTCCTTGCAGTAGATGCAGCTATTGATTCGATGTAGTAGCTTCACTTCAAGTCAGTTAAAAACATGAAACTGAGAAGGCACTGTGTTTTGGCTCCATGAGTCTAGTATCAGATATCCTGATGGCAGGCAGAAAAGTTTTTTTTTTATGGTGGTTAAATGAATACAGTTTTATTTTGGATGTATTAATATTTGCAAGCCATTCCTTGCCCCAGTTAACCACTGATGAGGTCCTTTTCAAGAGCAGCTAACAGGTTTACTTTGTCAGCTCTGATGGATTTGCTATTAAAATAGGAATAAATGGTAGTGTTATCTGCATAAATAGCTAGTTGGGAACTGATGACACCATGAAGATCTTTGATGAACATCAGAAACAGCGTAGGTATTTTTTAAAAGGTTTTGTTAAAAATAAGTTGAAAGTAAAATTGATAAATAACTATGTTGGCTTTCTAAAGTTAGGTAAGCATTTATGAGTTAAAGTGTTACAAAATAAGTTGACAGTAATTGTGAGTTTTTTTAATTGTTTCACCCCAAGCAAGGCAATAAAGCCACTAATATGCATGGGGCAACTGAGTATTTAAGAATATGAGGAGAAAAAAAACATTATTAAAGTGAGAGAACTGTAAAAGAACAAGATTGATCTGTTTTTTTTTTGTTTTTTTTGTTTTTCCTTTTTTAATATTTTATCAACCTTTTCCAGGTTATTTTAAGCAAGAAAATATTTTTAGATCTTAAAACATTTTTGGAGGTAATAATGATTTACTCTACTGAAAGTGGAATTTGACCCTCTAATTTCCAATTATCAATCGTTTTCTGTTATATCACTTGCATATCTAAGCTTACAGCACTTGGTATTACCTTATAGTTACCCATCTAGGTACTGACCAGAGTCAACATTGCTTAGCTTTAGTGATTGTATGAGGACCAGTGTTTTGACATGATATGGCCATAAACCAAAAGAACAGGAATTAAGTAGATGAAAGATGACAATTGGCATTGCATTTAAATTTTTGAAGATCGATGTTGACTGGAAAGCAGGATGCTTGAAGATAATTCCACAAGCAAGATATTGCAATAGAATTTCAACAGTTAGTACCATCCTGCTTCTATGCTTATCATATATATTTGATTTGTTTTTTCTGGCTTATCAACCATTGCAGGTTATTTAAAGCCAGAAAATATTTTTGGTTTGTAAGAAATTTTTGTTTTGAGATAATAATGGTTTAGTGATAAAAATCTTAATTAACCAATTGATAGAGGAAGAAGAGGTGAATCCATGCCTTTCCCAACAGCATGTAAGTAAATATAACGAACCCAATGGCAATTGGAACTCAGTTCTCCTATTAACAATTCCAAGCCATTATCCATTAAACCGCCAACACAGCCAAGCTTACAGCACCTGGTATTCCTGTGTGGTCACCCATCTAGGTACTGACCAGGCTCAATGTTGCTTAACTTTGATGATCATATGGGAACTAGTGTTTCAACATGATATGGCTTAAGCTATTTATTGTATAATAGCTAGATGATTAAAAATATTTTTTTTTTTTTTATTAATGTTCACCTGCTACAAGGCCACTGAAATTAGAGGGTTACTGAAAGAAAATGTTGTATTTGCAGTAAGAATACAGGACACAGTTTATGTGGATACATAGGAAAGAACAGGTTAACCTTTAGCACTCTGCATTATTAATATTACTTCCCTTCCCTTTTTGTAAGGCCTCTCACTTGCAGTATCCTTATTGTTAATTTCATATAAAGTTGTTTTCTGTTGCCATAGCAGGATATGACAACACAACTATGAAATTCAAATGCACTATTGTTCAGGGATCAGTTACCTTAAGTGGCAGGATAACTTTTTGTACAGCAAATGAAGTTACATACAGATTTATAAAAATTAAGACTGTAGAGGTTGGGAAAGCATCCTCTTGGGATTCTGTTCCACAAAGCAACAGTTCTTGGAAAGAAACTATCCTCCTCTCTAATGTTTAATAACAAACTTATTAATGTTGTTAAATTTTTTTTTGTTTTGTTTTATTAGAAAGCTTTTGTCTGATTTGAGTGTTCGCTTGTATTTTTTTCCAAGACCTTGTTAAAACTCTGATTGTGTTTGAAAGATCCCCAAAAGAATATTTCCATTGTGAGTTATGCTAAAAAGTCATTAAAAAGATTGTGTAGTGTTTCAGGAAATTGGGAATTTCAATAAGAAACTGAGAATCCACTTATGTGCAATGAGATATTTGTGATATAATAAAATCATAGCATATTGCATGGAAATGAAGTATCGTATAAAAAAAGATTCTTTATAACTGCATCGGAAATTAGATTTGATGGAAGGCAGAGTATAATAATAATAATTGTAGTCTTTATTGTAAATTTATGCATGCAGATGATATGTATTATGTGTGCAGCTATCATTTTATATATATATATGAAATTAGCAAGTATTTCAAATGTATATATTTATGAGTGCTTACATCATAATATTTATGTAAGTAAGGGAGATTATATATATATATATATATATATATATATAATACATCATCTGTATGTATTTGTGAATGGTTTCATCATTATATATATATTTCATATATATGTATTTGTGTGTGCTTACAGCATAATATTTATATATAATTATAAGTAACAAAGAGATTATATATATACACACACGCCTGCATACATAGACTTTGTTACACAATATATATATATATATATATATATATATCAAATACATTATCTGTATGCATTTGTGAGTGCTTACATCTTAAAATTTATATAAAGTTAAGCGAAATTATATATTTCTATAAAATACATTATCTATATGTATTTGTAAGTGCTTATAATATATATATATATATAAATATATATAATATATAGAAAACAAGTTTTGATATTATAGAATATATATATATATATATATATATATATATATATATATATATATATATATATAAAAGTTATCAATATCAGTGACATAGTGTATAAAACATATAAGTTGGACACTGAGATCAATACCAATTTGATGTTTACCTCAGTATTCAACTTATATATATATATATATATATTTATATACACATAGTTTTTATTATATACATCACATATATGAGTTTGTGTGTATACATCATTATAAATATATATATATATATATATATATATATATATATATATATATGTGTGATACACACTTGGCCAATCATATTTCTTACAGTTCTTGACTGACTAAACAGAAGATATTCCCACAGTAGGCTGCCATCTTTTTCTGTGGTAGACTGGTTGCCAACCAAGGCTATAGGACCCAATCAGCCTATAGCTGGGGTGGGGGGGGAAGAGATGGATTCATTTTTTTCCTAAAGGTATAGGGTATTTGCTAAGACAAATACATTGCATCTGACATGCATATTTTTGTTAAAATAGTGTAAAATAATTGTTCCAACTTCTATCTTTCTATCTGTTGGGCTAAAGTTTATTATTAATCTCTCTAATAGTTACTACTAGTACTCACTTTTGTAATACCCATCCCATGATAGTTGTTACATTAGCTTAATTCTTTTTTTATTATTGGCAACACTAATTAAAGTTTATGTTTGTATGTCATAGTGACAAGTTTGTGTTGTTGCATTTAAATCTGACGTGTATGTTTTTAAAATAATATCTTGAAGAGAACCTATTAAAAGCAAACAAAAATTGATATTTTCAAAACCTGATTTTAATAAATTTTTAAAATCATGTCAGATGTCTTTATGCCAACAATCCAAAAATAAACAAAAATTAAAATTTTCAAAATCTGTTGTTAATAATGTTTTCAAATCATGTCAGATGTCTTAATGCTGACAATCCAAGGGTAAACAAAAATTAAAATTTTCAAAATTGCATCTGCCAAGTTTATATATTTGAGTAGATGATCTCAAATATGGGTGAAAATTTAAGAACATTAAACATGAATAAAATAAAATGTTTCCCATGAAAATTGGCTACAAACATTATTAAAAGCAACCTTGATTCTAATTTCAATGTCTTTTAAATGTAAATTGAGTAATTACTTTCTCAAAATTAATGATTTGATACACTGAATTTTTTTCTTTTTTAATAATTTTACCCCAAGCAAGGTGATAATGCTACTAACATGCATGAAGTTACTCAGAGGGAAATTGGCTTTAGTAAGGAGAAAAGACAATAAAAGAATAGGATTCAGAAAAACAAAAATTTCAATTGAAGTTTTATTTAAATTTTTGAAGATTGAAGATTGGCAGGGAAGCAAAAAACCAGAAGAAAGATTCACAGTCAAGAAAAGTAACTATTGATTTCAATCTATAGAAATGACTACAGAACACTTACCCCTCTCCTTTTATAAGCAAAAGCACACAAATGCATGCTGGGATTTTTTGTCCGAGCCAATAAAATAGACCGGTTAACAGTTTGACATAACCCAGTCTCAATCTGTTTTGTGTGAACGTCAGAACACTACATTTGATTTTGTGTGTCGACAACAATTCTTAGTTTGTGAACTTTTTGCCTTATTACTGTTAATTTGCCTTACATATATTATTTGCTTGATATTATTTCATTTTTTCCCTGTTCATTTTTCTTTTTATTGCAAACTTTGTTAATTCTGTTTTCTGGACAGTTCTGTTCTTTATTTTGCATTTGACCATGGCTACTTTCTCAACAGAAACTATCAAAATAGAACAGTTACATCTCGCTAATTCAACAGTAAAATGGTGAAACCTAGTTGCCAATCTAGTAATTTCCTTCAATGGAATAAAGGAGGAAAGCTCATCAGAACAATTGCCATGAAAATTTTTATAGAAAAGTGATAGGGAAACCATATATAGGGAGTAATAGATAATGGCTTTGAATTGGATATGGAAGATCCAAGTTCCAGTTCAGGTCAGGTTTGTTATATTCACTTATGTGCAAATACTCTTGGGAATGGTATGAATCCATCTCTTCTCCCCCCACCTCAAGTAATGGGTTAATTGTTAGGATATGTATCAATAAGATCATTATTATTTACCCCATCCGATTCTTAAAATCTAAAAATGTTTTGTGGCACTAGAAAAGGTTGATAAGCCATAAAAAATAAATCAATCAAGCTAACCTCTAGGAGAGCAACTCAATGCACCTTCTTCAGAACACATTTTCCACTGACATGAAGTGGGACGGTTCTGTTGAATTCATTGCTAGGAAAGTTGGTTCAGTGTATTGTGCCAAACAATTTTTCTCTTCAAGTTTTCAAATTATTTTTAAGGTATTCTTATTTCCAAAACTTCTCCAGTATAAGACATCTAACAGTGGCACACTTTCCGATAAAAACATTTTTGCCTATTTGTTAAATCACCATGGCAACATGTTTTTGTCCTCCCCATCATTAGAAAATCAGTGTCCACATAATTTTTTCTCACCCATTCAAACACCTTTCACTGATTAATCGACATTTCTTCATATTCTTCTATGAATGCATTTTAGTTCAACCTTTCCTAGCCATAAAAATCTGATCACAATCCTTCGTTTCCTAATGGTATAATTGGAAAGCAGTGTTAACATGATTACACCTTAACTGTAAAAACCAAATTGAGTAAAGGCTACTAATGAAACGCATGTCCTTGGGTAGATGTTTTGACATATGGAGTTAATCTTGCACACAAATTGCCATTTCTTCTTGTCTTTTTTTTTTTATTTGCTTTCTTTGAAGAAAGATGCTAAATTGAGTGGAACTTTTCTTTTATCATATGACAAGTTTCTCTATTAGATCGGGAGTTCTGTTAATTTTTTTTATTGCTTGCTTACTTTTTAAACCAATGTCTAAAATCTATTACTTTGTGACAGTATGTTTTTTTAAAGACTGGAATTAAATACAACTCCTGCTCCAAAAAAAAAAAAAACAAACACAAATTTGTCATAAAAATGAGATGAGATAAACATTTGTGATAATCTATACTATCTGTAATAAAACATTGCAAAAACACACCATTAATATGTCATCCAACAAAATGATTGCAATCTTTGATACCAGAAAGTTTTGTAACAACTTGGCTGAATTTACTTACATTATCTACATTCAGAATATCAACTTTGTTATCAAAAAGTTTTGGCCATTGTAAGTTCTAACCTTCTTCAGGTGTCTGTATCTCTGGGTAACCTTCAGGAAATTTCAAACTGAACACTTTATTTAATCTACAGGATAGATTGTTCTTGTTCTTGTTCTACTGTCAATGTCCAAGGATATCTCATCTTATTCTTTTTGTTTTAGTACTGCTTAGTTTGCATGCCAATAATATAAATACTGCTCAGTTATTTCATACCCTGGTTCTACTGATTGTTTTTTTTTTTTTTTAGAGGCATATCAATTTGTTATTCAATGCTGAAAGCTAAATATTTTATACATAATTTTATCTTTTATTTTGGAGATAATAATAGTTTAATCTTACTAATTAACCCATAGCTGGAGGGAGAAGAGGTGAATTCATACCTTTCCTCAAGGGTATTTGTACATAAGTGAATATAACGAACCCAAGTGGAATTGGAACTCAGCTCTCCGATTAACAATTCTAAGCCATTATCCATTACATCACCCACACATCCAAGCTTATAGTACCTCAGTACCCATCTAGGTATTGATGAGACTTAATGTTGCTATGTTGATCGTATGAGAATTGGTTTTTGAACATGATATGGTTGTAAGCCTTGTTTCCTCTGAATCTAGCTTTGACTACCTGGCTCAGGGATTGAACTCATAATTACTACATCACCAAATTCTAGAACAAATGCTTTGATCCACTCATCCTTATGGATAAAATAAAAGATTCAATTTAAAATTCTCTAAAGCCTATCCAGGGTAACAGACATCTGAAGAAGGTCAGAGGCTACAATGGTTGAAACGGGATAATAACAATGAAGATGAAGACAATAGTCTGAACATAAATTATAATAATTCATCATCCCAGAAATTCAGACAAGGAAATTATATGAATTTCTTTCTGGTTTGCTGTTATTAAACTTTTAAAGTTACATGAATGTTTCTTACATTTGTTACTAGCAGCATGGCCCGACATTGCCAGTGCTTGATTCAAAAATCGTACGACTCATACAGCAATCGCTATCACTTGACTTAAAATATTTTTGCCCTTCCTTGCCTTTAAAGGAGTACCCTTTGCCGTGCTGATGTTGCTACATGCCTTACTTCTTGACTATCTCACACTGCAAATTTTTTCTAAGCTCTATACTAAACATTAAATCTGTTACAAAAAAAGAACTAAACAAAATGAACACAAAACGATCAGCTTTAAAAAAGAAATCGTAACTGGAAAAACCGAATGAAAAAAGAATGTTAACAACAAATACTTTTTCACACCCAACCCAGTTCTGCGGAATCAGAATCAACGTTGAGTTTAAGCAAGTGAATGAGCCAATTGGAGTAAAGTGCCATGTAGCTTTAAATTTTTCCCACTTGTGACGAATGCAGCTATCGATTTTTTTTTGCATGCTAGCATGCTAGTTAACATTTGTGTCAGTCAGCTGTTGGCTCTCACGCTGGCCAATAGAATCTTCCTGCCTATTTGTGGCAGCCAGCTATTGATTCTCACTTTGGCCAGTAGAAAATGGCAGCAAACTACATGAAAACTGCCATAGAAGCATGAAAAAATCAATTATTTCCACTATCGATGGGAGTTGGGAAATGCAGAGTTAGTCTTGGGCTATCCACTAACTTGGAGCATGTACATGTAAATTTTGGTGCAAATCTGTCGAAAATTGCGGCCATGCATTCATTACACACACACACATCCTGCATTTTATAGATAGAGATTATTGACCGTAAAGCATATATGACTATTTCAGAACTTTTAACATTTAGAATCCTGCATCATTTATAAATATTACTTCCCCTTTTATTGTATGTGGAATTTCCTCAAAATATAGTGTTTTCTGTATTAGTTCTATATATTTGAAACTGCAGTAGCCTGGCTCTCGATTTCAGTCAAGATTGTTTTAGGTGTTGCCATAGAAGGATATGACAACACAAACAAGAAATTCAAATTTAACATTTGTAGGACTAAGATTTTGCTTAGCAAAAATAGTCACCTCCAGAGTGCTAAAGGTTAATTAATAACTAACGGAATGTGTAGAAATTCCACAGAATTTTAATTTTCAACCTGCAGATAGGAAAGAAATAACAGACTTACTGTTATCATTAATTCAGTGTTTGGAGTCATTAAATTATTTAATTTTTATTGAGTTGATATAACAACTATTTGAGGGAAATTTTCATTTACTGAATACAAAACTTATTATAAGTAAAATACCAAAACAGAGAAAAGAGTACTGAACTTCTATGTAATATGAATCTTCCTGTATGGCAGTAAATGCAAGATAATTTCCTCACAAATGAAGAGGAGATTTGAGGCAACAGGTATGTGGTTCTATGGAAGAATGCTGAGAATACCAGGGCTGAGGTACGTAAAAACCAAAAAAATCTTAAGGAAAATGTAAACAAAAAGCACACCTTTTTTTCCTTTTTTTTCTAATCATTTCATCTAAAGCAAGCAACAATGACACTAGAACACAGGGGTAAACAGGAGTAAACCTGAAAGAGAATGAGAAGATTGAAAATGGGGAGGATTGACAAAAGGACAGTAGATGACAATTCATATTGTTTATAATTTTTCGAAGATTGTAGTTATCAAGGAAACAAGAAATTGAAAGGGAGTTCAACAGGTGGGAAGTGCGAGAAACAAAAAATTCAGAATCAGAAAGAGGAAGCTAAAATTTCTGGGACACATGATAAGGAAGATGAGCTTGGAGAATCTGACACTCACAGGACATATTGAATGCAAAAGGGATCTTGGAGCCCACTTGCTTGACCAGCTTGTGTGAATCGATGGTGGAAAGAGTGATGGGTGAGCTAAAAAGGATAATGACACATAGAAAAAGTGAAAAGAAATGTGACTTTGAGATAAGAATAGAAGTTAGATGGAAAAAGTCTTTGTTTATCTCTTGGATAAAGCAGTGCTATTATTAAAATGAATGACTTGTAGTGGGTGGGTTTTCTAGCCTAATCATTAAAACAATGTCTCAATAAAAATGGCTTCTCTTGCACTTCCTGCTTACGGAACTCTCTTCCTGTTTCTTGTGTTCCAGTCAAATTTGATCTTCAAAAATTTTAATACAATGTAAATTGCCATCTTCTCTCTCCTTGAATCATGTCCTTTTATTGATCTCTCTTCTTAATAATGTTTTTTTTCCTCGGAATCTTTCAGTCTAATTAACCCCTTGCACTTTAGTGGCTTTATTGCCTTGCTTGGGATAAAATAATTTAAAATAAATCTTTTTCTTCTGAAAGATAGAGCTTTTCACCAAAATTTATATCTAGGGTAGGAAAAAAGATTTCTGATTGTGTGAAGCTCATTAACTTAATTCGCTTAAAAGTAGCAAAATTGATAATGATTTTGTATTCTCTCTGCAATATTAATATAATCTAATGTATGTTTGCTTCCTTGGATTTATTTTCTATTTTTGATGAAAGAGATTAAACAAGTCTGGTTTTTAAAAAGATGTGTGCTTTTAGCAACTTAATCTAGTTTAATTTCCTTGGATAATTAATGAAAAGACAAAAAGAAAGGATTTTAATTGGGATCATATTAAATCCCAAACCTTTATCCTCTGTACTCTTGGAAAACTTCAGAAACACTAACCCTCATTGTCAGTAGAACTCTTTTCCCACAATTCCATATCATAAAATATTAGAAATGCTTGATAAAAAAAAATGTTCAAATGATGTTTGTCCAATGCTTACTTCCCTTTAGCTATCATTAAGAAGAGTAAAGTATTCTTTCCAGAAGTATTTATTTTTTAACTAATATTACTTTACTTTTCCAGCAAATGATTTTTCTCATTTGTGCTAATCCTGTTTCTATGTCAATAGTTTTAACACGAATTTAGAATTGGAATCTTAAAAAACCCAGCCTCCATAAAACCCATTTAATTTTCACAAACTTGTCACTCATTTTAATGAAGGAGTTAACTGTATTTTTATATTTATTAAGCTTCTTAATAGCTACAGGGCCGAGTTGTTAGAATTCCAACCCAGGTTCGAATCTCATTACGGTCAATTTGTCAAGGAATTGAAATTTTGATAACATCAGCCTTTGAATTTCTTTAAAGTGTGCAGCACTACTGGGAAGTGTCTGGAAAACATACTACTGGTTGACTCAAGTCTTGTGAGTGAAATTAAATATATGGAATTGTTTGGAAATCAAGGGTTATGCTAGCACAAAGTCACAAGTCATTGTGACCGAGGTTTTGGCTTTGTTCAAAACTCTTACTCATGCCAGATTATGCACTCACTCCCAGGAACAGTAACTAAGATCTGCTCAGTATAGTTGCAGTATAAACCACAGTTTGATTCAGTTGATGTTTAAGAAACACAAATGTGGCTGAGCAGGCATCTGCAATTGGGATTAGATACTCAAAAGACAGCATCATTAAGCTAATTCTTTTGCAAAGTTTGGCTGTTAAAAAACTCCAGTAGTTGTTGATGAGAAATAACATGGAAAAGATAAACAGATTGGAACAATTAATTTTACATTTTATATGATGGTAAAAAAAATTTGGATTATCTTTTTTGTTGAATTGATTGGGACAAAAGAATAAACTCTCTTCTCAATCAGCATAGGGGATCTATATTTATTTCAGCAACAACTCTCCAGTAAAATCAAAACAATATTAATGTTATTTATGAATTTAAATTTCCCATAGAGAACTGTTTTCCCAACAAAGACATATTAATAAATAATTATGTTGGACATACCACTACTCACTTATTAACATAGCTGACACTACATCTCTCAGACCACAGCTCCATAAGGTCCCATTTAAAATATCATGAACACTTAGCAACTTTGTGCAAATCTACTCATTTAGAATAAACATGTGAGACACATCTCTAACTGAAGGAAACACCTAACAAAATAACTGAAGCTTTTATCATATAAAAAAAGACCCATAACAGCATCAACTATAAACATGGCCACAATGTAATGGCCTCATGAGTCATGTATTAAAATAAAGATGATTGGCTAAGTGTGTATCACGCATGACACATAACTGACTGATTGTAAATTGTATTAAATTTCTTCACATTGCAAAGATGAAAAAATACAGTAAAAACAAAAACAAAAAGGGATCTGGAAGATTTAATTATCATATTTGCTAGAAGTTTTTTTACTGATGAGGCAGATTTTTTCCTGCAGTAGGTTGCCATTTCTTTCTGTAGTAGACCAGTTGCCATCCAAGGCTATAGAACTCGGTCTATCCTGCTATTTACCCATAGCTGGGGAGAGAAGAAGAGGATTCATACCTTTCCTTAGTACGTAAGTGAATGTAATGGATTCAGCTAGAATTCAAACTCGGCTCTCTGATTCCTCAATCCAAGCCATTATCCATTACTCCACTGTGCCTTTCCAAATATACATGGGCAAATATGTACTTTTCAGTTGGCTGATGAATATTTATTGGTGTAGATCATTTTTTTTTTAGTATTTACTTTTTAATCAACACTTTACTGTACATATAATTGACAGTCTTATTCAACTACCTGCAGCTTCTTTATCACAGACACATCACAAGCCTATAACTACTGTTATGATAAGTGTAGTCTCATCAAGAGAAGATAACTCTCTCCAAAGTATAGCGATACTGCCTTTTATACAGTACCTCATTTACATATCACTACACCTCCCTGAACCTAAGAGGCTTTATACTTTTAGTTGATCTTTGACTTCTATGAATAACACTGGGAGACATCATCCGTCTCTCAGAGTGAGTCTCTTTATTTCTTTTTATAGGAGATCTAGGTCTTCTCCACATTTGAATCGTTATGATATCTCCTCTCACTCTCATCTCCAGATTGTTCATCACTACTACTGGATACACTCATTCTCTCCTCCCTCTTCTGTTCTTCACTTTCATATCTCTGGTAGTCTTCCTGATCACTCTCAATAGTGGATTCATTCATCCTTTTTTGTGTTGTCAATTCTTCTGCTTCCTCTTTCTCCTCCTTTTCCCTAACTTCATGCTCTCTTCTGATTTAAAATTGCCCTGTCTCTTCTTTGTTGACACTGCTGTGTTAAATCCCTTTTGCACCACCATTTTGTTCAGCTTAGCAACCGCCAAGGGTAGCATGTTGTTATGATGTTGATTTGGGGTTAGTAGAGACAAACGCCAAATAACACGTAACAATAAAAAGGGTTTTAATAGGTTGGTAAAAAGGTACAGAAATCGCCTGAGTAGTCAATAACTAGCTCAGCTAAGAACTTCTCTGTCTATCTATCTTAGTATTTATCGATCCACCCACGAGGATTGAACATGGCACAAGGCCAGTTTAATGTGTATCTCCGAGCCTGTATGCTCGGCCAAAATATAGCCTTTGAACCCGCCTAGATGGGTTCAGGCCCTGTTTACCTCCCCAGACGAAACCTTGCCCTTTCGCAAAGCTTCGTCGGGTTCCTCTCTGCTAACGCAGAGAGTTCGACAGAGGTAAACAGTCAAAGATCAGTATCACAACTCAGCTAGACTCGGAGGTCTTACCTCTCGGTCTATCTGTCTTCTCCATGTCAACTGACATGCCAGTATTTAAAGTCTTTGTTCACAGACGCAGACAAGTTCATCTTCAAGAGGGGTGGTAGGTTTCCGACACAACACATGTGAACAGGAACTTTTGGGGCTTGAAAATACATGGGTTGACTGCTTTCTTTAAGCTAAATACTTTCCTCATATCCACTTAAGAATCCCACATCTGGTACTACAGACGTCATGGAATTTATCAGCTTTGATGTACCCACTCTTAACATGTCAATTCCTAAAAGACTGGTTTTTGATGTTTTCCATCACTATGATGGGCATTATCTTGAATCTATTTTTTGTCTCAAGTATGCCTTCAAATCATCCTAAAATTTTGATGATTGACCCATTGAACTGTTTCCACTATAGATTAATTTAACTTTGGTATACTCAATTTTTCCCCAAAATTCCTTGATATTAACATAAAAACACTTCTAGTATCTCCCTGCATAAGTACTTCAACTTCACCATTTCCTTACTTTCATCCTGTGCTTTTATCTCAAATGCTTCTGTACTTTCAATTTGAGGATCTATATTTTCCACTTTTTCCACAAGTGCATACCGTCTAGAAATGATTCCTCTTTTTATTACTAATTTGTGTCTTGTCTCTTTATAAGGCCTCTCGGCCATAGAACAAATACTCCATGTATTTCTCTTTATGCTCTACATAATTCTATTCAACACTGAATCATGCCTAGTTCCCAACCTAAGCTGATTTAAGGGTAATACGTCCGTTTCTATCTAGTAAAAAATCCTTTCCTCAATTTTCACTTGCTTCAACATTTTAACTCTCAAAATTTAACCTAGATAATGCATCCACATGTGAAATAGTATTTCCTTTTAATATATACGATGTCAAACGCCATAAGATTAATTGCCCATCTTAATATCCTAGCAGATGTGACTTTTGGTAACACTCTTCTAGGGTTGAATATAAATTCCAAAGAGTTATGTTCAGATTTTAATAAAAATTTCCTTCCCAGCAAAAAATATACCTCATTCCATGTTTCAAACAATCACCAATGCCTTCTTCTCAATATTCAAATAATTTGCTTCTGCTGATGTTAGCTTTCTGGATAAGTACATTACAGGGTGACCCTCCTGTGACAATATTGCGGCTATAGCACAGTCACTGGCATCAGTAGTTAATGTCGATTCTTTCACTGGGTTGATAATCTTAACAACTGGTTTGCTTATGAGTGCCTTTTTTTAATTTCTCAAAAGCAACCGCCTGTCTTTTTTTCCAGTTAAACTCTGTATTCTTCTTCCTTATTACGTTAAATGGTTTCACATGGTCACTATATCACGGTAGATATCTGTTAGAGAAATTGGTTTATCCTAGAAATAATTCTAACTCTGATATCTTATTAATGAGTTTATCACCCAGCAATATACTCTCTTTGGATATTTGATATCCTAGGTACAAAATGTTTTCTCAATCAAACCTGCATTTATCATGATTAATTGTCATACCTGTGTTATTAATTTTCTCAAAACTTGCTCTATTTTACATTTGAGCTCTTCTTTTCTACGCACACCAATGCTAATGACGTCCTGTTATACAATTATATTTTTAATCCCCTCTAAAACTTTTTCAATGGCTTTTTGGAAAATGGCACTCTGTTTCAAGGTTTGGCAACAGGAATGAATCCAAACAAATCTGGTGAGTCATGCTCATCTTATAATTGCGACAAAGTCTTAAATCTTCCCTGGGCTTGCATATCGCCTCAATAGGTGAAGCCCAATCGCTACCACCCTGGCTGATGTTTTCTAATATTCCTCATTCCACCATCATGGCTAAATAACTGATTGGCAATGCTGTATTGTTATGATAGGCATTCTCTCTGACAGATGTAGTCTTGTCAAGAGAAATTAACTCTCCTGTAGATATATCGATACTGCCTTTTATACAGTACCTCATTTACATGTCACTACAACTACTTTATCATTATTCCCATGGCAAATGTTCAGATAACCTCCATTATTTAGTTCTAACAGTTGAGACCTTTACTGCCATTTCCATGAAATTGAATCATCCTCATTTTCCTCATATTCCAGATGTAAGGAGAAAGTTTCACTTAGCTTTTTTTCACAAGGACTCATACTTTGTAGCTCAGATGCTTTCATGGATGCTACTCTGAACACAGCAGTCTTAGCCATTTCAAGTCAATAGTCAATGGTTTTCTTTCCTTCCTATTCTCATAATTTTCACTTCTCAACATCTCCTCTTACATTCATAGTGCACACTTTTATCATAACATTGCAGATTCTTCTTTGGATTTTATCAAGGATCTTTGAATACATAGCAGAAGCACTAGACCAGGTCTAGCAGCAATATTCAATGCATGGACTTATAAATGTCTAAGATTGATTCTGGTGAGAAAAATTAGCTCGCATGACTCAGTGAACTAACGTTCAGAGCAGCAGAATTAGCAATTGATTCAATATAATTTTTCTATTGGGTTGGTGCATAATTATCAGGCGTTTTTATAGGCGAGTTATTTGTTTATAAAACATTTCTGTTTTTACTTTTTTTTAATAAAAATATTTTATTTTCAGGTTATAAAAATGTGTGTCAATAATCATATGCTCTGGAATAATCATTTAAAAATGTTATTGTTGAATTGTTATGATTCTTTTTTCATAATAAATGTTGTTTAAAAAACGCCTGATAATTATGCACCAACCCAATACTTCATCTTAGCAGAAAATGTTAGCCTGAAAAGATGTAATGAGTTACTCTTCTAGAGGTTAGCATCAGCTATGCTGATGGAAGAACCCTTGTAGTTTAAAAACTGTATTTATATTTGGATACACTAATATTAATGGCTTTTTTCCTCTTGACTTCCAGATAAATGCCATGGATATGGCAAGCAGATTGAAAACTGTGGCACATTACAAGGTGTATGGTACAACCAACTTGGTTCACAGCTGATACTTGTACATCGCTCTGATGGCACATTAGAAGGGGAATACCGTACCAGTGTGGAGGTGGAGATTGGTGATGCTGGTACTTCACATTCTATTGTCATAGGTAAGGATTTCCGTAATATTCTTTTTGTAGATTTTGGGATTGGCAGCCATTTTTTTTTTTCTCAAAATCATCAAAAAATATACATTTTATATGACTTCATGAATCCTTAAATATAAGAATCCATACCTTTGTTGTTGTTTCACTTATTACATTTTCATAGTAAAAATACCAGCAATACATTTTCATAGTAAAAAAATTACGAGCAATACATTTTTGTAAAAACATAAAAATTACCAGCAATATATTTTTGTAAAAAAAATAAAAATTACCAGCAATATAATCCTGGAAAAAATATATATTACCAGCAATATGTTTCTGGAAAAAATATATATTACCAGCAATATATTTCTGGAAAAAATATATATTACCAGCAATACATTTTTGTAAAAAAAATAAAAATTACCATCCATATATTTCTGAAAAAGATATATATTACCAGCAATATATTTTTGTGAAAAAATGAAAATTACCAGCAATATATTTCTGGAAAAAATATATATTACTAGTAATACATTTTTGTAAAAAATATAAAAATTATCAGCAATATATTTCTGGAAAAACTATATATTACCAGCAATACATTTTTGTAAAAATTAATTACTAATGCTCTCAAGAAAATTAAATTTTGGCATTAAATGACCCATAAGGAGTTGATATGTCGATAAATAAACAAACCTGTAAACTAAGCACTCTCTGGCCTTCCTCTTATAGTTTTATGCTCCAAAACAGATTATTTTTATGCTAGAGGATAACCATTTACATGACTATTATTTGACTTAAATATTAATAAGTATAATAAATTTGTCCCTTGCCCCCTCCATAATTTAGCAGTAACAGTATTGAGCTCCCCACTAAATGCAAATAATCCATTCGGATAGCAGTAGGGTCTATTCTAGTTCCTCTCCAGAGAAAGTCAATCTCCTCACCATAACATATTCTTCAGTTGTGTCTTATGGTCGCATCCCGTATGATCACTGAAGTAAAGCAATGTTAAGCCTGGTCAGTACCTAGATGAGTGACCACTTGGGAATACCTGGGAATAAGTTTGGATAATGGCTTGGAATTTTAATTGGGTTGATCTTAAATACAAGATTGACTTATAAACAAATATACCCATGAATGTGTTTATTATAATAAGACAATGATATCAAAAAGTTATTGTTATAATCATTTGGTTTTAAATACTTTAAAACAAATTTATCATCCTGGGTATGACGGTTAGTCACATCCAGCACCAAGGTTTCTGACTGTGAGATTGGAGGTTTTGAGGAGCATGGAACCACCTCTTAATTGCCATTGTCCACTCTGAACTGGAGTGATAGAACCTGTTAAGGTCTCAGCTATGGGTAAATAGTGAATCCCCCCCCCACCCGATAAAAAAAAAAATCAACAGGTCATTTTTATAGTAGAATACTAACAATACATTTTTATAGTAAAATGACAATACAACACTAAAAAAGTATAAAAATACAAAGAATACATTTTTTTATAAAAACATTACCAACAATACATTTTTGTATGAAATTATGAGCACTCCTAACCTGGCATCTCGACTCCAGTGACTTTCTCACTGACATGACGTGGCTTCCCTCTGTCTTTTCTATAAACATTTTCATGGCAACTGCTCTGATGAGCTACTTTCACTGGTGCCCCAACTGCATGAATTTAAGCATGCTACTAGGTTGGCATCTAGGTCCCACCCTTTGTCTGTCGAAACAGTTAAATGTAACTGCTTCTTCTACTCAAACAGGTTTTTCTCTCAAACTTTTTGACAGCGGAACTCCCTTCCTCTAACTTGCTTCCTTGATAAGTATAATCTTCAAAAATTTAAATGTAATGTCAATCGACATCTTCTCATGCCTTGATCTTGATCCCTGTCCTTCTCGTTATCCTTTCCTCAAACACCCCTCTTTACTCTTATTTTCACTCTCTGTAACCCCTTGTGTGCTTGTGACACTACCGCCTTACTTGGGGTAAAATGCCTAAAAAAAAAAATACATTTTATGATCTACAAACTACAGGGTGATTGAAAAGTATCTCCCTATTTTATGTATGTTGGACTCTCCCATCTTGTAAAAATTACAGTTAGATGGGAGAGTCCATTATGCATAAAGTAATGAGTTCCTTTTCAATCACCCTGTATATATCTCTAAAAAAAAAACCCCCCAAAAAACTTCCTTTTACCTTGAAAGTATAAAATGACATACAAAACATTTAGATTTTGGCATTAAATAACCCATAGAGATTTTTCTATATCTTTTATTGTTCTGTTTCTGTTAGATTAAGTTCTCCCCTCATAACTTGGTAGGTTCATGTTAGCAGCAGCAGCATCTTTATCACCCCCATAGTTATTAATGAACTCAACCTCTCAGCTTAAGTAAGTGGATGACGGAACAGGGTTTGAGAGAAGCAGCAAAAGGACAGAACATATTGAGAGCTACAAGGGATAGAAGGAGTGGAGAGCCATGATCGTCTATTTCCTGAAGGGACACGGCACATAAAAGAAGACCTCTTTATCCTGGTTCTACCATTCATTCACACAAGTATTAGTGTACTATGTCAAGTTAGTGTTAGATCCTCTAGGATTTCTTTCCTTATTATATGTCCTCTGTATGATGATAAACTACATCTGGCAAATAAACAGCCCCCCGACAATTATTATTTAAGGTTGACGGACATGCATATCTTAACTCAAACAAAAACATTGTTTTCAATTGTTATGCGTCTACCGATTGAATAGAATTTTATTATAAACAATTGTCTTGTAAATGGAATTTTTAAAGCATTCTGAATGTAAAAATAAAGAAAAGAGTGTGCAAGACAATAAGAAACACTACCTGCCAAAAAAAAAAAGGTGAAGTTTTGTTGAAATCGGTTGAAAAATGTAGGAAATCCGATCCCATATATAAACGAACAAACACACACAAACAAACAACCTGGGTTTTATAATAAGTATAACTCGATATGAGTTGTCCCCCTTTCATTCACGTGACAGCAATGCCTCTTAATCATGTTTTCAAATTGATTTCGTGCAAAAACAATTGTGTTTTTCCAATTTTTGGCGCTGTCAGAACCACCACAAGGTAATTTTACGTAGTCCTGTGAAGTTTTGCTGAAATTGGTTGAAAAATGTAGGAAATCCGATCCAATATATAAACGTACAGACACACACACACACACACACACACACACACACAACCTGTGTTTTATAATAAGTATGATGACAGACAAGGTGCTTTGATTTAGTTTTTTATACAATTTCTCATGTGATGATCTAATAAGTTTTCTCTTTTTAGATGATAAATTATATAAAAACTGAATGTTCTTTTTTTCGGATTGCTTTTGACTATACATTTAGCCATTTTCAAGGATGAAATATTTTAACTGTTAAATAAGAAATAGTTTGTTGCATGTATTTATTTATATAATGTTTACGTTTTTCAAACCACAGTCAAGATATTGTGTCCATGTTCATAGTTGATATTATTGAGTGTTGTTTTTTTTGCTTTTATTAATAAGGCTTCCATTATTTTTAGACTTTTTTGCATGTAGATATAGATATGTTTCTTTGTTTTTTCCTGACTTTGATTAAAAAAAGACAGACATTTTTTTTTTTTTTACTGAAAAGCTAAAAAATCAATTGTCTGTCATTTTTTACAAAATACTTTCTTGCATTTCTTTCCCCTCCAATCAGTGTAGATATTGTGTGAATTCTTGTGAATGACCACCTTCTGCTCTGCTCCTTCTGGTCATTTTTAAAGAGCACAGGTTATTAGGGCTTTAAAAATGGACATTTTAAAAGTATGTCTGAACACATGCAGAAATATATTAAAAATATAAGGAGGAAGAGTAAGAAAAAACAATTACTGTTAAGTGGTGGATTTAAAAATATAACAACAACAAATAAGGCATAAAAAGGCTAACCGGTTATCGCTCCTCACTCTTTAAAGCCAATCAAAGAAAATAAGATAAATATGTGCACAATGATTAAAAAAGGGAGGAAAAAGGAAATTTGTACCAGAAAATCAGCAGTCTTAATCACAGACATATAATACACCAATCAGCCATTCTTTTTGTTTACTGCTGGGTCGCAATATATTCTGTCTGGGATTCATACTGCTACTAATTTAGCCAGAATAATTACTAGCCATTTTTAAAAAAAAAACAAAAAAACCTATAAATTTGTTCATACCAACTAAAGAAGAGAGAAAAATTATCCCATAATTATTTATTAATTAGGGCTTTAAAAATGGACATTTTTAAAGTATATATATAAATGTACACATAAATATAAAACAAAGGGGCACGGCAAGTGAGGGCAATACAAAAAAAAAAATTATTACTCACCATAACATGGTGGATTGAAAAATATTTAAAAAAAATGTAACTGACCCTGACCTGGCATCTCAACTTCAATCACTTTCTCTCAACATGGCTTCCCTCCAACTTTTCTACAAATATTTTCATGGCAATTGTTCTGATGAGATTTCCTTGTTGGTGCCTCAACTGCGTAAATTTAAGTGTGCTACAAGATTGGCAACTAAGTCTCACCATCCTACTGTTGAACTAACTACATCCAACTGTATGTTCTATTCAAATAGTTTCTTTTCTCACCTGGGAAATCCCATTCGATATTTTGCTTTCTTGCTATATACAATCTTCAAAAATTTAAATGCAATGTCAATCATTATTTTTGGTCTCCTGTTCTTTTATTGTCCTTTTTCCTCACTAAAGTCTTCTCATTCTCTTCCACACCCAGTAATTCCCTTGCATCTTAGTGGTATTATTGTCTTGCTTGGGGTGAAATGATTAAAATAAATTACAGTTTACTTCAAGTAATGTTATATATGACTATATGAGTAGATGGGAAGGTTTGGGGTAATGGCATTCTTGGAAATAATCACAATGGGATAATGGTTAAAAATATTTGATGAAAACTACAACAGAGCTTCTGCAGATCTTGTTAGTATATTTGAAGTGTATCAAGCTTACAGAATGTCCTATATCAAACTTACAGAATGTCCTCTATCAAACTTACAGAATGTCCTCTATCAAGCTTACAGAATGTCCTCCATCAAGCTTACAGAATGTCCTCTATCAAGCTTACAGAATGTCCTCTATCAAGCTTACAGAATTTCCTATATCAAGCTTACAGAATGTCCTCTATCAAGCTTACAGAATGTCCTATATCAAGCTTAAAGAATCTTCAATATCAAGCTTACAGAATGTAATGTCCTATATCAAGCTTACAGAATATTCTCTATCAAGCTTAAAGAATATCCTATATCAAGCTTACAGAATGTCTTATATCAAGCTTACAGAATGTCTTATATCAAGCTTACAGAATGTCCTATATCAAGCTTAAAGAATGTTCAATATCAAGCTTAAAGAATTTCCTATATCAAGCTTACAGAATATTCTCTATCAAGCTTACGGAATATTCTCTATCAAGCTTACGGAATATTCTCTATCAAGCTTACGGAATATTCTCTATCAAGCTTACAGAATATCCTATATCAAGCTTACGGAATATCCTATATCAAGCTTACAGAATATTCTCTATCAAGCTTACGGAATATCCTATATCAAGCTTACAGAATATTCTCTATCAAGCTTACAGAATGTCCTATATCAAGCTTAAAGAATGTTCAATATCAAGCTTACAGAATGTCCTATATCAAGCTTACAGAATGTCCTATATCAAGCTTACAGAATGTCCTATATCAAGCTTAAAGAATGTCCTATATCAAGCTTACAGAAAGTCCTATATCAAGCTTATAGAATGTTCAGTCTAAATATGCTTGGGAAAGACATGAAACCACATCTTCTACTCCCAGCTTTAACTGCAATGTCAATAGTCGTCTACTGTCTTCTTGAATAGTGTTCTTTTATTGTTTTTTCACCAAACTAAAAATTTCTCATTCTCTAAAAATTTGAATATTGGTGCTCTGACTATATATCCCAAGATTCTTGACATAATTCAAACAAGGGTCTGCAATGTAATTAATCCTGACCTGGCGTCTGGACTTCAGTCTCATTCCCACTGTTGACATGGCTTCCCTTTGACTTTTCTACAAATATTTTCATGGCAATTGTTCTGATGAGCTTTCCTTGTTGGTGCCTCAACTGCGTGAATTTAAGTGTGCTATGAGATTGGCAACTAAGTCTCACCATCCTACTGTTGAACTAACTGCGGCCATATGTTCTATTCTAATAGTTTCTTTTCTCACATTTCTCACCTGTGGAACTCACTTCCAATTTCTTGTTTCCCTGCCACCTACAATCTTCAAAAAAATTTAAATACAATGTCAATCTCCATCTTCTGTCTCCCTAAGTCATGTTCATTTATTTTCCTTTTCCTCGCTTCTCCTCATTCCCAGTAACCCCTTGTATCCTAGAAGCATTAAAAAAAAAAAGAAACAACAAGACTAGTTATTGCTCCACACTCTTCAGAGATCACTCTAGGACAAAAACATTTAAATATGTGCAAAATTACTAAAAATGGGCAGTAAAAAATACTAATAAAAATAAAGGAGTATTTCTATGGTACTGTTTTTCTTCCTCTTTGATTTATTATATATCTGTGTATATATTTATATGCATTTTTAAAATATCTATTTTTGATGCCTGACAAAAATTTTGTACACCTAATAGATTATCAAGAGATATGTAGATATGTCATCATTTCTGTAATGAAATACTTCTAAAACTCAGTGTTGGCTGTTAACAAGAAAAATTAACTGTAAAATGTAAAAAAAATGTAAATATGTACAAAATTTAAATATGTAAATGTAAATATATGTAAATATTTAAATATAAATATGTAAATATGTACGAAATGTAAAATAAAATAATCCTTATCAGGCATTATTAATAAAACATGCATCATATATATATACATATGTACACAAACATATATTTAATTTTTTACACTATTTACATTATTCGGACTATTGTCCTCATCTTTCTCACCATATTTATTACAACGTTTCGGCCATTCTATGCTCTGGCCTTCAAGTGGTTGGAACGTCAAACTGAACCCTTTATTTCGCTCACTGGGGTAGACTGTTCTAGTTCCACATGCCATGTTTAATGGATGTCAGTTGTCAGTTATCTCCTGTTAATTCCCCTCTCCAAATTCTCCACTGCCTTAACCAGGTATTGAACTTACACTCTTTGGGTACTGTCACTAGATCTAACTAATGCTTTTATCCACTGTGCCATGTGTCCTTGAGGACGCATGGCACAGTGAGCAAAATAAAGGGTTTCAGTTCGACATTCCAACCACCTGAAGAAGGCCTGAGCGTACAACGGCCGAAACGTGATAAATATGGTGACAAAGATGAGGGCAATAGTGTGAATAATGTAAATAGCGTACATAATACTTCATCTCAGAAATATAGACGGAATTATTTTTTTGCTTATCTTTGCTTAACCAGAACTTCTCTGCGACTGAATGGTCATAGCATGCCAGGCTTAATGGTGATTGCATATAGGATACTGGTTTGATTCCTGTTGGAGAACACATATTTTCTACAAAATTTCTCATACATTCAGACATTTATTGTCTGTTATATTTAACAATATGTGTTTAAATAATGATCTGCTGCACTAATACGCTATATATATATATATATATATATATATATATATTTATTATATATATATTTATCATGTATATCATTATATATATATATATATATATATATATATATATATATATATATAAATAAAATTTGTCACAGCTGATTGATGTTATATTCACACCTTGACTCTGGAGTTTCATTGACAAAGCTTTTTGTAATCATTCTGTCCACCCATCTGGAGGTATCATATATAAGTCAGTTAAGTGCCACACATGATATATGCTTGGATGATCATGTATCTTTCGATACATGACTAACAATGCAGAAGATTTTTCTTGCAGTTGTCATTTCTTTTTGTGGTAGACTGGTTGGTAACCAAGGCTAAAGAACCCAGTCTGTCCTGCTATTTAACCCATAACTTGGGGGAGAAGAGAGGGATTCATACCTTTCCTAAGTAAATATAACGAAGTCGACTAGGATTCAAACATGGCTCTCCAAATTCTCACTCTGAAGCTAAATCAATTTCTCCACAATGCACATCCTATATATATATATATATATATATATATATATATATATATATATATATATATATATATAATAAAAATAATTAATGCATGCTATATTTATGTGAAAGGGCTCAATGTCAGAGATAGTGTATGTAAATATAAAAGTCTACACTGAGGACAACATGAAACAGACTATTGCTGCTCAGTGTTGACTTCAGTGTTAACATTTATAATTATATATATTTTGTATAATGAAACAAATCAGGAGGTGAAGAGAACAATGTAAAGCATAAAAAATATATAAACATGGATAATATAAGAAATGTATATAAAAAACTATATTCACATATTGGTGCTTCTTGTATAGCAAACTGAAGATCTATATGAAACTTTTTGCAGGAAAGCATCAATATTTGAATATCATTATTTTTGTTATATATTTCTTATATATTTATATGTACTAAATATATCGCATAAATAAAAATCGTGATAACATTAACTGTCAATGCAATATTTGAAAATTATGGCATCGACAAAACATCTTTGATAAGCCAAATATACTAAGATATTGACAGATTTCGGTTTAAACAGGTACCAGAAACCCAAAAAATAAAATTAAAATAATCCTTAACAAAGGACTTTGGTTGGTCTTTAACCTAACTTTTATCAATGAAAAATTCTTGCCAAAATCCATTTGATATCTATTCTGTATATACTCATGTATTATCCAACTTTTGAAAATAATTTTAAGCAGGTCACATCATACATGAAATATAAAATTAGCATACTACTGCCCCTGCCTATGCTGCTGACCAAGCTATATATCCATTTATGGTAGTCAAATTAGCTTCAAAATTAGGTCTTCAAAGGTTGCATGATATGCAATATATATATAATATATATATATATATATATATATATATATATATATATATATATGAGAATATGATATATAAATTTCTTTATATCAGAACAATGTTAAGCAAATGAATGACAAAATGAAAAATGCTCCTCCAATACCTCATTTATTTCATATTCAATGCATTGCAAAGCAGAAGTCTTGTCAAGTATTTCAAAATAAAAAAAAAGATCCTTTTTACCAAATCCAGTGATTAAAAGTATATTACTCTACCTATCAATTCTATCACAAATACAATTGAAAATAATTTATCACAGTTTAACAGAAATTGTTATAACTACTTGCAAAACAATAAGAGATTTATTTAATACAAAGCAAATAAATAATAAGCTATAACTTGAAGGAGGAATTTCCTCTATAACCTGTGGTAATTGCAAGAAAGAATACATAGGTGAAACCTTGAGAAATTTGAATAAAAGATTATACCACCATAAAAAGGATTTTTACCAAACAACTCACTCAGTGCATTAGTCACTCATAGTAATAAGTCTGACCAAAATTTTGATTGAAAAATGCAGCTTTAATTAAAAGAGAAAACGATTGCTAGATTATCTACAATAAATGTGTTTTCATTTTCTTACATTTCACCTTTCTTGGCAAATCTATTATCACAATGTGGGATACTTAATAAAAGTGATAAAAACAAAACCCTAATGGATACTGACTGAAATCAGTTAGATTGCACATGCCCAGACATGTGTTGAAAAGAAACTCAAAAAAAATTTAAAATTTCAGTGTTCCAACATCTTCAGTGTCTCCAATCAATGAATAATTATGAACAACACTTGTGTTTTTATATGCTCCTCTCCTTCCTACACATATATAATTCTATCAACAAAAACATTACTTTAATCTGATGAATTCCTTCCAGAGGAGAAAATGATTTACACAGAATTTTTTTTATTGAGAAATGTTACTTTTCAAATTAGCTGGCTGTCAAACAGTAATCCTTTTTATACAGGATTTTCTCACCTGACTCTTTTTCTGCAAACTTATTCATATTCAGGCTGCTTTCAAAATGGATTTAATAATAATAATATTAATAATAAAAGGAATAAAGACAAATGACAGTAAGTCTTCAACAACAGCAATCAAATTATGACAGACAACAACAGCAGTAATCAGCATAGAGGCTAAGTTTAATGCTTCAAGTTCACTACAGAGAATTTTCCTACAGGACACTAACCTAGTAGATTAAAGTGTTGGTTCATAATAGTAATTGTGAGTTCAATCCCTGTGTCGGAGAGTGCATACTTGGACTAAGTAGAAATGGGCAAGCAATGGAGGCATGGTGGAGTAATGGATAGCGGCTTGGATTGAGGAATCAGAGAGCCGAGTTCGAACTCCAGCCAGGTCAATTACATTCACTTACATACCCTTGGGAAAGCTATGAATTCTCTTCTTCTCCCACCAGCTATGGTTTAGTAGCAGGACAGGCTGGGTGGCAACTAGTCTAGGAGAAGGAAAATCTGGCCTCGGCTTTGTCAGGCTGTGTGGCTCCCTTCTCATTATTTAATCTACTTACATGGCCCTTCTTCTCCTCTTCCATTATACTGTATTCTGACAGAAACTTCTTCTGTTGACATGAAAGTGTTAAAATGTCTTTGCGGTTAGCCATGAAATCACTGAGCAGTACTAAAAATAAGATCTAGAGAATATCCTTAGCTATGGGATACTCCTGTAGATTAAATTAAGGGTCCAGTGTAGGTTACCCAGTTTGTTATACACCTGATGTAGACTGGTGGGTACAACAGCTGAAAAGTTGTGATAAGATGAAAAATAATAACCTGAATATAATGTAAATAAAAAAGGGGATAAAAAAAATTGTGTCTACCAGAAAGCCTAATAGATCTTATTCTTTGTGCTGTGTCCCTTCAGGATGTTGGTGATTATGGCTCTTCACAGTTTCCTATCCATTGTAGTTCTTAGTAACTTTTATCTTTTTGTTATCTCTCCTGAACCTTGTTTTGCCAACCATTTACACAAGTTCATTAGGTACTTGATGTGTTATTTTTCTCTAACTCTCTTGCCTTCAGTATGCCCTGTGAGTTTCAAATTTTCTAAGCCCTCTTTCCTCATTGTGTGCCATAGAAGTTTCATCTATCACTTCCCGATGTTATAAGTTTCCTTTTTGTTTCTGTTTTCTCTAAAACTTAATCATTGCTCATGTGTTCGGTCCATGGTATTCTCAGCATCCTTCTGTAGAACTACATTTCTGTTGCTTCAAGTCTCCTCTTCATCTATAGTGACATTGTCTGGCATTCACTGCCATATAGGAAGACTGATATCACATAACAGTTCAGTAATCTTTTCTTTGTTTCTGATGCAATTTTTCTGTTTCTTAATACTTTGCTTGTCTTTTGGTAAGTGTCATTCACTATTACAATATAACTTCAGATTTCACTATCACACTTTCACCTGTCTCTTTCTGATGTCATTCTATCCGCAAGCTGTGCATGTTATTTCATGCTGATGGCCCTGGTAAAACGACATAGATTAAAAAAATTAAAATTTAAAAAACAGATAAATAAGAAAAAAAATCACTTATAAATAATGAACTTATGTTTATAAAATTAAAATAAATCCTGATAAAACTAGTAAAATCTTTGGCCTTCAGGCTTTTGAGTTGATGTTAACAAATTCTCATATTTCAATAATGATTAAATCATACTATTTAAATTATGTAAACAATTTAAAAAAATTGTTTAAGGTTGTAAAAATTAACATTTATCCAATAGAAATTTTGGATATTCACCATCAACTGAATTAATCACATAGAAAAAGGAATTATTATAAAACGTTTTGCTTTTATATTTACTTATATTCTGTCTGGTTTTCACTTGTTTATTTATTTAGTTTATTGTCTTAATATTACACTTTATGTTCTTAAAATGCTGTCAAGTGGATTTTTTTTAAATCAGTAAAGAGCTTAAATTCCCATATTCGTATAAGCACAGACTGAAAATTCCATGTATGAAGCTAGTATGCAGCAAGATGGTCTTAAAGAAAATGGTAACGAAAAAAAAACACTTATACCCAGAATCAGGAAAAGACAGCTAAAATTCTTTGGACACATAATGAGGAAAGAAGGCATGGAAAACACACACACACACACACACACACACACACACACATATATATATATATATATATATATATATATATATAATATATATTATATATTTTATTTTAAAAAACAGACCACTTTAAGGTTCCATTATAATAATTTATTTCACCAGAACCATTTTAAGGAATGCTGGATCATCAGATAACACTTCCAAAAATAAGATGAAATGAAAATTCATACTTTTGATGGGTAGTATCAAGTTTATGTAATTTAACAGAGAGAGTAGGGAGGTGGTGGGAGAGACATGGTTGAGTTTAAAGAGGGTTTATTTTAATACTTCTCTCAATCATACTTAGTATTGGGGGAGGAGCTTGACCTATTTAAACGTTTAACTTATATATATATCACTATATATATATATCTAATTCCTCGTAGTAAGACAGTATATGTATGGAGGGGGAATATATGCACACATATATATGTACATGCTGACAGAAACACAAGAAAATGGAAACAAATCCAAGAACACATAGGGGGTCAGTAAAACATTAAAAGATAAAATGCCGATAACTAATTCATCATTTCGCTGGACCAACCTTAATTGTTTTATGACCCTTCGCGCAAAACTCTTCATTGCCAATTCAAGAAAG
>CAHIKZ030005575.1:1720000-1725000 GCA_903632075.3 Acanthosepion pharaonis | reverse complement strand
AAAAAACACCTAACAAATGCAAAAATCCAATTACCTATATCTACACACAAAATTATAAAACTGTGCCAACTAATTACCAAGCTATGCTTCTTTACTTTTAATAACCAACATTACAGACAGAAATTTAGTTTGCCAATGGGATCTCCTCTCAGCGGCGTTCTTGCATGTCTATTTTTAGAATTTCTAGAAAGTGACTCATTCAAAAATATTCTCCCTACAAACTCTTCATATTTCAGATACATAGACGACTTGTTATTAATAATTCCAAAAAACACCAATTTAACGGATCTTCTCTCCAAACTTAACAACATTGAACCTACAATAAACTTCACTCTCGAAACTGAAACCAACTACACTCTTCCGTTCCTGGACATTTTGTTAATTAGAAATAACAACAAACTCAATTTTGACGTTTACAGAAAGGCTACAAACAAAAATGATCTCATCAGCTTCTACTCAAACCACCCTTCAAAAATTAAATCTGGAATTATTATAGGTTTCTATCTAAGAGCATTAAGAATCTGTAGTCCTCAATATTTATTTAAAGAAGAAACATACATAGAAAACACATTCAAAAACCTACAATACCCATATCATTTCATCCACAATGCAAGAAGAAAGGCATACAAAATATACAAACGAAACAAAACTAATAACACAATCCGCAATAGTAAATCACATGAAAACAGATATATAATACTACCGACCAATTCTGCCACGTCCACGATCCAGAATAACCTATCCCATCTAAATAATCTTGAAATAGTCACAAACACCTCCAAAACCATTATAGATATACTAAGATCTTCAAACAATAATAGCACTAATATTTCTGAAGCAGGCATTTATAAAATAAATTGCCAAAACTGCTCCTCCCAATATATTGGAGAAACAAGTAGAAGTTTGAAAAACGCATTTATGAGCAATAAAAGAGACCTCACAAAAAACAACTTAGCTAATGCAATAGTAATACATAGAAATAAATACAACCATAATTTTGATTTTAAAAATGCTACACTCATAAAAAAAAGAAAATCACTCACTCAGAAGGAAAATTTTGAGAGTGCCACCATAGAAAATTATCCAAATATCAATTTACGCCCAGGCTTTTTTCCCTATTTCACCTTTCTTAACAAAATTAATGCTCTTACAAACAAACATGCACAACAGATTCTTAAAATCGAAAGAAAATGGTTGAATACATCAACACAGATATAATGACAATATTCTCCACACGTGACAATCTCAGACGTTATTTCTCATTTAAAAATATGAAAATAGCGTTTCTCTACATTCCAGTTGCTAGGTACATTCTGTTTTTGTTTTTATTAGTTACGTTGTTCATTTAATTTCATTTTCGTATTTTGCTTTGATAAAGTCCACATTGGACGAAACGCGTCAGCAATTACCAGTTTTCCTATTGTCATTTTTATTCATAATATATTTTTGTGTATTTAGGCATGAAATAAATTATAACCAATATGGATTTTTAAGGTGTTTTCTTAATTTATCATTATATATTGCACTGTAACTTACATTGAGCTCTCATTAGATTAATGTCCTCCATGGAATTATCCCTACCAATTACAAAATGGTATTATTGCTAGTCAGCCATGATAAATTTACGTCCAGGCTCTTACAATATATCACCATTTTTGGTAGATTTTATATTGTCTCAGTTTGGGATTGTCAGGGACAAAAGTGATGGAGAGAAAAAGAAAAATAGTACAGATAAATTTGGCTAGATTGAAAAAAAAAGTATTCTTTTAAAAATATTTTTTAAAAAGATTTTGAAACTATCTGTGTCTTTCGTTTCATGTACATCTGTAGGCAACAAAGCTTAGTCGGATGAAACACATCACAAAAACTTTTCCAGTTTGTCATATATATATATATATATTGTTTAAAAAATGAACAAAAGCTCATTTTTAAGGATATCTTTAATTTATATTTTTGATATTTTGAACTATTTTCCTGGTACATATTGAAATATAAATTATTGAATGTCCGAATACTTTTGACTGGACAATTCACACAGAGATGAGGAGGACTTGAGTCTATACAGACATGGTTATAGATATGGGTGCTGATAAAACTAAGACAAATCATGTGAACAAAAAGGCCACTTGTGCTAAAGATCAGAAAGAGACAGTTGAAATAATGAGGAAAAGAGGCTTAGAGAATTTGACACTCATAGGGCATACTAAAAAATCAAGAGGGACAGAGGGAAATATTGTCACCTACTTGTGTAAATGGAAGACAGAACAGGTAGTGGGAGGGATAATAAGGAGACAAACATGGCTTTGAGCTAAAAAGGATAGGAAGTTGTGGAGAGCCATTATCACTAATGTCCTGAAGAAGAATTTTAGATTGCTGCCTTTTTCTATAAATACTTTCATGGTAATTGTTCAGATTCAATTTGCTCAATGGTGCCTAGACTTTATGAATTTATGCGCAGTACTAGATTGGCAAGAATGTCTCCTCATTTTACAGTTGAATTGGCTAGATGTAGCTGTAAGTTCTTGGCTAACAATTTCTTTTCTTGTATTTCTTGTCTGTGAAACTCTCTTCTGTTTTCTTGCTTGCCAGCCAATCTTTAAAAATTTAAATGCAATATCAATTGTTATCTACTGTCTTTTTGATTCCTCTTTTATTGTTTTCGCTCTTTAATAATGATTACTTTTTTCTTATTTTATCACTTTCAGTAATCCCTTGTATCTTAGTGGCTTTATTGTCTTGCTTAAGGTGAAATTATTTAAAAAAAAAAAAAGAAGGAAGCTCTTTAAATTTATTTTATTACTAGCTTAAAAGCTGCACTTCATGTGGACTTCTAAGGTAGCTCCTACAGAGGGTTAATTGGACGTTCAACCCAAAACTAAAGGGACCTCTGGTCCAACTTAGAAAACCCCAATGATAATTTTGAGGAAATAACTTTGAATTCCTCGGTTCACTCAATGGAACTTCCAAGCCTCATTTAACTCTGTTTCAGGCTGGAAGTTCAATTCTGACCAAAAAAAAATGATTTGGGCCGAAATACCAATTCAGGTTGAAATTCCAATTCAGGCTGAAAATTAAGTTCTTCAAATCTCAAACTCTGTGGTACTTCAACTGAGCTGAGTTCTTCAAATCACAAACTCTGCTAAACCTCAAAACCTCACATCACGAAACCTCTCATTTTAACTCTGATTCCTTGGCATTTTGAAGAAATCAAATTGATTTCCTAAATTCAAAGTTTTGGAGATATTTTAAACTGAATTTAAAACAAATTTATTTAAATTAAGAAAGTTCTTTTGTTACTTTAAAAGCAATATAAATTAAAAAATTTTAAAGCCACAAATTTTTTTTCATTTATTTTAAAATTTGAACATTTAACTGTTCCTGCCTCATCTGAAGACAAATCCCAATGCTAGATGTTCAAGCATCAGATGAAAGGCAGATTTTAAATCCCAGGATCATCTCAATTCTAAAAAGGTATATGTAGAGTAAGTGTGGCCTGAGTTAGAGGGGGGCCTCAGACACATGGACGGACAGACAGAATTTGCTGTTTATTTATTTAGAAGATAGATATTGAATAGAATAGAAGAATATACAAGAAGAAAATAGAAGATAGAATTGAATTTATAACTGTTCCTGCCTCATCTGAAGACAAATCTCAATGCTGAATGTTCAAGCCCTAGATGAAGAACAGATTTTCAAATGCTGAGTCATCCTGATTCCAAAAAGGTATAATATGTAGAACAGAATAGAAGATATAAGACACATGGACAGACAGAAAGAATTTGCCTTTTACTTATTTAGATTAATCTTACCACTTGATTGCTTTTTAGGGTCACCTAATGTTTTTTAGAGCAAACCAATTGTTGGATTTTATTTTCTCATGTATACTATCCACTGTTGATGATGCTGGAAAAATGACAAGCTCATTCTATCACTCCAGGAACCACCTACCACCTTCAACCATGCTTTATCTTTACAGGTGAGAGATTAGACCAAAAAAGGGGTGTTACTGTCATATCTGGGCTGAAGCTGCTCATTCCTCACTTTTCAACATTGGTCGAGTTCAGAATCATTTATGTGCTCTTGTGAGGGAAGACTTATCCTCCACTCTTTAGCATCTTTCTCACTCATGCAACATTGCAAGACTATTGCTACTGTATCATTGTTTCTCTGCCAAATGTTCAGATGAGCACACCATTCCTTGGTTCCACCATAACAGACGTTTAAACCTGGGTCACACTATACTATTTCTCTGGAGTTGAATATAAGAAGAAAGTTTCACTTAGCATTTCTGCAAGAACTGCCACTTTGTGGAACAGATACCCTTGTGAGTGCTTCCCTGAACACAACAATCTTAACCTCTTAAAGTCAAAGATCAATCATTATCTATCCTCTTTATCTTCATAGTGTTCATCTCCAGCCACCTCCAGTTTCATTCTTATTATCTTTATTATTCATCATGATCATTTTAATGGTAACTCTATCTTGAGTGGCTCTCGAACCTTGGATTAATTCTTATATCAAAATAAATGGTAAAGCATCTGTCTATATTTCTGAGATGAGATATTATGTACACTATTTACATTATTCGAACTATTGTCTTCATCTTTGTCGCCATATTTATCACGTTTCGGCCGTTGTAAATATGGTGACAAAGATGAGGACAGTAGTCCAAATAATGAAAATGGTAAAGCACATTAATGTTTCTGCCTGTTGCTGAAAAAATTCAAGCTTAAAGCATAGACAGTAGGAATGGTACCAATATGATAAATTTTCTAAGCATAGCATGGATGTGACACAAGGCCAAATGTATGGGGCACCAAATGAGATTTAAACTAACTATTCAGTTGCAGTTGATCTAGTGGGACAAGCTTTCTAATCGTTACACCTTGTTGAAGTACCCTGGAATGGTACCAATATCAGAATATCAGAAAATTCCTGGACAACTCTATTCTTTCCCTGGTTCTTGAAGAGCTGCTAAAGTTGAGAAAAAAAAGCGTATT
>CAHIKZ030005575.1:1712500-1717500 GCA_903632075.3 Acanthosepion pharaonis | reverse complement strand
TCCAGCTATGGGTAGATAGCAGGGCAGACTGGGTTCTATAGCCTTGGATGGAAACTAGTCTTGGAGAGAAGGACAACTCTGAATTCAAAACCTGCGGAGGGTCGTTTGGGGACCTTGTGGCACTTAGTGCACCAGGTTTCTGTATTCGGCCCTTCAAAAAGTGTGGCTGGTCCTGAATGAAACCTTCACCACTATAATAAAATCTCAAGTGCTGTTGTCAGGTTGTCGGTTTCCTGGGAACTGATCTGCTTGACCCTCATACGTCGAAGTCGATAGCAGAGTCAACTAATATATATATATATATATATATATATATATATATATATATATATATGATCTATCCATTCTGTTCTATTATACAAAAATAATAATGTACTGTGCGTACCTTTCTGATCAGAAATTCAGTAAATACTCTTTCACTGAATTTCTTCGTTATCTAGTTACTTGCCGTGTGTACTCTATAAAATCCTTGTAATTAGTCTGTTTAGTTGCAGCTAGTCATGCTGACCATTTGGCAAAATACAGGAACACTTCCTTATTTAGTATTATTCTTTTAGCAGAAGAAGGAGGCATATTTAAGCATAACTGTCAAAATTCCCAATAAGTGGAATTGACAAAATTCTCAGTAACAAAATGGACAAGAGGAAGGAGGAAAAAAGAACTGGTCAAAAAATATGAGACAATATACATATGTATATATCCCTCCCTATGAAAAACCTACCAACATAAATTCTTGTACTCTTAACTATAATCGTGAATATCCAAATTACTATAAAATAGATATTATAAAAAACTTATAGACTTTGCAAAACCTAATTCATCCACAAAACAGATGAAAATTTTTTTGTAAATACGTGTGGTTTCAATTTCAAAAATTAATGTTACAAATATATGAGGGTGGTAATATAATTTATATTTGCTATCATTAATGTTTAAAAATAAATAGATATAATATGTCTAGATTATTCGACCAAATATATATAATTTTGCTACATGTGTTTTGGGTCTCATGATGTTTAGGCAAAGAGTGGATATTTCCACATTATTAAAATGAATTAATTTTTTCTTATGGTTTTCGATGTGAAATATTCTCTTTTTTGGGGGTAGTAGTGACTCAAATGTCTTTCTTGGACTGGTGGTGAGAAAGTTCTTCTGCTTAAAGGGTAATAAAACAATTAAGACTGGTTTGAGAAAAGGGTGAGAAAAGATATCTACTCTTTATCTTTTAATGACCCCTGTGTGTTCTTAGATCTATTTCCATTTTAGATAGATTTAGAAATAGATCTATCAAAAATGGAAATAGATCTATCAAAAATGGAAATAGATCTATCAAAAATGGAAATAGATCTAAGAACATACAGGGGTCATTAAAAGATAAGAATACAGCTATCTTTCCTCACCCTTTTCTAAGACCAATCTTAACGTACTACTGGTGACTCTTATTGGCAAATGTACTCTTGGTGACCCTTATTACCACATATATTGAAAAATTTGAAAATTTTTTTGTAAATACTTGTGGTACAAACCCCATTATTTTTAATTTAAAAATTAATGTTACAAATATATGAGGGCAGTAATATAATTTATATTTTCTATCATTAATGTTTTAAAATAAATAGATATAATATGTCTAGATTGTTCAACCAAACGTATTTATATACATATATTATTTTTAATTTATTTTGTTTAAATATTATTTTTGATGGATACTCAGATTCAAGTAGAAGCTCTGTTTATTAGTTATACAGTATTGTTTAATTAAAGAATATTTTTTATCCAATTACATCTAGCTGCCTGAATATAATAAATTACAAATAACATCTACCTGCCTGAATATAATAAATTACAAATAGCAATAAGGTGACCCTTATTGGTAATTGTACTATTGGTGACCCTTATTACCATGTGTACTATTGGTGACGCTTAATTCAAATCTACTATTGCTGATCCTTATTGCTAATTGTACTATCGGTAACCTTTATTACCAAATGTACTATTGGTCACCCTTATTACCATGTGTACTATTGGTGATGCTTAATACCAAATGTACTATTGGTGATCCTTATTGGTAATTGTACTATTGGTGACCTTTATTACTGTTGTGTAGGAAACCTACCACCCCTCTTGAAAATGAACTTGTCTACAAAGACGTTAAATAGTGGCATGTCAAAAGACAGACAGAGTTGAAGAAGTTCTTGGCTGAGTTAGTTATAGACTACTTAGGCGATTTCTGTACCTACTTACCAACCGAATAAACCCCTTTTTATTGTTACGTGTTATTTGGCGTTTGTCTTATTAACCCCAAATCAACATCATAACAATTACCAAATGTACTATTGGTAACCTTTATTACCATGTGTACTAATGGTGACGCTTAATACTAAATGTACTATTGGTGATCCTTATTGGTAATTGTACTATTGGTGACCTTTATTACCAAATGTACTACTGGTGACCCTTATTACCATGTGTACTATTGGTGATGCTTAATACCAAATGTACTATTGGTGATCCTTATTGGTAATTGTACTATTGGTGACCTTTATTACCAAATGTACTATTAGTGACCTTTATTACCAAATGTACTATTGGTGACCCTTATTACCATGTGTACTATTGGTGAACTTATTACCAAATGTACTGCTGGTGACCCTTATTGGTAATTGTAATATTGGTGACCCTTATTGCAAAATATACTATTGGTGACCCTTATTGCCAAATGTACTATTGGTGACCCTTATTACCAAATGTACTATTGGTGACCCTTATTGGTAATTGTAATATTGGTGACCCTAAATGTACTATTGTGACTCTTATTGGTAATTGTAATATTGGTGACCCCAAATGTACTATTGTGACTCTTATTGGTAATTGTAATATTGATGACCCCAAATGTACTATTGGTGACCCTTATTGGTAATTGTAATATTGGTGACCCCAAATGTACTATTGGTGACCCTTATTGGTAATTGTAATATTGGTGACCCCAAATGTACTATTGGTGACCCTTATTGGTAATTGTAATATTGGTGACCCCAAATGTACTATTGGTGACCCTTATTGGTAATTGTAATATTGGTGATCCCAAATGTACTATTGGTGACTCTTATTGGTAATTGTAATATTGGTGATCCCAAATGTACTACTGGTGACTCTTATTCAATTATTGTTTCAAATTCAAAAGTCTATAACAAGAAGAAGAGTTGAATAAAAAAATATAAATATTTTGTCTTGAATAAATATTCATTTTTGTTTCTTTCCTGTTGTGTTTTTAGGTTCAGCTCCATATTCCCCTGGAGCTTCCTTTGGCTTCTCTGTTGTATGGAATGGGGGACAATCAACAACAGTGTGGACAGGTATACCTTTTTTTCTTTTATTTATATTAAACCTTAAAAAATGTCTGACTATAAAATCACTTTCTTTTTCTATTTTTCCTTTTTTATTTAATCTTAAAACAATTGTTTTATTTCATTTTCATATTTTTTTTTTATATAATGTATATTTTACCTACATGATAGACATTTACAAATACAAAAATAAAAGTCCTGAAATAAGTATTCCCCCTCCTACATATGTATAATTCTGTCAACAAAAACATTACTTTAGACTGATGAAGTTCTTAAAGGATGAAATGCATCACACAAATATCTCCAATTCATTAATAATTCTTGTAATATGTATGTGTTATATATAATTAATTCATTCAGTCGAGAAGAAACCAAACAGAACACAGAAAGCACTGGACAGCTGTTTTGGCCTATATTTAGGACTCTTCAGCAGTGCGCATCTACTACCGAGAATTGAACCCGGACGATTACAATACGACACAAGTTTCATAACAAATGTACCAACAGGCCTCAAGTGGCAGGAGCTCATTAGCATAGGAACACATGGTCATCTAAGGGAAGGAAAACCTTGACAGTAAATGCACCTTTCATCAGTGTACAAAGGTTAGGCATGGGGTCAATTGCTTTACCTTGTCAAGCAACTTGATTTTAGAAACATCATGAGAGGTCTAAGCCTAATAAACTCTAAATGAGTTTTTGTGAGTTTAACTTGTTCTTATTTCCCTCGATTTTATTTAACATTTTACTTGCTCTTTAATTTAATTGATTTAATTTAATTGATTTTAATTTAATTGATTTAATTTAATTGATTTAATTTAATTGATTTTTAATTACATTGTTAATGCTTTTAGCTCATGAAAGTTTTAGAGTAGGGTCCCATTGTTGACTGAGTTTGTTGAATATGCAGGTCAACAGACGTAACACACATTCTTCAAGTTAAAAATAAATATGGAGCAACTATTTCAAATTTCAAATATCCGCAATAATGTTGGAAGTAATATAAATGTCAGATTAAAAATAAATCCATCAATTCTTAAGAAATTGCTTTGTTTACGTTTCAGATATGAAACTGAGCAAATATGGGATTTTTCAGAAAAAATATCCTAGTGAGGAAGTGTGCTTTCTTTAAAAGGGAAAATAAATCCTTGCTGGACTATGATGCTCTTTGTAGCAGAGTGGTAAAGCACACTGGATCAAATGATAGTTTCTCCTACAAAGGGGGATGCACATTCTATTCCTGCCAGGCGATACATTTTCTTTATTAAGCTTTCTCTGATAACTTGTGACTTCATGTTGGTACAGCCATTGACAGCTCCCAAAGAGTTCTGTCTCCCCAGTTTCACTAACAAGACTTGGGTCAACCTGTGGCATAGTTTTCAGGAACTTTCCACTGTGAACACCTCCCCCAGACTGATAACATCAAGAATTCACATTCCTGACAAATCGAGTGTATATACACAGGATGTCCCCCCAAAATTGACACCATTTAAACTCTGAATATCTAAGTAATTACATGTCCCAAGCAAACAAAATTAAATAGGCTTCATGTTGACAAATAAAAGATTTATTTATCAAAATTCGAACCAGGCATTCAAAGGGATGCAGATCTTATAACTGATTTCACAAAGCTTCACAAATATTTAATATAAGCAC
>CAHIKZ030005575.1:1612500-1707500 GCA_903632075.3 Acanthosepion pharaonis | reverse complement strand
CAAATAAAAATATTATTATAATATATATAAATATTATTATAATGTATATAAATACTTTCATGGTAACTGTTCCGATGAACTCTTCACTATGGCACCTAGACATTTTGAATTTAAGTGCAGTACTGTTGTAGTAAAGAAAAGAAAAGACTGTCAACTTATAGTAGCAACTGCAATAGATTTCTTCTGTTTCTCAACCACAACACTTGTAACCAAATCGCAGTTCAAACAATAGCCTGTCGTTACAGTCCAACAAACGACAAAATGGGGTCACATGTCCAACCTTCACATCTCACAAGCAAAAAAATGCATGTTCCGCCAGCAGCTCGGAAAATCTTCTGCCTTTATAAACGAAAAACAACGGCTTTGATTCATTGAGAGATCTTTCTGATTGGTCACGCCATTCAGGGGAGGGGAGAACATTAGCATAGATTCTAGTCATTGAAGTAGATTTTTTCTAACTAATTTTTGTAATTTTTCTTCGGCAGATCGCACACAGAACACAAATTTTTTGGTGGCGGGGGTAAATGAGTACCTCCTTCACTACAAGTACTAAACTGGTGTCAAGATCTCATCAATTTTCACTTGAGGTGGCTAGATGCAACAGTAAATTCTATGCTAAATCTATGAGTATTTTCATGGCAATTTTTCTGACGAGTTGCTTTCTCTGGTTCCCAGACTGCAAGCAAACTACTAAGTTGGCATCTCGGTCCCACCCATTCATTGTCAAAACAGTTAAATGTAACTGTCTCATTCTACTCATACAGCTTCTTCCCTTGCACTTCCTGTCTGTGGAATTCTCTTCCTATTACTTGCTTCCTTGATAACTATAATCTTCAAATATTCAAGTGTAATGTCAATCGACATCTTCTGGTACTTTGATTTTGTTCCCTCTCCTTCTCTTTATCCGCTCCCCAAACACACTTCTTTACTCTTACTCTCTACCCTCTGTAACCCCTTGTCTGCACTCCCGCCTTGCTTGGGGTGAAATGCTTAAAAAAAAAAAAATCTATTTCTTTTCTCACACTTCTCACTTGTGGAACTCTCTTCTGGCGCCATGCTTTCCAACTAACTTTGATGTTCAAAAATTTAAATGCAATGTCAATTGCTATCTACTGTCATCCTGATTACACTTCTATTGCTCCTGCTCCTTAATAATATTACAGTTTTCTAATTCTTTCACACTCTATAGCCCCCTTGTGTCTTAGGGGTTTTTTGATTTTAAAAAAATACTATTTACATTATTCGGACTATTGTCCTCATCTTTGTTGCCATATTTATCACAATGTTTTGGCCGTTGTACACTCCGGCCTTCTTCAGGTAGTTGGTATGTCAAACGGAACCCTTTATTTTGCTCACTGGATTAGACAGATGGCACAGTGGATAAAAGCATTAGTTACATCCAGTGACAGGACCCAAAGAGTGTGAGTTCAATACCTGGTTAAGGTGGTGGAGAACTTGGAGAGGGGAATTAACAGGAGAATAGACATGGCACGTGGAACTAGAACAGTCTACTCCAGCAAGTGAAATAAAGGGTTCAGTTTGACATTCCAACCACCTGAAGAAGACCAGTATGTACAATGGCTGAAACGTTGTGATAAATATAGCAACAAAGATGAGGACAATAGTCCGAATAATGTAAATAGTGTATATAATACCTCATCTCAGAAATATAGACAGATAGAAAAAATACTGTTTTTAACTAAAAAAATTTGAAAAATTAATGATGAGTGCTAGGATGAGGTAAAACTGAACTGTTTCCTTTGTTCTGGTTTTAACTGATATTGAAATTTTAAGTCACTGACTAAATGTTGCTTGTGCATTATTTCTGCAGTCACAGATGGGCACATTCATTATGTGAAATTTATTTTGAATAGAAATACACAACAGTTAATCTTGTAGATATCTTTATTTTCTGCCAGAAATATTTTTATAACTTAATGCCACTGAGGTTAAAAATGAATTTATATTGGCAGATAACAAATTTGACTCATTGATTTTTGTGGAAAATTACTCAGGTGAAATCAATTGAGCAATAAATCAACCAATTAGAATGAATGAACAAGATGGTCATTTTCTGTTTTATATCACAAAGAATAACACAATTATTTCCAGAACTTTCATTGTCAATGAAGATAAATTTGACATAATCGAAGACAAAAATTGAATTTAATAAAGAAAGTTTTATCTGTTTTGTTTTTGACTGGGATTTGGTTTGCTTTATTAGTATTCTACTAACAGCATTTAACCTCTTGGCATTGCTAAAGAAACAAATATAGAATTTACCCACTAAAAATAATGTTGATAATAATAAAGAAATAATGTTGAATAAGAAATAAGAAACATAGATAACAACTCAAGTACATGTACCCACTAAAAATGATGTTGATAATAATAAAGAAATAATGTTAAATAAAAAACATGGATAACAACTCAAGTACATGTACTTACTAAAATAATGTTGATAATAATAAAGAAATTATATCAAATAAAAAATAAGAAACATGCATAGCAACTATACACTCAAACATTATCACATGACCAGTGTCATTGAAAATAACATATGAGTAACATTCCTAATGTGTTTGAATGGATGGCAGAACAGGATTTGGTTTGGTTTGTTTTCCGGTATATCAGTACCTCAATGGGTTATTTAATGCCGACAAGATTTTTATTGCTGGTAATATTTTTTTTTCAAAAAATATATTGCCAGTAATATTTTTCTTTTTCAAAAATGTACTGTTGATAATAACTTTTCCAAAAAGGTATTGCTGGTAGTAAAACCTATTTTTGTAATTTTATAGTGTTTTGACCACTTTGGGGGTGGGGGGGTAACTACTTGACCATAGATGGGACCCTGACAGGTGCCACCACCCTGGGTCAGGGCAGACCTGACGTCACCAGCAATTAAGAGGTGGTTCCATGCTTCTAAAAACCTCCCGATCAAAGTCCTTGCTGTCAGATGTAGTTTATCATCTTACCCAGAACACGGATGTAATTTATTGTCATACACAGGATGGTAAAAAGGTTTTAAGAGTTTATAGCAAAAAAAGCAACACTTACTAAGAGCTACAAAGGATAGGAAGTTGTGGGGAGCCATGATCACTCATGTCCTAAAGGATCAAGACACATAGAAGAGGAAAAAACCTTTATTTATACACTATTTACAACGAACTTGAACCCTTTGTTTCGCTTGCTGGGGTAGACTGTTCTAGTTCCACATGCCATGTTTAATGGATGTCAGTTATTAAAGGCTTCAGTTTGACATTCCAACCACCTGAAGAAGGCCGGAGCATACAATGGCCAAAACATTGTGATAAATATGGCAACAAAGTTGAGGATGATAGTCCAAGCAATGTAAATAATGTGCATAATACTTCATCTCAGAAATATAGACAGATACCTTTATTTATAGTTTATTTTTTTTTTACAAATTCTGATTCATTTGCCATAATTGTACCCTTCATATCTGCAATATAATTTGCCTCCATACATGTAGATCTTGTTTGCTCCTAACCAAGTCTATTTTTTTGTTTCTGCCTACCTTAGTCCAACTCTACCCTCAAGTCATCATGTGGTTTGTTGCCATTGTATTTATCCTTGCCTTTCACCATTTACCTGAAACTTTTCTAGATTCTGTAAATCATTTTTCTTACAATGTCCTTTTCTTTTAAATCTTCATGTCCATTATTTTTTTTATTGTTGTTTGTATTGTTTATAGTTGTCAGCAATAGGGAGAGTCCAACATGCAGATTCTAAATTGGGAATACCAAAATAAAACAAGTACAAAAATTTAAATATTTTATCAGAGCACAGAAAGTGTGACACTGAAATCTGAAGTTGCATTGGGATAGTAAAAGACATGTTCCAAATGCTAAGCAAAGTATTAAGAAACAGAAAAACTTCACCGAACTCTTATGCAATATCAGTCCTCTTATATGGCAATGAATGTTGGACAATCTTCTCAGATGAAGGAGAGACTTGAAGCAACAGAAATACCATGGGCCGCACAGGTGAGCAACAACAAAGTTTTAGAGAAAATGGAAACAAAAAGAATATTTCCACTTAACATCAGGAAGAGATAGTTGAAATTTCTAGGGCACATACTGAGGAAAGAGGGCTTGAAAAATTTGATACTCACAGGACAGATTGAAAGCAAGGGGATAGAGGAAAACAATGCATAACCTACCTAGTAAGCTTGAGTAAATGGATAATGGAGAAAGGTTCAGGAGAGATAACAAAAAGACAATGTTTATTAAGAGCTACAAAGGTGAGGAAATTGTAGAGAGCCATGATCACCAATGTCCCCATATAAAAACAATCTTCTGCTACATCCTACCTTAGTTCTTATTCTCAATTCTATCTTTCCTTTCTTTTTCTTCTTTGTTTTATTTTTCTCCTCTCTTTTTCTTTTCTCTTTCTTATTCTTCCTTTTTATTCTTTTTTCTTTTTTTTTTTTATTTATCACCTTTCTTTTCCTTCTTGTTTTTATTTCTCTTCTTTTTCTTTTTTACATTTCTCTTTCTTTCTTTCTTTCTCTTTCTTCCTTCTTTCACTTTCTTATTTCTCTTTTTCTTATATTTTTATTCTCTTTTTTCATTTCTCTTTCTTCCTCTTTGATTCTTTCAATTTCTTCTTCCTCATTTTTTTATTTCTCTCCTTTTTCTTCCTTTTACATTTCTCTTTCTTTCTTTCTCTTTCTTCCTTCTTTCACTTTCTTATTTCTCTTTCTTATTTTTTTTATTCTCTTTTTTCATTTCTCTTTCTTCCTCTTTGTTTCTTTCACTTTCTTCTTCCTCATTTTTTTATTTCTCTTCTTTTTCTTCCTTTTACATTTCTCTTTCTTTCTTTCTCTTTCTTCCTGCTTTCACTTTCTTATTTCTCTTTTTCTTATATTTTTATTCTCTTTTTTCATTTCTCTTTCTTCCTCTTTGATTCTTTCAATTTCTTCTTCCTCATTTTTTATTTCTCTCCTTTTTCTTCCTTTTACATTTCTCTTTCTTTCTTTCTCTTTCTTCCTTCTTTCACTTTCTTATTTCTCTTTCTTATTTTTTTTTCTCTTTTTTCATTTCTCTTTTCTTCCTCTTTTTCTTTCTTTCTTTCTTCTTCCTCATTTTTTTTATTTCTCTTTTTTTCTTCCTTTTACATTTCTCTTTCTTTCTTTCTCTTTCTTCCTTCTTTCACTTTCTTATTTCTCTTTTTCTTATTTTTTTATTCTCTTTTTTCATTTCTCTTTCTTCCTCTGTGATTCTTTCAATTTCTTCTTCCTCATTTTTTTATTTCTCTCCTTTTTCTTCCTTTTTACATTTCTTTTCTTTCTTTCTTTTCTTCCTTCTTTCACTTTCTTATTTCTTTTTTCTTATTTTTTTTATTCTCTTTTTTCATTTCTCTTTCTTCCTCTTTGTTTCTTTCAATTTCTTCTTCCTCATTTTTTTTTTTTCTCTCCTTTTTCTTCCTTTTTACATTTCTCTTTTTTTTCTTTCTTTTCTTCCTTCTTTCACTTTCTTATTTCTCTTTTTCTTATTTTTTTTTATTCTTTTTTTTCATTCTTTTCTTCCTCTTTGTTTCTTTTTACACTTTCTTCTTCCTCATTTTTTTTTTATTTCTCCTTTTTCTTCCTTTTTTACATTTTTCTTTCTTTCTTTTTTCCTTCTTTCACTTTCTTATTTCTCTTTTTTTATTTTTTTTATTCTCTTTTTTCATTCTTTTCTTTCCTCTTTGATTCTTTTCTTTCTTCTTTTTTTTTTTATTTCTCTTTTTTTCCTTTTACATTTCTTTCCTTTCTTCTTCTTTCTTTCTTTCTTTCTTATTTCTTTTTCTTTTTTTTATTTCTTTTCATTTTTTTTTCCTTTTGTTTCTTTCACTTTCTTTTCCTCATTTTTTTATTTCTCCCTTTTTTCCTTTTTACTTTCTTTTTTTCTTTCTCTTTTCCTTCTTTATTTTTATTTTTTTTTTATATTTTTATTTTTTTTTCATTTCTCTTTTCTTTCTTTGAATTTTCTTCTTCTTCATTTTTTTTATTTCTCCTTTTTCTTCCTTTTTACATTTCTCTTTTCTTTTCTTTCTCTTTCTTCCTTCTTTCACTTTCTTATTTCTCTTTTCTTATTTTTTTTTTATCTTTTTTTCATTTCTCTTTCTTCCTCTTTGTTTCTTTTCACTTTCTTCTTCCTCATTTTTTTTATTTCTCTTTTTTCTTCCTTTTTACATTTCTTTTCTTTCTTTTCTTTCTTCCTTCTTTCACTTTCTTATTTCTCTTTTTTTTATTTTTTTTTATTCTCTTTTTTCATTTCTCTTTCTTCCTCTTTGTTTCTTTCACTTTCTTCTTCCTCATTTTTTTATTTCTCTTTTTTCTTCCTTTTACATTTCTCTTTCTTTCTTTCTCTTTCTTCCTTCTTTCACTTTCTTATTTCTCTTTTTATTTTTTTTTTTCTCTTTTTTTCATTTCTCTTTCTTCCTCTTTTGTTTCTTTTTCAATTTCTTCTTCCTCATTTTTTATTTCTCTTTTTTCTTCCTTTTTACATTTCTTTTTCTTTCTTCTTTCTTTCTTTATTTCACTTTTTTTATTTCTTTTTCTTTTCTTATTTTTTTATTCTCTTTTTCATTTCTCTTTCTTCCTTTTGTTTTCTTTCACTTTCTTCTTCCTCATTTTTTTATTTCTCTTTTTTTTTCTTCCTTTTTTATTTCTTTTTCTTTTCTTTCTTCCTTTCTTCCTTCTTTCACTTTCTTATTTCTCTTTTCTTATTTTTTTTTTTCTCTTTTTTCATTTCTTTTCTTCCTTTTTTTCTTCCTTCTTTCACTTTTCTTTCTTCCTCATTTTTTTTATATTTTTCTCCTTTTTCTTCCTTTTTATTTTCTCTTTCTTTCTTTCTCTTTCTTCCTTCTTTCACTTTCTTTTTTCTCTTTTTCTTATTTTTTTTTTTCTTCTTTTTTTCATTTCTTTTCTTCCTTATTTGTTTCTTTTTTTTCATTTTCTTCTTCCTCATTTTTTTCATTTCTCTCCTTTTTTTATTTTCCTTTTTCATTTCTCTTTTTCTTTCTTTCTTTTTCTTCCTTCTTTTCACTTTCTTATTTCTCTTTTTCTTATTTTTTTATTCTCTTTTTTCATTTCTCTTTCTTCCTCTTTGTTTCTTTCACTTTCTTCTTCCTCATTTTTTTATTTCTCTCCTTTTTCTTCCTTTTACATTTCTCTTTCTTTCTTTCTCTTTCTTCCTTCTTTCACTTTCTTATTTCTCTTTTTCTTATTTTTTTATTCTCTTTTTTCATTTCTCTTTCTTCCTCTTTGTTTCTTTCACTTTCTTCTTCCTCATTTTTTTATTTCTCTCCTTTTTCTTCCTTTTACATTTCTTTTTTTTTTCTTTCTCTTTTCTTCCTTCTTTCACTTTCTTATTTCTCTTTTTCTTATTTTTTTTTATTCTCTTTTTTCATTTCTCTTTCTTCCTCTTTGTTTCTTTCACTTTCTTCTTCCTCATTTTTTTATTTCTCTCCTTTTTCATTTCTCTTTCTTCCTCTTTGTTTCTTTCACTTTCTTCTTCCTCGTCTTTTTTTATTTCTCTCCTTTTTCTTCCTTTCTCTTTCTTTCCTCTCTGTTTTTCTTTCTTTATTTCTCACCTTTCTCCTATTTTTTTAATCTTTTCCTTTTTTCTTTCTTTCACTTTCTTCTTTCTCTTTTTCCTTTTTATTTCTATCCTTCTTTTCTTTCTTTCTTTGTTATTTCTCTTTATTACTCTCCTCTTTTTCTTCCTTTTTTTCTCTCCTTTCCTTTCTCTCCTCTTGTTTTTTTTATTTCCTGCCTTTCCCTCTCTCTTTTTCACCTACTCCATCTATTTCCTCTCGCATCTTATACTGCATCCCCAGCAACAGTTCATCCTGCTACAATGACCACCACCACCAACACCAACAACAACAACCACCACTACCACCACCAATCATAATAATGCCAGTATATTCACATGACCATATTTCAACTCTTATCCCAACACAGGTGGCCTTTGAAATGGACACAACTGCAGCTATAGTGACACAGATATTTGTATTTTCTATGACTTGTGCAAATTAGCAGCAGGCAATGATGTTGATATAATATAATGGCATATATCTCGGCTTGCCTTTCAAATAAGGTACAAAATCGGGGTGGGCTAGGTGTAACCAACCAGGTTATGATTAATAAATAAAACTTGACGAGAAAATCAGAAAGCTAAGTAGACATCATAAAGTTACATTATTTTTGGTTATGTGATTGCAATGTGGCAGTGTGACATTATCTGAATCCACTAGAGGATAGGATAATGAAATCATGGTTACTATGGAAACTTAGTTGAGTTGGCCGATGACTACATGACATTTATATATATATATATATATATATGTATATATAAATGTATTTTTCAGTGTGTCTGAATTCTCATTCCTTGTCTGTAGGTGCTGAATAAAAGTCATTCACAGACAAATGGCTGTTAGAAAAAGAAAAAAAATAGTTGGAGATTATAGTTTGTTAATATTAATACAAAATGATGTAATATTTATACAGACTGTATTTTCACTGTAATGAGATTTGTGTGGGAATCTCTGTCATAAAAAAAAAGAAAAAAAAGATACCCATGAAGAAAGACTGTAGTACAGATATTTACCATGTTTGGACAAGTCTGGCACAAGGCCACAGTGGTAGAGTAGAGATCAGAATGACATGTGAGACATGCTTGCTGACCACTGGTCTATATGATATAACGGCCAACACACAACATCAATTTTATAAGTAAAGCACTTTTTAAGAACTCAGTGAATATTTTTTTATCAGACATTACTTCCTACTTCCAAACATTATTTTTTGAATATCCATGTTTTCCATCAGGTAAATCATACCTATAGCCAATTTGGCTACAGAGACCAGATTGATAAAACAAGGTTTAAATTAAAGGCATGATTTGGCTATAAAAACAGTTTACCCGATAGAAATGGGAATAGAGGTTTGATTCCTGTCAGAGGTATAATCTATCCATTAAAGATAATGTTTATAGTAATGAAGAAATATATAAACTATGAAAAAAAGAAAACGGTTTTGTTTTTTTCTTTTTTTTTTTTTTACAGTAAAGTTCACCCTGCACAAGGCCCAAGGGCCACTCAAAGTAGAGGATTATGTTAAGTGGTGGTTTATATGGATAGGGGAGAGAAGATAATGGTTAACTCTAGACTTTAACAGGTTACGGCTAAGTGGTCGGAGAAACATCCTCTTGAGAGTCAGTTCCACAGAGCAGAGGTTTGTGGGAAGAAGCTGTTTGAGTGGAACTTATCCCAGCCAGATCGAATACAGAGGAAAAGTGGCAGATTTGCTACAATGTAAGTGGCATGGTGGTTCCTAACTGAGAAGGTTAAGACTAGTGGAACCAAGTTCGTCTGAGCACTTTCCATGGAAGTAGCAGTAGAGTCTTGCCACATCCTGCCTGTGAAAGAGAGTTTGGAGGGTGGAAAATAATTTATTACCCACAAGGACTCTTAGACGCTTTTCTCAATATGGGAAAGTGAGGACTGGGCAGCTCCTGGCCAAATATTGAGGAGTAATCCACAGTTACCTCCCATGTCAAGAAATGGTATCTACCTTCCACTATAAAAATAGAGCATCAATGAGGAAAGGAACAATTTTGATTCTATGCATTAACGAGTTTGAACAGCAAAACAGTCAAAGACTTCATCTTCTCTTCTTTACTGCACCTGTAATTTAATACACTTAAATTAAACACCACATGATGTCAGAAAAAACTTATGTCATATAGCATCCAAAAGAAAAAAAAATGTTACCATGAAAAAAAAGGCATTGGAATATACAAGTGGACTAAAAAAATTTACAAAAATTTTTAATTAAAGTCATTTTTTTTTTTTTTTTTTTTGCAAAAAAAAAATTATTTGCATTTAAACTACAGATTTTCAAAGTAAAAAAAAGAAAAACAAATTTTTGTTTATTAAAAAAGATGTCTAGTCCAATTGATGACTTATCCATTGTACGGCAAATGTCCAACTTCCTGCAAAAAGGGTTTCATCAGGGAATTTGGTAACTAACTGGAAAAAAAAAATTGACTCATTGATTTTTGTGGAAAATTACTCAAATAAAATCATTTGAGCAATAAATCAACCAATTAGAATGAATGAACAAGATGGTCATTTTCTGTTTTATATCACAAAGAATAACACAATTATTTCCAGAACTTTCATTGTCATTGAAGATAAATTTGACATAATCGAAGACAAAAATTGAATTTAATAAAGAAAGTTTTATCTGTTTTGTTTTTGACTGGGATTTGGTTTGCTTTATTAGTATTCTACTAACAGCATTTAACCTCTTGGCATTGCTAAAGAAACAAATATAGAATTTACCCACTAAAAATAATGTTGATAATAATAAAGAAATAATGTTGAATAAGAAATAAGAAACATGGATAACAACTCAAGTACTTGTACCCACTAAAATGATGTTGATAATAATAAAGAAATAATGTTGAATAAGAAACATGAATAACAACTCAAGTACTTCTACCCACTTAAAAAATTGAAGGCAGCAGGAGTTATGTTAAATGAAAAATGTCTTTTTTCTGTCAGTAACATAAAGTTTATTGGACTTTATTTATTCATTACAAAAGATGGCACTGAAATTGATCCAGAGAAAGTCAAAGCAATTATAGAGTTACCTTAACCAAAGGATGTATCCGAATTACAAAGACTGCTATAGGCATGATAAACTACGTAGGAAAATTTGCTCAGAATTTAGCAGATGTTACTAAAATCTCTCAGAGTTTTACTGAAGAAAGAAAACATTTACACTTGGAAAGATCTACAAGAATTTGATTTCCAAACACCAAAGAAAGATGTTGAGCTCGTCGCCAATTCTAACCCGTTATAATGCCAATAATCCAATGAAGGTCTCAGTAGATTCATCTTCATACAGCTTAGATGGGATTCTTCTGAAAAAGTAAAGGAATGAATAGAAACTATTTTTTTATACATCAAGATGAATAGGGATCAGTGTTTTATTGCTATATTCCATGCTAAGAGGAATATATACTTGACAAACATGGTGGATAAAATAAGTAAAGGTTTATTGTAAAAACCAGTACAATAAGAAATAAGGTAACACTTATGCGCACGATCGTCACAAGTCAATCCAGTAGTGAGGGCTGCTATTGGAAGGTCGGTAGTTCTTGCGTAAGGCTGAGTCATACTCTACAGATCCCAGCTAGACTCTGTAGTTCGCTGACTTACAGGTACTTATAGGTAGTTACTGCCTACAGTGTAGTTACTCATTGGGGTGACAGGTTATTCCATTACATCATTTATGCAGCAAGATCTCTTACAATGACTGAGCAAAGATATGAAAAAGAGGCTTACCAGGTGATGTGAGAAGTTTGCTGATTTCCTATCTCAAAGTTTATTATAGAAACGAACCAAAAAACCACTACAGATACTTCTAAAAAAGAAATGTCTGGATGAAATGACCCCAAGGATCCAGCAGTTTTTCCTGTAATTTAGTACACCTAAATTACACCACAAATATGCCAACAGTGCTCCATTTTTAGCCTGACCTGATTCTTGTGAAGGTAGAGGATAGCATGGGGTGTGAGGTACTTACTGGAGCGATATGTCTGAATTAGTAGGATATAAAAAATTTTATTCTGGACTAATTCATTCAAAAGTCATCTCAAAGAGCAAACATAAAATACTAGAAGCATGAAACCATATATTCCCTGGATATGTTGATGAGGATTTTAAATCTATTGCAGAAAAGCTCAGGGGGAATGAAGAAACAACTTTCAACAAAGCAAGAAGAATCATATTGGAATATAAAGACACACACACACACACACACACACACACACACACACACACACACACACATATATATATATATATAATGGGATGACAGGGTAAAAAATAATGCAATACTGAAGAAATTTAACATCACAGGCATTGAAACCATTCTAGCAAAGATTTCAACTTAGGTGGGCTGGTCATGTTGTGAGAATTGATGAGCATAGGCTTCCAAAAAAGGTGCTGTATGGACATCTACCAAACTGCAAGTGTTTACTTGGATGTCCACTCTTGTACTACAAAGACAAATTAAAAGACAACTTGAGACTCAAGCACCGTGATGAGCTTCATCAAGCTCTGAAGTAGAGACGCCATCAAAATCCTGCTTTAACAAATTTCATCTGTCAGTGGGGCTTTGTCACCCACAGCAAAGCTGGGCTAGTATCACACTTAAGAAAGCACAAATGAAATATGACTTTCCCTTATCTGATTTTCTGTACAGTATCCCCTGCTAGCATGCATAAGTGTAAAACGAAAGGCACCATCCAATGCTAACCCTCATTTATTGTTCACGATAGGAGAGTCCACTATATATATATATATATATATATATATATATATGTACACAAGGGGTTCTCAACTTAAGCAGAGTTATGTTCCTATGATGTGTCATAATGTGATTTTCCTGGTAAGTCAGAATGTATCTGCAATATTCCATGAATAAGCACTTATGTCACTCACCTATGCTAATGAAATAGTAAATAATCAAGGTCATAACAAGACATTTTTATGACATGTGTTAACATAATTAAAATTATTTTTGCATTCTTTGGCCATGCAAATATATACAAGGCAAACAACATAAGATAAAACAAGATTAAGAGAGATTGTATCATAACTATGAATTGTTGTAGGCTGGGGACTCTCATAACCAGGCAACTTATATATATATATATATATATATATATTTATATTAAAGACATATTTTATGTTTAACGTTGTTATTTTATAGATACAAGTATTTAAGCAAATGCTCTGTTTATGATAAACAGTATTAAATAACATTTACCGGCCTGAATGTCCGAGAAATTTTCATAGAAAAATATTCGTTCCTTTGACAGGATTCAACCTGCATCCTATACGGAACCGTCATATACGCTGACGTGCCTTACCGCTTAGGCTACAAAGAAGCGTTCGTAGACAAGGTCGAATTTACTGCTTATAAACTCCAATTTTCCATGAATCTCGTACATTCATAACTGCTCTGGCGTATCGAATGTAAACAAATGACGTCATATATTAAGAAAATGGACAAGGTCCGACAATTTATTTATTAAAGACATATTTTATGTTTAACGTTGTTATTTTATAGATACAAGTATTTAAGCAAATGCTCTGTTTATGATAAACAGTATTAAATAACATTTACCGCCTGAATGTCCGAGAAATTTTCATAAAAATATTCGTTTTTTGACAGGATTCGAACCTGCATCCTATAATGAACTGTCATATACGCTGACGTGCCTTACCGCTAGGCTACAAAGAAGCGCTCGCAGACAAGGTCGAATTTACTGCTTATAAACTCCAATTTTCCATGAATCTCGTACATTCATAACTGCTCTGGCGTATCGAATGTAAACAAATGATGTCATATATTAAGAAATGGACAAGGTCCGACAATTTATTTATTAAAGACATATTTTATGTTTAACGTTGTTATTTTATAGATACAAGTATTTAAGCAAATGTTCTGTTTATGATAAACTGTATTAAATAACATTTACCGGCCTGAATGTCCGAGAAATTTTCATAGAAAAATATTCGTTCTTTGACAGGATTCGAACCTGCATCCTATACGGAACTGTAATATACGCTGACGTGCCTTACCGCTTAGGCTACAAAGAAGCGTTCGTAGACAAGGTCGAATTTACTGCTTATAAGCTCCAATTTTCCATGAATCTCGTACATTCATAACTGTCTTCTGTGCGAATGTAAGCAAATGACGTCATATATTAAGAAATGGACAAGGTCCGACAATTTATTTATTAAAGACATATTTATGCTTAACGTTGTTATTTTATAGATACAAGTTTTAGCAAATGCTCTGTTTATGATAAACAGTATTAAATAACATTTACCGCCTGAATGTCCGAGAAATTTTCATAGAAAATATTCATTCTTTGACAGGATTCGAACCTGCATCCTATACGGAACCGTCATATACGCTGACGTGCCTTACCGCTTAGGCTACAAAGAAGCGTTCGTTCTTTGAAAATTTCTCGGACATTCAGGCCGGTAAATGTAAATCCTGTCAAAGAACGAATATTTTCTATGAAAATTTCTCGGACATTCAGGCCGGTAAATGTTATTTAATAATGTTTATCATAAACAGAGCATTTGCTTAAATACTTGTATCTATAAAATAACAACGTTAAACATAAAATATGTCTTTAATAAATAAATTGTCGGACCTTGTCCATTTCTTAATATATATATATATATATATATATGATAGAAATTAAGGTGGATTTGAGATAATTAAGTAATTCATTGAGTCTAGAAGAAACCTCAACAGAATGCAGAAAACATTGGACGGCCGTTTTGTCCTATATTTGGGACTCATCCTGCAGTGCGCATACACTACCAAGAATTGAAACCCCAGACAGTTACATTGACAGGCAAATATCATACCAACGGTACTAACGTGATAAAGAGGTAGCGAACTAGACTCGATATTGTGCTGCTTGTTCACATATTCCGTGGTGGAACTAAACCAAGTTCCTTTACCCATAGGACTGTGCCTCCAAAAGCAACGACTACCATCACCAAGCCACTCCAACCAGAGCATTAGAAGCCGGTTCAAGCAAGGATATACAAATGATAGAAATTAAGGAGGATTTGAGATAATTAAGTAATTCATGGAATCTAGAAGAAACCTCAACAGAATGTAGCTAAATAGTATAGCACGTCAGGCTATATGACGGTTCTATGTAGGACACATATTTTCTATGAAATTTCTCAGACATTCAGAATGGTAAATGTTGTTAATATTATTATAAACAGCACTTACTTAAATATTTGTATCCATGAAATAATGTATAAACAATATATATATATAATATATATATATATATACATACATAATATATATATATATATATATATATATATATATATATATATATATATATATATATAGGAGGCATGGTGGAGTAGTTGATAGCAGCTCAGCTTGAGGAATTGAAGAGCTGAGTTGAATACATTACATTCAGTTACATGCTAATACCCTTGGGAAAGGTATGAATCCTCTTCTTCTCTCCCCAGCTAGGGGTAAATAGCAGGACAAACTGGGTTCTATAGCCTTGGATGGCAACTGGTCTAGAAGAAGGACAACTCTTAATTCAAAACCTGCGAAGAGTCGTTTGGGGACCTTGTGGCACATAGTACACCAGGTCTCTGTATTCATCCTTTCAAATCGTGTGGTTGGTTCTGCACAAAACCTTCACCACTATAATCAAATCATATGTGCTGTTGGTTCCTAGGAACTGAGCTGCTTGACCCTCACACGTTGAATACGACGGGAGTGTCCACCACATATATATATATATGTGAAAAGTGTATATAAATATAAATAAATATATATATGTATAATTATTTATATATTATATGCACGGTACTTATTAGAAAGCGCTCAATATCAGAGATAGATATTTGGTTGGATAGATATTTTGTTTGTCTGACGATCGCTAAAGCGTGAAACCCAGGGTCACAAACTCACATCTATCCAACCAAATATATATATATATATATATATATATATATATATATGGTGCAAAAATTGTCGCCATTTTATATTTTTATTTTGCACATGTGCGTTGTTTGTTTTAGATTTTGTCAACTGCACAGTTTTGTGGGGTCAGTTGGGCACTGTCTATGAGAAAAAGAGCACCATGAAATTTGGAAACAGCTTGCTTAGCCTGCATACCAGAAGCTCCAATACAAACATTTCAGAGTGTTTAGGTGTCAATCTGAGGACTGCAGAGGTTTTAGTGAGAGATAAAGGAGTCTAATGGTGATTATGAAGGTGTTTAGAGTTATAATGACATTATACCTCCATTCATTTTCCCACATGGCCTCAGACTCAACACAGAGACCAACAACAGGTGCCTTGAGGAGGTAGTGCTGCTCTGGATCAAGAGGCTGTGGAAGAGCTTATATTTGGCAACAGGACTCTGCACCATGCCACACAAGCAGGTGAACCCAGTCATGGCTGTCAGATAATTTCTGCAATCACATCAACCCTTATATCTGGCCACCTAACTCAGCTTGATTATTATGCATGGGGTGCATTTGAGCAAGAGACCAACAAAACTCCTTGTAACACCAAAGATGAAGGCAAAAATATTCAAGATGACAACTAGCTAGTTAGAAGATGGCTCTATCAGAGGCATCCCCATAATTTCATTAGTTTAGAAGCCCCCAAAAAGGTCTTAATCTGCCTCTGACCACATCTCTCTGCTTTGTCTCATTAATAATTGTGTCATGACAAGGAAAACGCTTTTTTACCTGATTTAAATGAGGAAGAGAGTAAGTATGTTTCCATTTAAGCAAACACTTCCATTACTACCTTACATGCCCAGGCAGCAATAAAAGTAAAAATCTGTTGCACTGCTTGTCAGTCTTGACAGCAGTTAGTTACGTACATATTTATTATATTTATAGGCTCAACATTCACGTTCTTCCTTGTTTTTTATGTATATTTCTTTCTTTCTCTCTCTTACTGCTTTCAATCCAACTCTGCGTCTCTCACATTGGGATGTATCTATTTTTTTTCTATAAATATTAACAGATGATTTTTCGACCGTAAATAAAACAGAAGCTTCAGTCTGCCATAAACATTATTTTTATGTGTTTTTGGCCAAAGGAAAAAAAAGAATTATAAAAATGAGTTTAAAATGAAAAAAAAAAAAAACATTTTTTGTTCAAGTCAAGAAAACAAATCAAATAATTATTCAAAAACAAAAATAAAAGTGGGAAAAATAAAAAATAAAAAATTTTCCACCTCATTACTCTAGCTTGGGAGATGAGCAAAGATAGCCATATTTATTTTATTTTTTTTAAATTTAAAAAAAAAATCGTTCAAACCAGTAGGCATGAAATATGACAAAATAATTATAGAAATTGGTACTTTATTTTTTTGGTCACCTCATTTTACAAAGTTCATCTCAGCATATAGTCTTCATAAGATAATTTTGAAATATCGTCAAAATTAGATAAAAATGTAAATTTGAATGTATTAGAATGTTACAATTTGGAGGGGAAAATATCACAGTAATTTATGGGAAAAGCCATGCACGAGAAGTTAAAAAAAAATCCCTAAAAAAAGTAACACTGCCCTCTAGCATTAAGTGTCTTTATCACATTTAGACAAAATGCAGTTACCTCCCTTGCATCTAGTTGTGTGGTATTTTTCACATGTGAAATAGACTGTAAATAGAAAATATCTGTGCCATTTATTTTCAGAATGTGTGCAATCATGGTTCCCCACAGCTTCCTGTCTTTTGTTATTCTGAGTAAAATACCTTTATGGCACCACTTTCTCATTAAAGTACTCCATCTTGTTAAGCCACTTTTTCTATAGCAACTGTTGCCATCTCTCTTTCTCTTCTATCTATTTATCTATCTATCTATCTATCTATCTATCTCTCTCTATACCCATACATGCACACATTTTGAATTTTTTTCACCCCAGGTAAGGCAATAAAGCCACTAACATGTATGTGGTTACTGAGTATGAAAGAATATGAGAAAAGAAAAAAACATTATTAAAGAGAGGGAATGATAAAAAAACTGGAATTAAGACGACAAAAAATAACAAACATTACATTTAAATTTTTGAAGATCAAAGTTGAATGGAAAGAAAGATTGATTGGTTTGTTTTTTTACAACTTTCCAACCTTTTGCAGGTTGTTTAAAGCACCCCAAAATATTTCTAGATTGTAAGAATTTTTGGGAGATAAAGATTTACTTATACAAGTCCTACTAATTAACCCATATCTGTGGGGGGGGGGAGAAGAAGCGAATTCATATCTTTCCCAAGAGTATTTGCACATAAGTGAATACAACAAACCTGACTGAATTTGGAACTTGGCATTCCAATTTCCAATTCCAAGCCGTTATCTATTAAAACTGCATTAAAACTTTCAGCACCTGGTACTGACCAGGCATGATGTTGCTTAACTTCAATGATCTTATGAGAACTGTTCTTTCAGCATCATATGGCTGCAGTCCAGCCAGAAAGCAAGAAAGTGAAAGATATTTCCATAATCAAAAAGTGTGTGAGAAGAAACTGTTAGTATAGAAATTACAGCAATTACTAACAATTTCAGCTATAAAATGAAGAGACCTAACTGCCAATTTAGTACTGTGCTTAAATTCATAAAGTGGAGGTACCAAAGAGGAATGCTCATCAGAACAATTGTAACACCATATCCTCACCTCGCTGGATCCATGCACACCACAAGACATTGGTCCAGTATTACAGGTTAGACATAAGTCTCTGGTTCCCAATGTCAATTTGAAGCCACCCTCCAGTCACTTTGTAATTGTTTTGATCCTGGAGAGTGGTCATCAGATCGTAGAAATCCAGAAGCTCACTCACATCTGCAGGGTTTATTCACTGAAAAACCACCTTTAGCCATGGATCTTAGGAACCAGTTTTATACAGCTGACAGCAGAACTAGTCTGATACTATGAATGCCACCAGTATGAAAATCCCCGATCCGATTAGGCTATTTAAGAACATAACTTCATAGGTTAATATTATCTTGAACTGGCATTTCAACTTGCCACTTTCTTACCAATATGATGTGGCTTCCCTCTGACTTTTCTGTGATTATTTTCAGTTGTTCTGTTGTTTTTTTTTTTGGTGCCTAGACTACTTGAATTTAAGTGTGCTACTAGATTGGTAACTAAGTTTCATTCTTTACTAGCTAGATGCAACTGTATGTTCTATTCTGATAGTTTCTTTTCTTACTCTTCTCACCTGTGGATCTCCCTTCTGATTTCTTGCTTCCCAGCCAACTACAATCTTCAAGAATTTAAATGCAGTGCCAATTGCCATCTTTGGTGACATTACACCTTGTTTGGGATGAAGTGATTAAAAGAAAAGTTTTGTAGCAACTTGTGATGTTCTCCATTTTTTATTTGATCTGGCTCTTGTAATAGCAGAAAAAGGCAGGTACTGTCTGAAGTGGTACAAAAAAACAAACATTTTTCCAGCATTTTTAGTGAAGGATCATATATACGAGTTTCTACTTGAGATCTGGAGTAAGCTTGAGGCCCAAGAGATGTTCAGGGCAAGGAGATTCATTGTGAATATAACAGTTTGTCAAGACTGGTGAAAACTTGGGGGTACTAATTTGGTTTTGAAGGTATTAAATATAGCAAAACAGTACCTTCACCATTGGGCTGTGCAAGCAAGGTCAGAGGGTAGATTAACTACCAAGTTCTGGTTATCTAGGTTGTTGCTGTAATACTACCAGTTTAATTAATAGTAGTAGCAAAAAAAAAAAAATGACACATAGAAATGACAGGCCATTATTGTCAGCAGCAGCGAAAAGAAATGGAATAAATGTGTTTTTATATAACTGAGTAAAGAAGCAAAGAACATGCATTAGTATACATGTAAAAGAATGAAGACTTTAAAAGTTAGGAATTATGTGAGTGATACACTCTTGTATGTGTGAAAAAACTCAGTCTGCTGGAAGAAGATAACCCCATGACTGGGACAAGGTCCCATGTGGTTTTACTTCTAGCATGCTTGAAGGAAAAGTGAGAAAAGAGAAAGAAGAGAGGAAGTGTCCCATTTTTTTTATACCTGTCTAACAGCAGCACCTAACAATGTCTTGGCTAATCTGGCAAAGCCATATAGGGGTAGCCCACAAAGTTTTCGGAGATGCAAACATAAACCATTGTATCATCTGCATATATATTTACTAATGATTAAAGAATGTTTTTAGACAGATTGTTAAGATAAAGCAGAACAAGTATAGGACTGAGAAATGCGTATCAGCCAGAGTTTTTTTTTTTTTTTTTTGTTCTATACTGAAGTCACTAATTGTGATGAAGTAATTGGTTAAGGAATAACAAAACAAGAAGTTGCAGATAAATAATTGAACAGTAAATACAACAGAAGTGTGTTACACAACTTGGAAGTGTGTGTCAGTTGACCAACGTTCAGTGTATATCACTGTTCCCCCAAGGCTTACTTTTCCTACTAACTTTATAGTAAGTGGAAGAGTCCACAATAGACTCATTAGAGGGAAGACACCACAACACTAATATTTTCAGGATTTGAGATATAGCTCACTTTGCGATGATTCGCTGTTTTTTCTCTATTAGTTCGTAATGGCCAACCTTAGACTTAGTTCATATACAATAGTCACCAATCATTGCAAAAATATCAGTAACATGATTCAGTGTACAAAGTAAGGGAGAAAAACAGATCTTGAAGTCTGCTAAATTTCATATCCAGCCAGCATTAACAGCTTCAGTAATCAGGGTGGAAAAAGCTATCTAGCCAAAGCATCTGACAAAGATCTTTATTACCTTTTCCCCATATTCCACTACCCTTTTCTCACACACAGGTTTGTTTCTCATTTAGCCTGAGGACGCCTACTATAAGGGTGAAAGGCATAGTTGAATAGCTTTCCCACCTTGTCTTCTTATCTCCACTTAACACCGAATATTGAAAAAAGGCAACAATTTTGTTATTGATTATATATTCCTGCCTACCAAGCTGCTTATTGATTGGTGGTTAATTAGATCTCATTTCCTTGCAGTTTTGCATATGGCCGTTCTGCCAATGAAATTATCCAGATCTTTTCATTATTATGAAAACATTTCTTTAAAAAAATATTTTTTTGTAAACTGCAAAAAGGTAATGTTTATATTTGCCTATTTTATTTGAGTTGTAGGAAATCTTAAAATTTAACACAACACAGATTGGGACCCTTTGCAGTGTTTTGTTTTGTTTTTAAGCTAGTATATAAATATCATTTTGTGTTTCAAAATAGCTTAAAAGTTCAGAAACAAAAAGGACACTTATACTTAACATCAGAAAGAGATAGTTGAAATTTCTAGGGAACATAATGAGGAAAATGGGCTTGGAAAATTTGGTACACACAGGACAGATTGAAGGCAAAAGGGATAGAGAAAAATAACCTACTTAGTGAGCTTGAGTAAATGGATGGCTGAACATGGTTCAGGAGAGTTAGCAAAAAGACAAAATTTATCAAGCACTACAAAGGACAGGAAATTGTGGAGAGCCATGATTGCCAACAACCTGATGGAACATGACACATAGAAGAAGATCCCAAAAATGGAATAGTTGTTGTTAATGGGTTAATCTTGAACTTGTAATAATTATCTGTCTATATCTCTGAGGGAAATAGAAAAATCAGGCATAGCTGACCATATATGGAGGGAAAAGGGAGATCACTGCCCCCTGTGGGATGAGGTTGAAATAATAGACAGAGAACATCACTGGGAAATACGAAAACTTAAGAAATCAGCACATATGCTAGGCCACAAAAATCTCCTGAGCCGACCAAGCATAGAAATGAATACAATATGGGAACCAGTAATAAAGTGTGCTAGACAAAAAGCAATGAATAACAACAAAAAATTGCGATATGAGCTCTGGTAAAAAATGCAATAATAAAAACAGAAAAAAATTGCAATATGAGCACTGATAAAAAAAATGCTTTCTGAGACATTAGGTTTATAAGTCTCAAAAATTCTAACACAGATGTCGTCAAGGACATCATGGCTGAGTGGGTAAAGTTGGTTAGATCCAGTGACTTGACTCAAAGAGTTGTGAGTTCAATACCAGGCCACAGGTGAACCAAAATTTGGAGAGTTGAGTTAAAGAGACGTGGAACTAGAACAATCTACTCCCGTGGAAGAAATAAAGGGTTTGGTTTGAAATTCCAATCACAATGGCCAAAACATTGTGAATATGGCAATGAAGATGAGGATAATGTAAATAATGCAAATAATGTAACAATTATTCCTCACTTTTCTGGCTAGCTTGAATTTTTGGTTAAAATAGAAACAAACTCTGATCAATTCTTTTTTTTTTTTTTTTTTCACTGCTGATGTATTACAGTCAAGTGAAAGGGAAAATGATTTTTATTTTTGTGTTCAATAGAATATTTAACCCTAGAACACTAACCATGGGTATATAGTACTGTTATATTTTCGTAAAAGAAAGAATAAAAAAAGGAAACTAGCTTTCTTGTCCACGTGACTTTTCACATGTTCTCATTCCTCTTTAAAAGCTGCGTTTTTCTTCCTTTTCATTCTAAATTCTTTCCTTTGTTGATTACTGACTGCTGTGAATTAAGTTCAGTAAAGCCTTAAGAAAAGGTTATTCTATCCTAGCTTTCTTCTCTGTACTACGTAACAATCGGGAGAATTTAACACATCATGTAGAACATCCTGCCAAGCACTAATTGGTAACTGTTTAGATTCCAGGGCCAATAATATGGTATTCCAAATTATGCCGTTGTAACGTTCGCATTGGCTATTGCCTCTAGGGTTATAAGCAGTAGTATTACTGCATCCAATTCCAAGTCGTGTTAGAAATTGTTTAAATTCTCCTGACATAAACGAAGTTCCTCGATCGGAGTGGAGGGAAGCCCGAAAATAGAGAAAATACTTGTCAGGCACTGAATAGCAGTTTGCGAAGAGCAATCGCGGCAAGGAAAGGCAAAGGGAAATTGACTATATTCGTCGACGATAGTAAATATATATCGGTAACCTGTCGGGGATACCGGGACAGGCCCTTTGTAGTCTATGGAAAGACGCTGAAATGGCGCAGTAGAACGGATCAGAACATTACTAGCAGAATTGAAGAATTGGGGTTTTATTTTGGCACAGGTTGTACATTCAGAAGTTACACGTCAGACTTCATCAAGCGAATACGGCATATTCTGAGACCTTACAAAATGCCAAAAGTGCTGTACCCCAGGATGTATTAAGAAATCGTGTATCGATTTAAGTTCCTTCAAGGAAGAAGCAGCAGCACCACATACTCTGGATAAGGTATCCTCAACTGTGTTTTCATTTCCAGGATGGTGTTTTATGTCGTATGAAAAGGGAAGAAGTTCCATTTTCCACCTTATAATTTTATCGTTTTTAATTTTTCTGCAATTAGCAGGTTTAAACATAAAGGATACGGCTTGTTGATCAGTAATAATAGTAAAATGTTTCCCGGCAAGGAGGTCTCTCCATTTACAAATGCATTCAACTATAGCATATGCTTCTTTTTCGACTATATGAAGTCGTATTTCAGAGGGGCTTAGCGACCGAGAAAAGAAAGCTACAGGTCGCTCAGCTTGTAAAAGAGTGCCTCCAATAGCCTTTTCTGAGGCATCGGTTTCAATAGTAAATGGCAATTCATCATCAATAACTTTTACAGATGACTCGGCAATGTATTTCTTAAGTTTTTCGAAAGAATTTATAACTATAGGAGGCATAGTGAATATTTAGGTATCCATTTGGCATAGTAAGCAAACATACCAAGACACCTTTTTAACGAATTTGAGTCGGAAGAAGGAGGCATTTGCAAAAGTGGCTTCAAACGCTCAGGATCGGGTTGGATAGTTACATTACAAATTTGATATCCAAGCACATTAATAGAACAAAGTGAAAACTCTGATTTTTTTCCGGTTTATTTCGAGGTTGTATGTCGAGGCAGCCTTTAAGAAACATTCCAAATTGACGTCGTGCTCCTCCTGGGTTTTACTACAAACAGTTATATCGTCTATATACGAAAAGGTTCCAGATAATTTGTTATCAGAAATGAAAGAATTCATAAATCGAAACCTCATTAGTAACACCCTCAACGATAGGGTCATATTTACCTCTGCCACTGAATCGTTTTAATAATACCTCCCCAGGTTCACAGAGCCAAACAGGCAATGCAGTACCGGTGGAGGACCGCCTTTCAAAATTGAACATTCATTCATGGGGGGTTGCATTCGTAGTAACAAGTAGCCAGCGCAAATTTTTCTATTTTTAATTACAATTTTCAGTACCTGATTTTCTTACCTAAATAATGTTTTTTACTTCCTATTAATGTTAACTGAAAGAACAAGGTTTGAAGTCATCGTGTACCTCCACTTCAATCTGTATTTATGGCTGACACCAGCCAATCATATTACAGTGAGGGGGAACCCAGGTGTATGCATATTCATTACATCAATATGTAAGCCTTCTTTTTCTCACTAAAACCAAACAGTATCTTTGATATATTTTTCTTCTCTCTTTCCTTAAAATTCATACAGAATGGTCCATTATTTGTCTGAGTTAATGATAAGGTGGGAATTAAATTGGTACCCACCACAAAACTTGTTTTTATACCCTTATTTCTCGTGCCACAAAAACACAACTTCAACATATTCCAGTTCAGCAGATGTAAACAAATAGTTAGGGATTTACTATGTCTACCACTGGTATGCTGAACATTTATGGGTTAGATTAGCTATTAACAGAGTGTAACACAAATGCTAATTATAATAAATTTACTAATTAACAGATGAATCAGCAGAATGATGATATAATATGTATAATAAAGTTTGTCTTAGGTAAATTCATTAAAGGTATTTTTTTACCTTAACCCTAGAACACTAACCATCAATTAAAGTTATACTTTTATCTTACCTGATTTTAAAAATATCAAAAAAAAATATTAAATATAAATCTTTATTTGAAATATTTTAATGCAGGCACTTCAATGTAGTATCCTCATTTGGTTTCAAGAACCCCCAAGATGCATGTGGACATGAAAAAGCCAACAAAAGGGAACATCAAGAATGAGAAAATGTAACAATTGATTTAGAACAGCAGTATTCACTTAAAATATTTTTTCAACTGTTATATTTTTAAAAATCTGTATGCCCCAAATGTAAAAATAAAATATGAAAATAAAATATTGAAAAATAAATTTGAATTAAAAGAAGACATTTGCTCTCCTTAAAAACCCATTTTCTTTCTCTCTCTTCCCTTTTCTCACTATACTTCTCTCTCAACTAATGAGAAGGAAACTCTTGTATAAAAAGAGGAAGAAAAAGAAAAGACTGAACAACAGTTTGTTAGTCTAGTGTCTAATTATTGTGAGTAGAAATCTACCAAAATAAGAGTGGCTCCATGCATAATTTCCACTATAAAAAAAGAAAGACAGGAATGCTGCAAAATAAATAAAAGAATTTTGGCCAATCAAAAGAACAAAGAGACTTTTAGTGTTGTAACCAAGAATCATGCCAGCTAGTTTAGTGCCTTTCAAAATTGTATATAAAGAGATGGCTGATATACAGCAGTAGCAGAGACAGCCAGAAACCAGCTTGAGCATGCTGCATGAAGAAGCAGTCATTTAAGACATTTTTCTGCCCTTTTTGAGGGTTAAGAATACACAGCGGAGTAGTGCCATAACATATTTCCTAAGTAACTACATTCCTGACAGCCGCCAAAAAAAAAGAAGACAACTGCTATCAAAATCTAACTTGTCAATGACTTTGCTGAAGAAAATTTCACCAACCACTATTTATAAAGGACTTCACCCCCAATCAGTTAATTAAATAAACATATATTGTTTATTTATATCTTTGATTCTGTTCCTTAATTCAGAAGTGTACTGAAGTTTCTGATAAATATTACTAAAACTCTAGTGCTGCTCCACAAACCTGAAGCAACACTTAAATTACAATTGACTCCAAAACAAATGAATTTGCAAACAAACCTCTGTTGATATAGTTAAAAACAAATATAAAAAGCTTAGAAAAGGTCAGTAACTAAAGACATTCTGAAAGGACGTGGCAATAAAAAAAGGCATCCATTGAATGGTTTTAACCAGAATTGACAATGTAAACAGTTTAGACCAGGGATGGCCAATTTTGATTCCATGCGCCAATATTTTGTACAATTAATTTAAACGCGCCACACAACAGATTTTGAGAAGTTTTGAATGCAATTAAAATAAATTGACGTTTATACATATTCCTAATGTTAATGCACTTAAAAAAGCTGTGTAATTAATTATAGTCATAAATTTCTACTAGCTGCATGCCTAATCATAATGTCAGTCATAAATTCTTCTAATTAGTATAGGCACTCATAATATTGAAGCTACGATTCAGAAATGTAAATCATGAAATTATTCTTACCTTAATTTAAAAAATCCAGACACAAACGCTCTCCAATGCAGGATAAAGAATGACAAACATTTTAGAACACAATCCAGTCTACCAGTTAGTTAAAATCAGTCAACCAAAAGGACAACGTCAGCATTTTTAACAAAAAGAAATGGGACAAACACAAATCAAAAGTTTTAGCATTAAATATAAAATCACTGAAATGAATGAATAGAAGTGGCTTGGTTTCTTTTCATCAAAAGGATGCAATGCGCCACTTATGGCCATCCTTGGTTTAAACACAACTACTCCACAAAAGCATCTCTCTGTGCCTTCTTGGTCTCATATTTTCTATTAACCTGAATCAATTGCTGCATCTACTGCAAGGAAAGCTAGTTCTCTGTGTCACACCAGAAGGTTTTCCTCGCTTGAGTCTGCCCTTCAAATCTACAAATCTGCTGTTCATCCTTGCATTGAATACTGATGCTATATATGGTCTGGTGCCCCTGCTGTTCATCTCGAAGTCCTAGACAAAATCCAGAGATGGATATGCAATGTGATAGGTCATGATCTGGCATCTCAGCTCCAGTCACTTTCTCATAGACGTGATGTGGCTTCCCTCTGTCTTTTCTACAAATATTTTTATGGCAACTGCTCTGACAAGCTACTTTCACTGGTACCCAAATTGCATGAATTTAAACCTTACATCTTGGTCCCACCCTTTTGTCAAAACAGTTAAATGTAACCACCTCTACTACTCCAACAGCATCTTCTCTCACACTTCCCGACAGTGGAACTCTCTTCCTCTTATTTTCTTCCCTGATAGCTATAATCTTCAAATATTCAAATGTAATGTCAATCAACATCTTCTGATGCCTTGATCCTGATCCCCATCCTTCTCTATATCCTTTCCTCAAACAACCATCTTTACTCTTTCTCTCACTCTATGTAACACCTTGTGTGTTAGTGGTACTCCTACCTTACTTGGGGTGAAATGCTTAAAAAAAAAAAAAGAAAAAAGTTGGCAGCCTCCTCCCCCTTTTATGATGTTTGTGTGTATATATCTCAGGTACCTGCATTCTAGATAGGCAGTGCCTACACTTATAACAGGAGGTTGCTATGGAAGAAAAATTTATTCTCCCATTTGAATTTCTCCCATTATGGGCATTATTATATCCATAATGTAATAACACTGTACTTCATGGACAGAACGGAATAGCTGAGTGGAAAAAGAATAACAAACATGCTTTGTCTCAGAGTTTTATGATATTATGTCATATACAAAGTATGTGTGTATATATATATATATATATGTGTGTATATATATATATATATATACACACACACACACACACACACATATACATGTCCCACACAGTGAAATTATAACATATATACAACAACAATGTGTAAAAAAGGGGAACCTTACTTGTAATATTTCCTGAAGGGAAAAATAGAGTTATGGGGGTTTCTCTATGAACCTGGTGAAGCCATGTTTTGTTTTTTTTTTCTTTTCCAGGCTCTATATCACAACAGCCCTTTGTTATTCTATACACTGACATCATTCACCAGGAATGTTAAACATTATATGCAAAATGCCACAAAAGAAATTCAGTATAGATTTGTAACTTGTTATACTAAATTTCATATACTGGGTGCGATAGATAAATTGTCATCTAAATTATGCAAAAATGAAAATAACAGTGACATCTCATTTGAACAGATATATTTACCAAAATTGCACAAAAAAAGAAAAAAGAATAAATTTATTAAATAAAATTGTCATTGGCTTCAACCACAGCCTCCAGACAACTTCAGAATTTTCTGCAACTCTTCTGGATGGTCTCCTTGTTTAAGTTGGTGAATATTGTCATAATCTTTGCCTTCAGTTCATCTTTGGTGTTACAAGAAATTTTTATTGCATCCCCACAAGCGAATTGCAGTCTCGGAAGTTAGGTGGCCAGATGTAAGGGGTGATGTGGTCGCAGAAATTGTCTCACAACCATGACTAAGTTCTCCAGCTTGTGTGGCATGGTGCAGAGTCTTGTTGCCAGACACAGGGTCTTCCAACAGCCACCCTCTTGACCCACTTCAGCACTCAAAGCACTTGATGTAGGCCTCCGTGTTGAGTCTGAGGTCCTCACCAACAAATTTGGGAGTTCTTTTCTTATCAGAGTGAGTTTTTTTCAGTTTCTATACCTTTGTAATCACCATTAGACTCCTCCAACTGAATGTTATCCACTGTCCTCAGATTGATACCCAAACACTCTGAAATGTTTTTATTGGAGCTTCCTGCATGAATGCCAAGCAGTACAGCATGCTGTTTTCAAATTTCTGGCGGGGTGAATTCTTCAGGGTGCTCATTCTTAGAGACGGTGCCTAACTGACCATACTATACTGTGCAGTCGACAAAATAAAAAACAATGAGCATGCATGAAATAAAAAAATATATAATGGAGACAATTTACCCATCACACCCTGCATAATGGTTATTATTTCCATTATAGATAAGCAAAATTATCTCATGCCTTTTGATGTCACTCTATATAATACATGTTATTGATGCTGCTCCAAGCCAATTTTCTTAACGAACCATAAAATCATCAGGAATTTTGCATTTTCTTATATGTTTAGTTTTTTAATCTTGTTAGAGATTGAAAAGTACCGGATGACACTCAATGATGACTGACATCGAAATGTTTTTTAACCATTTTACTGCAAGCAAGGCAATAATGCCACTAAAACATGGGAGTGGGGTACAAGGAGTGAAAGAGAATGGGGATGATTAAGGAAAGTGTTGTGTCCTGTTTAGAGGCCAGAAAAGAAAGATATGGGAGATTAAGGTAGGTTAAACAAGCATATTGAAATAACAGATATATACAAAGCAAGAGTATTAGTAATATGCAGATAGAAGTGTCCGTCCGAATGATCAGATTACACTGCATCTCGGCTGCCCAACGACTGCCTCCACAACTGCCCTAGGAAGTCTCACAGTTAGTATTTATGAGAGGAGGAAGAGTTCATTCTACTGTAGGAGGGTTTACCACAACAGAAAGGACAAAAAAGAAATGGGGTTCAGGAAGACTGAGGATGGTGATTGTCAGAGCATTTAAATTTTTGAAGATTCTATGTGGGAGGGAAGCAAGAATTCAGAAGGGTGTTCCACAGTTAATAAGTGCAAGAAAAGAAACTATTAGAATACAAATGTCAGTGGCATCTAGCTAGTTCCACAGTAAAATGGTGAGACTTAGTTACTAATCTAGTATCTCACTTAAATTCATGAATTCAAGGAACTTGGGAAAAGATATCATCAGAATATTGTAACAAACTCTGTTTGAATAGAATGGCAAGAAAGATGATATTTGCTTTCCAAACTTTTTTCAGAGAGGGCCAGATTTGATGAGGTGAATATGCATGAGAGCCAAACCAGTCTGCTTGGTATTCTTTGAACCATTAAAATTAAATGCAAATGAACTATCTTAAAATTTTATAAAATTTTTCATTTCTTGCAAATGACAAATAAATTTAAACAGGTCTTACCCAAAAATCAAATATCTCATATAAGATGAAGTAAAATATGTCTGAGAAAAAAGAACTTCCAGGAAGCTATAATATATCCGAGGTTAATCTTAAACATTACATATTGGTAATTAATATTGTTTGTCAGCTTTTAAGTTAAAACCATATAAATAGGAACATAACACCAACATCCATCTTATTAAGAAGTAGAAAACATAAAGTGAAAACAAGTCCAAATATATTTATGACTGATTTTGACCAACACAAAACAAATTTAATTCACTAAGATTTTAGAATTTATTTTAGATGACCAGAACAAATTACTTGCCTGTACTCATGTGAAGGGTGATACTGAGATGTAGACTGCAGTACGTAGGCCAGGTCTGGTTCAAAGACAGTGATTTTAGAAATTGGCTGGAAAAGGCCAAGGTGAAGGTCACACCACCAGATGGTGGCCACACAGAGCTGCTGCCATCTTTTGGAAAAATATGAAATTAAATTTTTAGATATGTACTTGACATACACTGATTGAAAATACTGCCAAGCCATAAGTCATATATTCTATGACAGTTTAGTAACCCTCATTTCAATTTCAAACATTTTCTTGAATTTCATTGGTTGTTAGATAAAAATAAGGTTTGTGAAATTTCCATAACAAAACAGTCAAAAATTGTACAAAAGTAGGCCCAACTGACATAAAAAAATCTTTCTCAAATTCATCCCTAATTTAAATGTTTCAAGAAATCCTATTGGCTAAAAAATACAAGATTCACCTACGCATTTCTCAGAAAAATTTGCAACAAGCTATCAAGCCCCGTGGAGCCAATTTTGTTGTTAAAAAAACTATAAATAGAAACAGAAAATGAATTTTCATCGCATTTGAGACTTACACACATGAAAAAGACATACAGGAATTATGTGTCAAATTGCCGCCAAAGAAACAGACTTTCTTTATGAGAGATTAGAAAAATTTATACAACAAACTTTTTCACTTAATATCTTTCATACAAAAATCTTTTGTCTAAGTTAAATTCAACCTTTTCAATCAATGGCAGATAACTTTTTAGACATTGAACATTTCTGAACCAGCAATGAACTTTTTCTCTTAAATATACCTTTGCACATACCATTACAAACAAAGAAATTGTAAATTGTGTATATTAAATTTAATCTGCTGTTTCAAACATGTATTTTTTGTTGTGATTCAATATTGTTACCATTTGACCATTTCTTATAATTTATGTTTTGTGGATATTGCATATTTTATTTGCAGCACAATCTTAAATATTCACACAACCTTCCTAGATCCACTGCAACAGGATTAGAGCCATATGAAATTTGAGCGTAGGCTGACTTTGGACATGCCTGGCTTAAATGATCCAGGAATAAATATTTTATTTTCTTAGCCTAATGTAAATTAGAGACTTAAATATTTTTTTGGAGTTGTTGAAGGTTTTATATCATAAATTTTATACAGATTTAGAAATACATTATTTGAAGCTCTATATCTTCTCATGCCAATAAGTTCCCAACACCTGAAAATTCTGAAAATTATATATTACACAGTAGAAAACCAGATAGTTTTAATTAAAAAAAAAAGAAAAATAATGCTGGCAACTTTTACACATACCTAATAATATAATTCAAATATTGTTAATAGTAAATTATTCATCCTGGGTGTGAAGATAAACTACATTCGGCAAAAAGAGGTTTCGAGATGTGTGGAACCACCTCTTAATTGTTGTTGTTCTCAGGTCCACCCTGACCCAGAGTGGTAGCACCTGTTAGGGTCCCAGTTATGGGCAAATAACCTCCAAACTGGGGTCAAAATACTATGAAAGTATAAAATTACATTTTTATAGTAAAAAAATTACCAGAAATAAATTATTGTAAAAGAAATTACTAAAGCACCCAAGAAAATGAAATTTCTGGATTAAATGACCCATAAGGAGTTGATATGCCGTTCAACAAACAAATTAAATCAAAGCACCCAAGAAAATGAAATTTTGGCATTAAATGACCCATAAGGAGTTGATATGCCACTAAACAAACAAAATTATTTCTATTTTTCTTCTTTTTATATCATGTTTCTTCTGAACATAAGCCTTGTATGATCACTGAAGTTGAGCAATGTTGAGCCTGGTTAGTACTTAGATGGGTGACTGTTTGAAAATACCAGTTGCTATAAGCTTGAATGTGCAGGTGGTGTAATGGATAATGGCTTGGAATTATTAATCAGAGAACCATTGTGTTTATTATATTCACTTATGTGCAAATACCATTGGAAAAGGTATGAATCCATCTCTTCTCCCCCAGCTATGGATTAATTAGTAAGAATTCTATCACTAAACCATTGTTATTTCAAAAAAAAAATTTCTTAAAATCTAAAAATAATTTCTGCCTTTACCTAACCTGCAAAGGGTTGGTAAACCATAAAAAAGCAAATTAATCAGTTAATGGATATAAGCAATTACAGCTCTCTACAGATTCCATTTATTTTTTTTATCTGTGAATTGCTTTCTTCGTAAAGGTTGTAGAGTGGTTTCCTATTGCTTTTTCTAACATTTTGAATTTATTATTATCTTTCTACTAGACTGGCTGTCACCTATGGCTAGAAATCACAGTTTATGCTACTATTAAAGGCCTTATCCCTTCTTGATAGCTTAATATCATGGCTCTCTACAGATAGCTTTTTTTTTTTCTTTCTTTGTGAATTGCCTTAATTTCTTAAAGATAATGGAGTACTTTCCCATGGTCCTTTTCCTAGACTGGCTGCCACCCAAGAGAACCCAGCCTACTCTGGTATTTAGGACATTTTCCAAAATATTCTGTTCTTTCTTGATGCAGGATATCATGGCTCTCCATTAATTCCTTTTCTTTCTTATTTGTGTGTGTTCCTATACCCTTGCCTATTGGAATCTAAACTGACTGCCACCTGAGGTTAGACCCCAGTTTATGCTACTATGTAACCCACAGCTGGGTGAAGAAAAGATAGATTCATGCAATTCCTAAAGATATTTGTGTGAAAGTAAATGCATTATACTAGGCCTGAATTTGCTAATTCTGTTTTCCACACCAATAACTTTTTATGCTACTCACCTAACAGTACAGATAGGAATTCTGGATAATAATATTGTAAGGAGCTATAAAGAAAGGTCTCTTTGCTATAATTCTGCAATTTCAAAAGATAAAAATAGAAACATAAAAACCATGGCTAAATATTACAATGGCCTAACGACAGACTTTCTTGACTTAAGAAATATTCTCTAATTATTGTACTGGTCAAAACGCTGCACAGGGAATTATTTTTTTTATTTGAAGCTAATTTTATCTTGAAAAAGATAAATGCAAAAAAGACTGCCTTTGTTTGCCAGTAAACTCTTTTGCGAAAAGTGAATTCACATTTTCTTATTTTTTTTATCCATCTTTTCAGAATTTTATTTTGTTCCATTTGTCGAATTTTAAGTCGTTTTTACTTTCGAAATATTTCCAGAAAGTAAAAGTTTCCTCTCTAATTGCATCACTTAGCTACCGAAATGCCACGGGACATTCTCTGGTTTGGTCTCTTTCTTTGCTATTCATTTTATCTCTTTTATACCTTGGCTAAATGATGTATGCTGCTTCTAAAAGCAAATGACAAATTATATGATTGTTAGGTTCAAAGTCTTCTTATTTCTACAGACTTGAATTCTTATTCACATGCACTGCTTTCTTTTCAACCTAGCACCAGCTTAAGGCTTATATGTTGGTTTCATGAACATATTTCTTGGATAATAATCATCATCATCATCAGTCATATGAGAGGATGTAGTGGTAGGGAGAGGGGGGGCTGCACAGCTAAGCACCTGACCAGCTCCCTCCATATGACTCTGTCATGTGCAAATTGTTTGAGTCTCTGTGGAGGATCTTCCATTGCCATTGTCAGACCACTTTTTCCTGTCTGCCTCTTCTTCTGGTTGGTTGGTTGATTTTGTTTGGCAGCATATCAACGTCTATCGATTATTAATGCTGAAATCTAAATATTTCAAACGCAATTTTATCACTTCAACTAAATATATTTTGAACACAATTGTATGCCTTCATGATGTGTTCTATGTAAGAGATGCCTACGATGGTTCTGTAGCATCTCATTTCTAATGCCTATATTCTATGCATATTCTTGTACGATGCCTGCTGTTAAATTGTCCTAATCTAAATCACTGCATTGACATTTTATACTAAAGTTTGCCTAATACAAGGCTTGAGAACCACTCAATATAGAGGGTTACAGTTATATTAAATGAGGTGTGATGAATGAAAGAGGAGGTGGTAGGAAGTGGAAATAATGAGGATGTAACAGGGGTCCTATTGGTAATGGCATTGTTTTGTTGAACTGTGATGCTTTCTTGTATTGGATGGGGATATATATATCCCCATGATAAGTTGTTGTGAAGATATTATTCTAGCTACATGAGGGTTTTTAAATAGGAGATAGAATATTGTATGTGATTCATGGTTTTCTTAGGGGATAGGAAGCCTACCTGAAAGGGAAATGAGAGCTGTCTTGTCACTATAGTTTGAAGAAAGCAGCGTGAGAGTCTTTTCATACTGCTTTGCACAGCAACACCTAGCAGACATTCAGTCCTCTGGCAGAAGTGGTATGGTCATCCTGCAAGTATAAGAAGGATAGATAACAACTGACCTTTGACTTGAAGAGGTTAAGACTGTAGTGTTGCATGTTTTACATGTGTTTGGGAGTACTGAAGTCTGAAGTAACATTTATTTTATACTGCAATATTTATTTTTCAGCCATGATCTGCTTTGTTGATGTGTTTAATTCAGTAATGGAAGTTAATTGCATAGATTAAACATTATGGAAGGAAAATCAGATCAGAATTCAACTATTAGGTTAAAAACTTATTGATCCACTTTCATGTGGAAATCTGTTTTATGCTGTTGATCTTTGTTATATTTGCATTCTCGTTTTCTTTTGCCTTCTTTTGAAAACAATGCTATCTACATGGCTATGATTGAAATGTATTTTTTGCTTTCTTTACTGGAACAGACTTAGAATGAGAATGATATTTGATTACTCTCATACAAGTACTAGTTCTTTAAAGTTAATGTGTGGAGGGTGAATTCTTTTTCATAGCACCAAAAAACGAAAAAAAAATGAAAAATAAATTATCTTCTATTAATAACCATGATCAAAATTATCATTAAAATAAGCATAATTTTTTTTTTTTAATTTTTAAAAAATAAGATTTTTAAAAAATTGATCAGAATGTTAAGAGTTTCAGACTAAATTTCTTTTAAAAGAAAATTAGCTTCTTTAATTATAAGCAGTTTAGTTTTGAATGTCATTTTGAATTCTTTTGAACTAAAATTCATGTTATGTCAAGTACACTTGGTAAGAAATCTCTATTTTACACACACTCACTTGCACAATCAACTGTTTATCTCAAGTGGCAGAGGCAAGAAACTGAAACTGAGAGGTGTAAATGTTTGAAGGATGAAATCAAACATATAAGCAAACTGAATAGAAATAAAACATATCTATCCCAAAACAGGACAATTTCATTAGATACAAAGAAAAGAATGCTTCAATACTATATAATATCAACCCTCCTATATGATGATGCATAACTTAGGTGTGTTACAAGGCTGAAAGTATGAGGCATCCAGTGAGGATCAGTCATAATTGATCTAGCAAGACAAGCTTGCTCACCATTACACCACATTGAGATGCCTTCAATCCTCCTATATGGCAGTGTAAATTGGACAAATTTCTTCACATATGTAAAGATATGGGTCTACAGAAAGATAATGAGGCTATCATGGACAGAACATTTGAACAATGAGGAAGTTTTAGAAAATTGGTAACAAAAAGGACATTTGTACTGAGAGACAATTGATATTTTAGTGGTTCATTGAGGAAAGAAATCTTGTAGAATTCATAGGACATATGGAAGGCAAGCAGGACAGAAAGAAACATATCTAATGAGCTTGTGTGATTTTTTTTTTATGATTTCACCCCAAGCAAGGTGATAATACCACTAAGACGCAAGGGGTTACTGGGTTTGGTTTGGTTTGGTTTATGACATATCAACCTCAATGAGTTATTTAATGCTGACAAAATTTTCATTGTTGGTAATATTTTTTTCTTAAGATCTATTTCTGGTAATAATTTTCCTTCATTGGTAATATTTGTTTTTCAAAATGTATAGCTGGTAATATTTTTTTTTCTTTTAAATGGGCTGATGGTAATATTTTTTTCAAAAATGTATTGCTGATAATACTTATTTTTTACAAATTATTTCTGCTATTAAAACCTATTTTTACACTTTATAAGTTTTTTGATCCCAGTTTGGGGGTTAACTATTTGTTTATAGCTGGGACCCTAACAGGTGCTACCACCCCAAGTCAGGATGGACCTGGGAACACCAGCAATTAAGAGGTGGTTCCATGCTCCTCAAAACCTCATCAGAGGCCTTGCTGTTTGACATAGTTTATCATCTTACTCAGGATGCAGATGTAGTTTATCATCATACCCAGGACGGGGGCGGGGGTTACTGAGAGTGAAAGAGAATAGGAAAACGTTTTTGAGGAGAAAAGACAATAAAGGAATTTAGAAGGATAGAATTGTGAGAGAAAAAAACTATTAGAATAGTACTTATGCTTACATTTAGCTATTTTAAATTTTTATTTCAATTTCAGTCAATTATAAATATTTACATTTGTACCCTCTTACTTCTTTAAATAATGACCTGTATTTGCACTTATGATTGTTACTGAAATATTTGGCTAAAGTTGTTAAGCTCTAATATTTACCAATGCAATAAGGGTATTTCCTTAGGTATTTTGTAGCTGTGGAACACACAACTAACTTATTTATTCATTAAATGTTATGACACATCAGAAAATTCAAATAGGAAAATCCTGAAATCTTGAAGTTATTGGTTTGTATCTGTATTATGTTTATATAGTTTTTCACTTTAACCTTTTCACTATCTTCATATATTTTGGATTGGGTGCATGGCTGAGTGATTAAAACCATGGGTCATTTTGTCAAGGAGGTTACTTCTTGATAATATCAGCCTCGGAGATAATTCTAACTTGCTTGCATGATTGACCCAAACCTCATGAGTGAAATTGGGTCAACAAAACTGTTCAGAAGCATACGAAAACAGATGGCATTTCTGTTACAAAAAATTCCTTTCAATTAAGAACACAGGGATATATACACTTTTAATTAATGATAATTATATTTACATAAATTAATGAAACCATATATATGTTTATTGTTCATTTATGATAAACAATTATTATCCAAAAATGTCTGTGCACGTTTTCAAAAAAGTTTTCCAGTCTACAAAAAACTTTTTGGTAAAAAGAAGTTTTAAAAATTAAAAAAATTAAAAAGGAATAAGCAGATATCAATGATGTAAGCAGTTTCAAACTTGAAATTTGTAAATAACAGCTCGGTCCAATAACTCTGTCAAATATCAGGGGTCAATTTTACATCGTATTGATATTATGAACAGGACGTCTCCATTATATCTATAAAAAGATTAATATTTTTTGGTTTTGAAAAAAATTTTGTGGCTTGAGGAAAGTTTAATGAATGCTAATGTTGACAAATGTTGTGGCTTGAGGAAGGCCTAATGAATGCTAATATTGACAAATGGTGTGGCTTGAAGAAGGCCTAATGAATGCATATGGGCTTAAGGAAGGTTTAATGAATGCTAATTCTGACAAATGTCATAGCTTGAGGAAGGCCTAATGAATGCTAATTGTGACAAATGTCATAGCTTGAGGAAGGCCTAATGAATGCTAATTCTGACAAATGTTGTGGCTTGAGGAATGTCTAATGAATGCTAATTCTGATATGTGGCTTAAGGAAGGCAGTTTACTGAATACTAATTTCAAAAATTATTCTCTGAAAAAAAATTTCCCTATTTTTTAATGAAAGGAACTTTCTATTTAAATAGTTCCTACATATCCTGATTGTAATATGATTTTAATTTCTTAGATGAAGCATTTTTATCAGAAACCTGCCTTTCTATTAGTGCTGTCTTATTCTTTTTTTAATCAAATTCACCCCAAGCAAAGCAGTAAAATCACTAAGACACAAGGGCTTACTGAGTGCAAAAGAATTAAAAACAACAGAAATTTTATTAAGGAACGAGAACAATAGAAGAGTAATCAGGAAGACTTTATATAACGATTGACATTGCATTTAAATTCTTGATGATCAAAGTTGGCTGGAAGGCATGTAACTGGAAGAGTGTTCCACAAGTGAGAAGTGCAAGAAAAAAAAGCTGTCAGTATAGAACTTATGGTTCCATCTAGTCAATTCAACTGTAAATTGATGAGGCCTTGTAGCTAATCTAGTCAATCAGTTAAGTACTATACATGATACATGCTTGGGTGATCATGTCTCTTTTGATTTATGACTGACTAGGCAGAAGATTTTCCTGCTACAGGTTGCCATTTCTTTCTGTGGTAGACTGGTTACAAACCAAGACTAGGACCTAGTCTGTCCTGATATTTAACCCATAGCTGGGGGAGAAGAGATGGATATATATACCATTCCCAAATGTATTTACGCATATGTGAACACAACAAACCCAAGTGGCATTTGAAGTTGGCTCTCTGATTACTCAGTCTGAGCGGATATCCATTACACTTCAGTGCACATCTAGAACTGCAGTTAAATTCATAAAGTCGAGGTACCATAGTGAAGAGTTCATCCGAACAATTAGCATGAAATTATTTATAGAAAAGGCACAAGGTGGCAACTTTACAGCAGTGGGAAAGTGACTGAAGTCAAGATGCCAGGTAAGGACCAGTAATATTGCTGATTCTTTTTTGGATTTTATCAAGAATCTCTAAATATAGCAGGAGCACCGGATCATATGTGGAAGCAGTATTCAAAGTGTGGATCAATCATATAGATATGTAAGATATATTTTGGAGAGAAAATTTGTCTAGCACGACACAGTGAACCAACTTTCTTAGCAGCTGACCTAGCAATGGATTCAGCAGTCTTTCCACTGCATGTCAGCTAAAATGTTAGCCCAAGAAGACACAAGTCATTCTCTTGGAGGTTAGCATCAGCCATACATGATGGAAGGCAGAAAGAGGTCTCTCAGATGATTAATAGGGAGCAGTTTTGTTTTGGAGGTGTTGAAGTTAACAAGTCCCAGTTAATAGATCCACAAGTGAGAAGTGCAAAATTATTAGCTTAGAACTTACCGTTGCATCTAGCCAATTCCACTATAAATTGATTAGACCTTGTTACCAATCTAGTATTGCACTTAAATTTGTAAGGACTTGACACCATATCCATCCTGGGTATGACAATAAACTACATCGAACAGCAAGGCCTCTGATCAGGTGGTTTTGAGGAGCATGGAACCACCTCTTAATTGCTGGTATTCCCAGGTCCTAGCACCTGTTAAGGTCCCAGTTATGGGCAAATAGTTAGACCCCAAACTAGGGTCAAAACACTATGAAAGTGTAAAAATATGTTTTAATACCAGAAACACTTTGAAAAATAATTATTACCAGTAATACATTTAAAAAAAAACAAAAATTACCAGTGATACATTTTTTCAAAAACAAATATTATCAGCAATATATTTTTGAAAGAAAATAAAGAAGAAAACATTACCAGCTATACATTTTTTGAAAAAAAGATATTACCAGCAAAGGAAAATTATTACTAGAAATAGATTTTTGAAAAACAATATTACCAGCAAAGGAAAATTATTACTAGAAATAGATTTTTGGAAAAAAAAATATTACCAGCAAAGGAAAATTTTGTCAGCATTAAATGACCAATTGAGGTTGATATGTCATAAAACAAACCAAACCAAACTTGGCACCATATCAAAAAGTTCTTCACAACAATTACCATGAAAGTATTTATAGAAAAAATACAGGGAAGCTACATTATGGCAGTGGGAAACAGATTGAAACTGAGATGCCAGGTCAGTATCAATAATATTGCAGATTCTTCTTTGGATTTTATCAAGAATTTCACCAGACCATCTGTATTCAAAGCATGGATGAATAGTAGACATTTAGTCCAGAGAGTTACTAAAACCAACCTATCAAATCTATTGGTATTTCTTTCTATCAAAGTTGAGAGTGATTAAATATGTATGTCTGGTGGTTTTTAAATGATGTGACTTTTTTCTTGCCCCCCACAGGTCAATGTGTTGTTTGTCTGGGTGGCCACGAGAAGCTGCTCACTACGTGGCTGCTTCATTCTATGTCCAGTAGTTGTGATGAGAAATGGAAGGCCAATCGAATAGGACGTGATATATTCACGCGTTACCAACAGAAACCTGGGCCTCGAAAAGACAAGGACACACATATACCTGAGCGGCCATTGGTAAGTACAGTTTTACTTAAATATGGAAACATTCAATATTGTATATACAAGGTCTGTCTGAAAAGTAACAGGACTAGTGTCACAAACAATTTTTACATTATTCGGACTATTGTTCTCATCTTTGTCACCATATTTATTACAACGTTTCGGCTGTTATATACTCCGCCCTTTTTCAAGTGGTTGGAATGTCAAACTGAACCCTTTATTTCGCTCACTGGGGTAGACTGTTCTTGTTCCACATGCCATGTCTAATGGATGTCAGTTATCTCCTGTTAATTCACCTCTCCAAGTTCTCTACCACCAGGTATTGAACTTACACTCTTTGGGTCCTGTCATTGGATCTAACTAACGCCTTTATCCACTGTGCCATGTGTCCTTGAGGAAATATAGACAAATACTGAAAAAAGCGACATGGTTTCCCCTTCAAAGTAATCCTACCCTCGAGTATAATGCGTTTTTTTCCTCCTTCGCTGCCATGCTTCTATGCACTGCTGGAAGGATTCTTCTTGGGTGCCCCCCCCTCTGCTCCATCGATACAGCATTCTTGATGGTCTCCACGCCTTCAAAACAGGTCCCTTTGATGATCCCCTTGAGCTTGGAGAAAAGAAGAAAGTCACATGGAGCAAGATCAAGTGAAAGGAAGGTTGTTCTAGCATGGTAGAACAACCTTCCTTTCACAGCTGGATGCTCAGGGCATTGTGAGCAGGTGCATTGTCATGGTGAAGCAGCCACAATTTGTCCTGCCATAAGAACATGGGAAATAAAATGCAATGCTTGCTGAAAGCTAAGATTACAGTATATTTTAGATGATAACACAATCCTGTTGCCCATAGCTCACACCACACACCCAGTCCCATTACTTTTCAGACACACCCTGTATTATACTATATTTTCCCACAATGTAATACACCTATGATATAATCTATATACCTTGGGAAGGATTGGTACTGTAAGTAACCTCCTACATGCTGAAATATAGATCCACTGTAAATAACTCGCAATAGGTTGATAAGCTATAAAAAACAAATCTATCAGTAGTAAAGTTGAGGAGGAAAAAGCAATATTAGATGGATGATTATCATCTTTCTTTTTTATATCTTAATTTTACATTATGATTTCAAATCAAAATAATCATTTATAATATATATTTTATTCTAAAAGCAAACTAAACATGATTAGGCTGCACTAGAGGTAGTTTCATCCAACACATTGCAAAAAAATGACTCATAACTTAAATATCTTGTCAGATCGAGACATTCATTTGGACAATGTTCATGGCACTAAACCTGTTAAGAAATATCTAAATTGTCAGCTGTATACAACCGCTTTTTAAGATCAATGTTTAAAAATGGCTTTGAAGGAATGAAGCCTGTGGGTCTTGGCAAAGACCATTCTTCTTTGAATCTTGTGGACTGGTACTACAATCACAAGCAAAGAACTTTACCAAATAGCAGAAACCATATCACTTGAGGATTTTCAACAGCAGCAACAGCTGAAATGGATTGTATATGTAGCTCTAAAAGAAAATAATTATATAATCAAGATGTTGGCGTTTCACACTACACCAAGTAGAAGGTTGGGAAGGAAAGTCCGATCAGTAATGGAAAGAGTGATAACAGTTACTGGAGGTGAGAAAACTATTTTTATGAAAAATGGTTTTTAGAGAAAGATTTTATAAATTTCAACCAAAAGTAATAATAATAGCTTCTCGGTCAATGAATGTGAATGTTTCCTTATAAGGAAACAGCTAATATTATTGTTACCATCACCAAAGGATGAGTATGTGTTTAGGTGCTTGTCTATAAATAACTAAACTGTTGGGCTATAAAAGAACACTTTATTTAGTGAGAAATATGGCATTCATGATTGTTGGCTTTCTTTCTTTCCAACATTTTGTTAATAAATAAAAAGAAATAAAATAGCATATAATTTGCAAGCATTGGAGGAGTTTTAGAATACTAATTTTCAAGATAAGCAGACTCCGTTCCTCATTATCTGGAAGATTGATTTAACAATTCTGTGGCCTATCAGTCATATGCCATGCATGATACATACTTCGGCAATTATGTATCTTTCGATGCATGACTGACAAGGCAGATTTTTTTCCCATAGTTGGTTTCCATTTCTTTCTGCGGTAGACAAGTTGCCATCCAAGGCTATAGAGCCTGGTCTGTCCTGCTATTTACCTATAGCTGGGGGGAGAAGAAGAGGATTTATACCTTTCCCAAGGGTATTAGCATGTAAGTGTATGTAGTGGATTCGGCTGGAATTCGAACTTTCTGGGGTTTTTTGGGTTTTTTTTTTTTTTAAATTGGCCCTCATCAAAGCAGTAGGAGACACAAATTAACATTTCTTTTTTTTTTTTTAATCATTTCATCTCAAGTAAGGCAATAATACCTCTAAGACACAAGGGGTTACTGAGTGTGAAAGAATGAGAAAAGCAAAAACGCTATTAAGGAGTGAGAACAATAAAAGAAGTGGAATCAAGAAGACAGGAAATAATGATTGACATTGCATTGAAATTTTGGAAGATCAAAGTGGGCTGGAAAGTATTGAGATGGAAAAGAGCTCCACAGGCGAGAAGTACAAGAAAAGAAACTGTTAGCAAAGAACTTATGGTTACATCTAGCCAATTCAACTGCATAGTGCCTTGTTGACAATTAGGGCCCAGAACCTCATGTTGTCTATACCAAACCTGACCCTACCAACAGTGTAAAACATCAGACCACATTACCAGTCCTTCAGTCTTCAATTAACAATATTAAAAGCATCATTGTCTAGTGTTGTAATATTAACAGGGCCACCCTGGAGTATCTTCTGCTGTCATATTCCATGGAAGCGAAAAATGCTGAACTGACCTACTATATTGAATGTGAATGGGATTTTCACCTATTTTTGTTTGTTATTACAAAATTCTAGCCAGATACCTCTTGCTATGAACATTAGCACATTAACTTTCAACCTTGATAACTCATGATTGGCAGTTTTTATTATGACCCTGACCAGAAGTTCTTGTTTATGTGGTTTTGCCATCAAGGTTACAACTGTAAATGTTTTCATTTTTTTAATGCAAATAACTAATACCTCATGTCTAAGACAGGAATGGCAAACTTGTATTTGCAACCAAAAACAAACTTGTCATGGGAAACATTTATTGAAAATATAAAACATAAACAAAGCATTTGAAAGATTTTTATTGCCTAAGTTGGCATTTAAAGTCAGATTTAGTAACTGACCTCCAGCAGTCAATGTGTTATGGACCTATGGTTGGCCACTGCACTGTTCACAATCGGTGGTAATGCTTTTCATCATATATATGTTCCATTGTTCTTGCAACATTACAGATTGAGAGCTTTCAAAAATGGAAAGTTTCATCAGTCTGGTACCGATTAAAATGTTCCATTCCTACTCTGCTAACGATGTAAAAATATATTGTCAAAATAGTGCCATCTAATGTTGCAATTCTATGCCTTTTGGCACACCCGTGTGTCTGAATATCAGTGGTGACTCTAGGTCATCAATGTTTGGCAGGCTCATTACAATGTTTAACAAATTATATGATTGGTATAACTTAGATGCTAAAATTATCTCTTTACTCTAACTAATATATATAACTTTTAATAATTTCTGTGCATGAAATAAAAAAAAAAATCACATTTTGGTATTTTAATATTAATTGTAATAATTCTATAAAAAAGCATTTATTTTAAAAAAACTTTCCAGACATATCTATCTCAAGTGCGTGTTTGTACATATGTCTATGCGTTAGTGTGTTTATGTATCTCTCTGTGAATTTTTACTTTAATTTATTGTACGTTTATGATCAGTACTGCTGACAGACATCATATTTCCTCAACATTACCCAAGTCACACTCTTCATTCCAACCCTCCAGTCGATAAGTTCAGGCTACCACTTTCTTGGATTTTCGCAGACTTTTAAGTTGAGCGAAATTTAATTTGCCCGACATTTCAATTGATACATTCCACTAAAATATCTTATTCTGTACGAAGTAAATTATTTAAAATGGATATTTGAAAACATTAACTTGAAATAAAAATGTATTCATTGAAAAACAGGGCATACAAGTCATTAGAGATTTTAAAAATATTATTTGTAAAATTAAAGTAAGAAATACATTGCCTATTACGTATGTCTGCAGCATCAATAGATGTATGCAGCCTGACTAGCCATGTTAACTTTATTTCATTCTTTTTTTTACTTACTTTTTTTCAATGAAATGTATTTTGGTCAGTATTTTGAGGCATGTAGTCAAACAATTAATTTTGGATACAGCTGAAGTCAAGAATCAAAATGACACACTATGAAAGATTTTTGTTGTTTTGAAATAGATATACTTGAATGTTGATTTGCTCAGGCCAAGCCCAACCACCTAGGTCACCACTGATATATATATATATATATATATATATATATTAATGGATATACATAATATCCAATATCAATAGCACAACCTGGAGTTTCAGGCAGGTCTTGCAACCTTTTGGTATTGCAAGAACTGCATGAAACTCTATAGTCATGCTATTGACATTGATATTATGCATATTCATTAATATATACTTATAGATCTGTTTCATAACATTGAACACTCTCTTTATAACACCTGAGCAATAAATATATTTATATGTACAAGCAAGTATATATATGTGCATGTAGATTTTTATCCTAGCCATTCATATATATATATATATATATATATATATATATATATATATATATATAATGAAGAAATATAATCTTAAGGTGTGCTATATTTATGGGATAAAGTGCTCAATATCAGAGATAGACCATGTGTAAATATAAAAGTGAACATTGAAGTCAACACTTAGTGGACAGGCTGTTTCATGCTAGACACAATCGTTAGGCCACCTAGGTTCTGTTTCATCTGGTGGCCTGATGATTGCATCTAGCATGAAACAGCCTGTCGCCTCTAAGTGTTGACTTCAATGTTCACTTATATATATATATATATATACACACACATACATACAAGTTTCATGAAAACAACTGAAAAGGTACTGCAGTTCATTTTTTTATTTAATTTTTCATGTTTTTATAATTTTCTTTTTTCTGGACATAAATTATATCAAATGTAAATTGTCCATGTTTTGCATGTGCTAACCGAGGTTGGAAAATAAAATATTTCTATAACTCTAGATACATACAAAAAACAATCCATACATTCAGTTAAAAGTAAAAATAAAATTCATCCTTGATAATTGCTAAAAGTATAGCTGAACATGCTTGTACATACAAAACATTTGGACAATTCTTACATAATTTATACCCAGAAAAGAAGAAAATTATAAGAACACATGAAAAATTAAATAAAAATCTTAACCGCAATACCTTGTCAGTCATTTTAAAGAAAACTTGTATAAAAGAAGGATTACTGCCCAAGTACACAATTATTGTCAGTTGTTTTTAATGAAACTTGTCTATATACATGGTTTTTTTGTTTTAACACTCTTCAAGCACACACATGAAATTATTTTCAATTCTTTCTCAATTTCCTTTGCAGAATTACAGTTTTTCTATTGAGGGAAACAGTAAATCTTTTGTAAAAGTAAAAAATTCACAAGGCAAGTAAAAACTTTTTTATTAATATACAAATATTCCTTTTTGTTATAGTTTTGGCTTTCATAAAAAAAATCAGTTGTATACAGTTTTAAAAATTTATCTTAATTGAGAAGCATTTGTATATTCCAATTTTTTTGTTGTTTTTTCTCATTTTGATAAGAAGCGCCATTTTAAACATTTGTAGCAATATCATGGTTACATGTATTCACATTCAATGTAAAAATTTACTAGAAACTTGTTTTATGACTACCAACTCCATCTTCATTTACCATGTGTCATGCCTCTTCAGGGTATTGATGATTATGGCTCTCCACAATTTCCTGTCCTTTGCAGCTCTCTTTTTTTTTTGTAATTTTGCTATCTCTCCTAAACTGTTCTGCCATCCATTTACAAAAGCTTGTTAGGTAGGTTATGCACTCTGCTCCTCAATATGTCTTGTGTGTGCCAAATTTTCCAAGCCTTCTTTCCTAATTATGTGCCATAGAAATTTCAGTCAGCAATCAGTGTGAGTCAGAATCAGGTCAGTCATAGGTGCAATGAGAGTCAGGTTCAGCCACATAGAAGATTAGTTCTTTCTAAGCACATTTCCTGATCTCACTACTTTAGTTGCTGGAAAGTATCTTTCAACTCAAAATTTCAACAGCCTCTTTCTGATTCTAAGTATAAATGTCCTTTTTGTTTTCTTTTAAAACTTCCTCATTGCTCACATGTTCAGTCCATGGTTATCTCAGCATCCTTCTGTAGAACAATATTTCTGTTGCTTTAAGTCTCCTCTTCATCTGTGAGAAAATTGTCCATGTAGGATGACTGATATTAGATAACAGTTTAGCACTCTTTTCTTTGTCCCTAACAAATTTTTTTCTGTTTCTTAATACTTTGCTTACCTTTTGAAAGGCATTTTTTCTATCCTAATACATCTTTGGATTTTGGTATTTTCCATTCTCTGTTAAAGCTCTTCCCAGATATTTACATGGCTGTACTTGTTTGATTTTGCCATATCCAGTTTCTTAGTTTCAATTTGTAGCTTGCATTTTGGCCGGCAACCACTTATTTCGTCATTTTACAATTGTTGGTTAGTCCTTGCTGACCAATTTAAATAATTTGTTCCTCCTTGATCGGAGTAATTTTGTTGGATTTAATTTACTAGGTTCTCTTTCATCCTTGTTGTTCTATATACTGTATCCCTTCATGATGTGGGTCATCAAGGTTTTTACAACTTTCTATCTTTTGTAGTTCTATGCATATCTAGACTGCAATTGATTAATATGTCTCTTATGTCAAAATTGTCCATCTTCAACAATGTACATCATACTACCAAGGCACTGAATAATTTTTCTTTCTTACCAATTTTCTTTCCCAGACTTAAAGTTTTTTAAAAAAAAAACTTTATTACTGATCTTAAATGATCTGGTAGGTTGAAATTGTTGAACTTGCTTCTTATTCCTTGGCAAAAAAATGGATCTAACTTTCCTAGCAAACATGAGCTCCGCAGATTATATTTTTCAGTGATGTTTGCTATTGATGTTATTTGATACACACTCAAAAAAATCTTGTAATTCTGTTTCTTGAGCTTTTAGCTTTTCTTAATGTTCTCTTGAAGGTATCAAAAAATTATTCCACTTCAACCTCAGATGATCAATCGATGTAGTCAAATGTTCATTCACATAGTTTTTGCAGAAATTTTTAAACTCATTAGAAGTAAATGGTGTTCCATTGTCAGATACCACACTGGCAAGTGCTCCAAAACTTGCAAAAAGTTTGTGCAAGAATTTAATTCTTATTGCAGTAATCAGTTGTTTACACTTTAAAATTTAGGGCCATTTTGTAAAACTGTCGACTGCAATTATATAGTATGAACAGCTCATTGGTCCAGCTAAATCCATATGTAGTCTTATTCATGCTTTATTAGTGCTTGGACATGTCGGACAATTTATAAATGGTAATTTTTCTGGTGAATTACAACCATTAAATTTTCTAACTGTATTTTGGATATCTTTGTCCAACTTTGACTTATATACATTGATTCTCATCAGTGACTTCATTCTCATGATTCACAGATGTCCTATGTGGATTGTTTTAAAATCCTTTTTTGTAGTGATAACAGAATTACAACTCTAGCCACATACAAAAGAACTCCATCACAAATAGAAAATGCTGTATTATTGTTAGCAGGTTTAATTTTACTTTTACTTGATTTCGACTTAACAACATTCATAGTTTTTTGAATAAACATATCCTTTTTAGAATGAATTTTGATAACAATTGATTGTTAGTCCTTGCTGACCAAGTTAAATAATTTGTTCTTCCTTGATTGGAATACTTTTGTTGGGTTTAATTTATGAGGTTCTGTTGCATCATTGTTGTTCTATATGCTGTGTCCCTTAAGGATGTGGGTCATCAAGGTTTTTACAACTTCCTATCTTTTATAGCTCTGAGTAATTTTTGCCTTTTTACTACCCCTCCACTTCCCTGTTCTGCCATCCATTTACACATGCTTGCTAGGTTTGTTACTTGCTGTTTCCCTTTTGCCTTCAAGCTGTCGTGTGAGTATCAAATTTTTGAAGCTTTCTTTCCTTGTAAATGAGACATATCCATTGAGCCTTTATTGATTTCTTGTATAAACATACATATTGAATTGCTTTTTATCTCATAGATTCTCTTTTAGATCTTGTCTTCCAAGATATTTCCACTTGCTGTCATTACATAGGGTGTTGAGTTTTCATCTTAGTTTATTGGTTTGGTTGTTTCTTATTTGTTTTATTGTTTGTTGTAAATAAGCCATTAATCAATGGTAAAACTAATAAACAACAACCAAACCAATACACTAAGATGAAAACTCAACACCCTATGGACTACCAGTAATTGGAAATATCTTGGAAGACCAAATCAAATAGAGAATCTATTGTTAAATAATAGTTTAGCAGACTATTATTTTTTAGTTTAGAGATTTCTTCAATTTGACTTTTGAGGTCAGATACAGGACAAAACAAAGAAAGTCGATTTTGATTGACTGAACTAGTGTTGGAATGATAGATATAGAAAGTCTTTTTTCAGAGAGTTGGTTCTTACACGTTGAATAATGTAGATGCATTCTCTATCATGTCTGGATAGGCTCCCCAATGGAGTTGGGTGAGAGAGCAACCCACTGGCTAGTTAGAAATGTACACGTCGATGTGTTTAATAAACTAGTTAACATTAAAATTCCCTTTGTTGAAGTTTTTTTTAATCTCCAAATCAAAACAACTAGCAATCACCAGCTGAGAGAAGAAAGAGAAGATACAACATTGTAAGTAATTAACACAGTGACCAAAAGACACCAAGAATGAGGGGGCTGTACAACACTATCAGATATAAAGCTGTCCAGTATTGAACTGGAAGCCCTCAGCTTTGGTTTAAAATGTGCTACCAGATTTGTAATGGAGATATAGTTGATATATATCTTTAGTTGACATATATATTTTTATTACTTAAACATTATTTTCTTTGAGTTTTTTTTTTGTGGAAAAAAACAAACATTTAAGTAATAAAAATATTTTAGATTAATAAATAAAAAATCCATTCCTTTCTTTAGAAAATATGCACTCTATCTATCTATCTATCTATCTATCTATATATATATATATATATATATATATATATTTTTTATATATATTATTTATATATTATATATGTGCAGTACTTATTGGAAAGCGCTCAATATCAGTGATAGAGCTAACATATTTAGTTGGATTGATTTGAGTTAGTGATCCTGGGTTTCATGCTTTTGCGATCGTCAGACAAACTCAGTTGTCTGACGATTGCAAAAGTGTGAAACTCAGGGTCACAAAGTCAAATCAATCCGACTAAATATATTGATGTCAACACTCAGAGGCTCTGAGTGTTGACTTCCATGTTCACCTTTATATTTATATTTACATACGCTCTATCTCTGATATTGAGCACTTTATTGCGCAAATATAGCGCACCTTAAAACTATATTTCTTATATACAGGGTGATTGAAAAGTAGCTCCCTATTTTATATGTGATGGACTCTCCTTTCTTGTAAAAATTATAGTTAGATGGGAGAGTCCATTATGCATAAAAAGGAGTTACTTTTCAATCAGCCTGTATATATAGATGACAGGAAGAAAATCAATGACTGTGTAAAGTGAGGTCTGAAAAGCTTCTGAACACCTCCTGACAAAACTAAGCTGGTGCTGCCTGAAAAAGAACTCATAAATGTTCAAAGGCAAATTTGTCTGAAGACTAGTAAGATTCCTTTGGAACAATTTCATCAGAATGTCAAAATAATGGAAATAGATCATTGTATAGTGGACCCGGATAAATATTTTTAATTCTTGTATAAGCCAGGTATCTTCAGGACGTGGACAATTATACCTCTCCACCACTGCCTGTCTTTTCTAACTCATAATATGTTTTGTCTTTTTACCATACCTTTCATTTCATGTTCTGCCATCTATTTACCCAATCTCACTCGGTATGTTGTTGTTTCCCTCTGTCCCTCAATATGTTTTGTGATTGTCAAATTTTCCAAGCAATGTTTTATCCCATGTCCTTGAAATTTCAGTTGTTTTTTCTGATTCTAAGTATAATTGTCTTTTTTTGTTTCCATTTCCTTTTGTTACTCACACGCTCCATCCATGGTATTCTCAGTATCCTTCTGCGCATTCACATTTCTGTTGTTTCAGGTCTCTTTTTCCAACAAGCAGAAATTGTCCAGCACATTAGAGGACTGATATTGCATAGCAGCTGAGTACTCCTGTCTTTGTTTCTAATCAAATTTTCCTGTTTCTTAATACTTTGCTTAGCTTTTGGAAGTCATCTTTCAGTGGTAGCGTTCTTTAATATCAGAGCAAAAATATTAAAAGAATTATGATGCAATTAGAAGAATTTAATAATTCTTATCCATTTCTTAAATTTATACAAATACACTCATACCTTGTTATTACGGACCTCCTTTTTAACTGATATTAGAAGCAACAGACAAAATCTGGAGCAGCCGACTCAGTTTGTAAGTCTCATATATTACGGACAGAGCTGTGGCAACACTGGATGCAAGTCGCTACTTTGTGAGCTGACCACTACTTTGTTTACATTAGTGTAATCACACATATTTTATTGCTCCATGCATGGGCTTTCCCCTTTTTTATATGCCAGTGCGTTTAAGTGTTTTTTGTTTTTTTTATATTCATCATTTTTTATAACTATGTAGCCTGGAGGAAGAGTAGAAAAGTGGGAAAGATTGAATGTAACAGTAGCTCAAAATAGTGTATAATTACAGTGTACAGGTATTTTACAGAGTCCAATTAGATAGTGTGCTTGATTAAAATGTAGAGTACAATATTATTCCTCTTTCTTTCGTAATGTAATTGTTGATATTAGCCACTACAGACAATCAGCATTATTAGACCGATGTTTTCCTCTTATATGTTAAAATGAGGCATGAGTGTATTTCATATTAAACATTCTGTTGCATTAAAATTAATAATTAAAATGGAAAAAAAAATGAAATCTGAATCTAGCAATTTTAAAACACAATGAATGAAAGTAACTTTGAAAAAAAACCCACTTGTAGGTAAATCAATATTTGATTAATAAACAAGAAAATGGGGAAATTTTAATCAGCCACACATACTTGTTTGTGAATCAAATATTGATTATTTGGCAGTGGTTTTTATGAGTTAATTTGTCCTTTATATGATCACATGCTGTTCTAATTATAAGTATGATCTATTAAATATTATGTAAAATATTTGAAAGACTGTTTAACAAGAGACGTCTACATATTTCTTTTGATACTCGCTTTGTATGTTGCACAAAAGAAAGGGGATCTTTTTTTTCTTTTTACATGAAGATTCTTTTTTCTATTTTAAGGCAATAGTGTCAACAACATTTTTATTCATACTGTCAAAAATTGAATGAATTTTCTTTGAAGGGTGCTGTTAGAAGTTAGCTGAATACATGTTATGTCTTCATTGCTTTGAATGAAGATAGCACAATCCAGAAGTTGACTTAGTCTTGCTGAAATAGGTAGTAAGCTGATATGCTAGATCTCTAACTCTTTACTTGTTTACTCCTTCTACTGATGATCATCAGCATCATTCTATATGTATTTGGACAACTCCAAATCCTCACCTGGAGAGGTGTATTCATCTCCACAACGTCCACTTTTTAGATATGCAATTTCTTTAGCCGATACTTTTTCCCACATGGGCCCACTTCCAATGTTTCATTTGGATTATGTTTTCACTTACCCTGATGTTGTATTGTAATTTCAGTTGTAGGAATAAGTACTTCAAAAGTATCGTTATGTCCATTAGTAAATTAAATTGTACTGGTTGCTTATCCTGTGCATATCTAGATCGCAATTGATTTATCTGTCTCTTGTGACAAATCTTCCAACTTTGACAATATACGTCAGACTAACAAGGCACTGAATAATTTTTCCTTCCTAACAATTTTCTTTTCTAGCTTTAAAGTTTTTAAAGAAGCCTTTATCACTGATCTTAAATGATCCATGAGGTTGAAATTGTCAAAATTTCTTCTTATACCTTGGCAGTAATTTGTCAAAAATGGATCTAACTTTTCTAGCAAACATGAGCTCTGCCGGTGACATTTTCGTGGTGACATTTGCATTTCATGTCATTCGATACACACTCAAAAAATCTTGTGATTCTGTTTCTTCAGCTTATAGTTTTTCTTAATGGCCTCTTGAAGGTATGAACAAATCATTCCATTTGACCATTCGACCTCAGATGATCAATCAATGTAGTCAAATGTTCAATCCCATAGTTTTTGTGGAAATTTTTAAACTCACTAAAAGTAAATTGTGTTCCATTATCAGATACCACATTGTCAGGTACTTCAAACCTTGCAAAAAGTTTGCATAAAAATTTAATTGTTATTGCAATAGTCGGTCATTTACACTTTAATATCTCAGGCCATTTTGTAAAACTGTTGACCCCAATTAAATAGTATGAACCATTTAGTGGTCCAGCTAAGTCCACATGTAGTCTTACCCATGCTGTATCAGTGCTTGGCCATGTTGGATAATTTATAAATAGTAATTTTGCTGGTGAATTACAACCATTAAATTTTCTAACTGTATTTTGGATATCTTTGTCCAACTTTGACTTATATACATTGATTCTCATCAGTGAATTCATTCTCATGATTCTCAGATGTCCGACATGGATTGTTTTAAAATCCTTTTTTGTAGTGATAACAGAATTACAACTCTAGCCACATACAAAAGAACTCCATCACAAATAGAAAATGCTGTATTATTGTTAGCAGGTTTAATTTTACTTTTACTTGATTTTGACTTAACAACATTCATAGTTTTATGAATAAATGTATCCTTTTTAGAATGAATTTTGATATCATCTATTGTGACCGGCAACTCTTTAATAGTGTTACACACTAGGCTTTTAATTATCCTTTCAGATTCCAGCAAAGCAATCATAGTATCTTCAAAATCTTGTTTACATTTTGATATCAATCTGGATAAGTCATCTGTGTGTCCCAATTTCTTTGACAATAGAAATTCTATCTTGAACTCATAATTCAACAAAATCATAGACCAACACTGTTATCTGTTTTCGAAACCCTTTCTCAGAATCAAATATACTTAATAATGGACGGTGATCAGTTTGCAGTATAAATTATCTTCTTAATATTATCCCGTGAAATTTCTTTACAGCAAAAATGATAGCAAGTGCTTCCTTTTTGATTTGACTGTCACATTTTTCCATATTTGTCTTCTTGAAGCATGAGTGACTGCTTTCACTGTACTACCTTCAGATTTATGGCCTATTAGCACTCCTATGCCATATTCCCTCATATCCAGTGCTACCATTATCTGTCGATGTGGGTCGTAATGTGTCACTGATTACTCTGAAGTTAGTAAGTTTTTAATTTCTTCAAAAGCTTTTTGACATTCTGCTGACCAATTCCATTTCATACCCTTCTTAAGTAAATTATACAAAGTTGCTCACAATTTGTACATTTCTGCCACACAAATATTATAATAATTGACTAATCCAAGAATAATTCATTCAAAAATATGCTTTTAAGTAAGCGCAGGCAGGGGTCGTCAGTGATGTAATTTGACTTGGTTCAAGGAGTTTCGGGTCTTTCAACATCATACATCCTATCACCAAATCGACCCAATCAGGGGCGATCAATCCCTGATTCCCCCTCACAATTAAATGCTAACAGCTACTCTGGCCATTTTGAAGAATTAGAAGTAGAAAAATCACGTTTTCCACACACCCGATTGGATGTTTGTAACATTATTATTACAGGTCAGTTAACTTTTAAATGGATGTATTCGCAATATGAAAATACTTGTCCATAAATATACCATATGTTTTGACTGTACACACAAAAAAAATAAATAAATAAAACACTATAATATTCTTTAAGATTGATTTAAAACTCTACAAATTTGGAGTTGGTTAAAATACAATAAATTATGAAATACTCTTGAAATAAATTAAACTACGAAAGAAGGGCGATCTGCCTTACAATATATTTCGACATCCTTTAAAATAAAATAATATTAAAAGTAAGAAGTGAAGCTTCTTGTTATATATATTAAGAAATGGACAAAGTCCGACAATTTATTAAAGACATTTTTATGTTTAACATTCTTTTTATAGATACAAGTATTTAAGTAAATGCTATGTTTATAATAAACAGTATTAAATAACATTTAATGGCCTGAATGTCTGAGAAATTTTCATAGAAAATATTCGTCCTTTGACAGGATTCGAACCTGCATCCTATACGGAACCGTCATTTAGCTTGACGTGCCTAACCTCTTGGCCACAAAGGATCATTCGGTTGGCAAGGTCGAATTTACTGCTTATAAACTTCAATCTTCCATGAATCCCGTACATTTATAACTGCTCATGGCGTGTCAAATGTAAACAAATGACATCATACATTAAGAAATGGACAAAGTCCGACAATTTATAAAAAGAATGTTAAACATAAAAATGTCTTTAATAAATTGTTGAAAAATCTGCATATAACTGAATCTTATTATTTTTCATTCTAATATAAACCACTGACGTTGCCCATTCTGAGCAATCTATTTTTTCAATAACTCTGCAGTTTTCTAACCTGTCCAGCTTGGTGTTAATGGTCTCCAATGCAGCAAAGCTTAAACGCTGGTACGACATTTTCTTTTAATTTAAAAACTGCCTTTGACTTTGTACATTTTCCCAACTCCTCTGAGAAGATATTCATGAATTTATTTTTTAGTTTACTCAGTTTTTCAATTTTTCCTTAGAAAATTGGCCAATTCCATAGTTCAAATAATTCTAGCCAATCAATGCCCAGTAAATTTGAGTTGGAATTTTTTAATATGTAAACATCTGTAGATTTAGTTTTACTTGCCAGAGTAATATTACAGGTGATTCCCCCACCTCAAATTAATTTTTTACCCAAAAATTGGCATTCTACAGACAGGTCAATTTGCAGCTTTGTCAGTTTTTCTCAATGTAGGCTTGCTAATTCTGTTCCAAGTTTTATCATTAATAATTGTAATATCACTACCAGTGTCCAATTGAAATCTCAATGTAGCATTATTCATTTGTACTGCCACAAATTTTCTATTTGAACTTTCCAGTTTTTTATCTGTTAGCACTACTTTCAGCAAGTTAATTTGTGTATTTCTTTTGCTTTTTAACTTATAGTAGTTATGTTTGTCACCAGTTTTTCCACAATAACATTTTTAATTTTAAATAGTCCTTTCTGAAATTAAGCATACCACAGTCATAGCATGATTTAAGTTTTACAGTGTTTTTATTACTGATTTTTTTCTTTTGAAACTTGTCTTTTTCCTAACTTCTTGTATTTCAGATGTACCATTTTGTTTGATTTTTGCTGTCTTTTGTCTTAAATTCTGTATTGATAACTTTGAATCCAGTTGAAGTTTTGTAAGTATTTGAGGGTGTATTTCCACATCGTTGCTTGATGTTAAAACAGCATATGCGACAAAATCTTCATTTTTGTCCTTTGTAAGTTTCATGCATTGCTAACATGTATAAAACAGTGAATTCTTTTCACCAAAGATTTTCAATAATATTGACGCTGTTTTGTTAAATGACACTTTTTCTGGAGTATTTAGCAAAATGAAATTCAGATATTTTTCATGTTCAGCAAGATACAATTTTCATAACAGAGCATATACCTTCTTTCCATCTGACCATCCTTGACATTCTTCTCTGAAAATGGCCCCGTACCTTCTGAAGTATGATAGGAATGTAATGTTTTCTTCTGAGATGTAATGAAATTCACTAATTGAGTTAGCAATTGAGTCCAGCAAAAATGAAATTGACACATTGTCTGTTTCTTGCTTTCCCAGGATTGCTTTTATCTGTTCTTGATATTCAGTCTGCTCTCATTGCACTTGTTTTACTAATTGCTGAATAAATATCTTCAATTCTTCCATAGTGTATTATGTTTGTAGCAGTTGTCCTTAACTGGGAAGGAAAGTTTTGGGTTTTTTTCCTAATAGCCATATATCATACAGTGTTGATGTTTATCGACTTCTGCATCATGCTATGAATATTCACAAACTCCACCATTTTTTTCCCATGAATTTTTAATTTTGCCAGTTATTTATGCTAAGCAAGAGGAAACAAAAATTTTTTGTGTGTGTGAATTTGAATTCTCGTCGCCACTGTTATGTCTTCATTACATTGAATGAAGATGACATAATCAAGAAGCAGCATGTCACATGGAGTCTACTTGCTGAAGTAGGTAGTAGGCAGATAAGCTCGTTTACTCCTTCCACTGACAATTCTCGGTGCCCATATTTATGTATTTGGATGAGTCCAAATCCTCTTCTGGAGATGTGTGTTCATCTCCACAACAATACAATATTTACTAAGTTAGACTTTCTCAAAAATCAGTATTTTGAAAATTATTATGAAAATTGTAGTTATTTTTTGTTAAATAGAATTCTGAATATATTTTTATTTAATATTATTCTTCAAAAGCCACTTGAAGCATTTGGGAATAGGTGTTAATATTATATCTCTTGTTAGAAAGAAAACTTTTTGTGGTTTCCAATTAATCAAATTTGTTTAGAAACCATGACAAGTTTATTCCCATGTATATATATATATATATATATATATGAGATAATAACAGATATTTTTATATATCAAGAACAGTATTGGAGAAAATGTATGACAAAGTGGAAAACATTTTCTTGTGACCTGTTTCATCTTTTATTTAATCCAATGTAGTCCTAAAGGACGAAACATGTCACAAGAAAACTTTTTCCACTTTGTCATACATTTTTCCCCATATAATATATATATATATATATATATATATATATATAAACACAGAATAAAAATCCACAGTTACCTCATTCGAATACCTATTTTGACCCACAAGACTTACTTGTAGGCCTTGTCAACTCAGAGATATGAAGAAATAAAATAGGAGCTTAAGTAAGCTTTGTGGATTGAAATAGCTATTTGAATGAGGTCATTTTGGATTTTCATTCTATGTAATTTATCTGTTATAATAAATACATTGAGCTCTTTTTGTGAATCAGTTTTAATATTTTATATTATTAGGATTCCCTTGGATTATTTACCAATGAATTATTACCTGTATATGATAAGATAAAGAACAAATAAGAGGAGAGAAATTCTAAGAGGAGAGAAATTCTGTTGTTCCTGAAACTTTGAATGGACAACTCATCTCTCTATGAATTCAGAATGCCACAAATTATACTAACATTAGTTTAACAAGTTGAATAAACATGAAACATGATTAACCAATGAAAATCAAACAACACAAAAGTAAAAATACCAGAATTTATTTCTTTTTTTTTCCCCACATATCTCATTCTCTGAGGAAGCTTTTATAAAAGTGAAACATGTTAAATTGACAAACATTTCCTATTTGTTCTTTATCTTATCATTCTTATTCATCCAATCCATATTTGATCTATATTTAATCTCAACTCACACACACACACACATATATATATATATATATATATATATATATATATATATATATTGTTATGAACTTAGTATATAGGTGAACCACGGGTTCAAAAAAAAAAGGAAAAGGTGGTATCCTTTCTCAGTATTCACTCAAGGATGGAAGTGACACAAGGGAGTCAGTGAAAAACAGATATAAGACAATGAATTTCAAAATAAAACATTTATTTACAAATACAGAAACAGGTAAAGAAAAGAAAAAAATTTGTCTAACCAAGGGGGAAGGGATCATAAAAGAACAGAACGTACAAGCAAGTACACTGTTGGGGCCACCCACCTTCTCATCAGAATGGACTGATCTCTCTACTACTAATAGGACAGTTCTATAGAGTTCTGGGAGATCAGGTGACCATCACACTTCTGTCTCTTTACCAGAAGATACAGTTGGACTTTATACTCTTTCTGATTGTTACTGACTAATCTGCGTTTGTTTGACTATATATATATATATATATATATATATATAAAGATCAAACCAAGAAATCAACTTATCTGTCTTGATGGGTCAATCAAGTTGATATTTCCACACAGTCCTAATTCGCTGAAGCGAGAGTCCTTATGTGAAAACAATATTTTGTCCACTGGCAATTTTTCTGGAGTCCTTTTCTTTTGGAATGGTCTGAGATATACAACATTGCGTACAGGCGTTCATTGGTCAATTCAATTTAGTAGTAGTCCTTTCATTTTGTATTCGACAGACTTTGCTATCTTCTTTATTCCAATGGGCAGTCCATTTAGATTCAGAACGATTTGCTTGGCGATGTTCATCTGCCATTGGTCAGACAAGAAACTATCTGCTTTTTTTAGATTTTTGATTTTTGCTGTCCCCAAAGTCCATGACATGGGTTTTCCTTCATCCTTGACTGAATACGCAGGAGGATGGGGTGCAAATCACAGTGTGTTTGAGTGGTGGCCAAAGATCCAAGCAACCCTCAATAGGGTCTGATCACATGATCACAGCAGGAGAGCCTGATGGTGCCTGGAGTTAACATGGTCAATCGCCTGATGGTCACATGATTGCTACAAAGTTCACAGGCCCTTGGCTTGAGGGTAAAAGAGAAAGAAAAGACAGAAAGAATTGGAAGAGAAAAGGAAGGGAATGCTAATTGTAGAACATATTCGCTCACAAGTTGAAAGTATTGTATTTTATTTTTATTCATATTTAACTCTTTTTCAAACTAGAATTTGGGTTTGGGGGTGCTTTTTAGCCTTATGCCTATCTTTTTTTTTTTTTTTTTTTAGCATTGTGCCCCAAGCAAGGCGTGAACCACTAGGATGCAGGGGTTGCGGAAGATTTGGAGCGAGAGCAGATAAAGTGATAAGAGAAAGGAAGAGGAGAAGGATAGTGGGTAGATCAAGGTAATTGGAGATGTCGATTGACATTACATTTGAATTTTGAGATTATAGCTATCAGGGAAACAGTAATTGGGAGGGTTTTCCACTGGCGAGAGGTGCAGGTATGAAGGGAGACGGCTATATTTGAAGGTTTCTACGGTGTAAGGGTGAGAGCAGGATGCCTGGAGTCTGGGAACCAGAGGAGAGCAGCTCATCAGAGCAGTTACCATGGAAGTATTTGTAGGTACATCAAGATGCTAGATCAGGGTCAATTAGATTACATATCCTATAAGAACTCTGAGGTAAGCAGAAGGTGCTCCAGCCCATATATGGCAGCAATATCTGGTTGTTTTGTATATTTGAACAGGGAGAAAAATTTCCTGAGTGCGGCACAGAGAGCCAACTTTCCATATCTTGACTCAATGTATTTGTTCCATCTCAGGTCAGCAGTCAGCGTGAGACCCAGCAGACGCAGGGAGTTGCTCTCAGTTGACTATCAGACATTTTAATAGGGGCAGGGAAGGATCTCCATGGTGGTTAATGGAGAGTTTTTTGTATGCTTTTTAATTCTTGACCCAGTTAACAACCCATTGAGGTCCATTTCAAGACACACGGCAAGGTTAGTTTTGTCAGCCGACACTAGACTTGTTTTTGAGGCAGGAGTAAATTGTAGAATCTAGCTAATGAAATTGTAGGTACATCACAATATATATATATATATATATATATTTCAGTGGTCTTTTGAACAGGAGTAGAGGTTTATCTCTTGTTTCTTGTTTAGGATTGGGTTTCTGGTTCCTTCTAAAGGCTTCTCATTCTCTTTCACTCCCAGCAATGCCTTGTGTTGTAGTTGGCATTATCTCCTTGCTTGGGGTGAATTGATTAAAAATATATAAAAGTGGACATTGTGGTCAACACCAAGCACAGACAGTATGTTTCATGTTTGTATGCAATCTTCAGGCCATGTGGGTGACGTTTTGACTTGACTATTTATATATGATGGTCAATGGTGCAGTATGGGTAGCAAGGTCTATTGTATTATCCTAATTAGGTTATTGGGTATCACCTGTTCTTACTGTTATAATTCTGATTGTTCCTTTGTTTGTTAGCATGTATATTATGCCCTGCCAGTACCTTATAATGGACTATTCTATTTTGATCACAAGGAAAGACGGAAAAGACATATCAAAGATGCCGTTTGGTTTCACTGAAAAAAAGAAAGTAAAACAGGAGGTGGTAACATTTTCATGTGTTTTAACATCTGCTTCAGTGAAATAGAAAAACTTGTATATTTCAATTTTTTTTTTCATTTGTACCCCCTTACTTCTTTAAGTAATGACCAGCATTCATATTTATGATTGTTATTGCAATATTTTGTTAAAGTTGTTAAGCTCAGATATTTAATGATGTGATAGGGGAATTTCAACATGTATTTTGCCACAATGAGCTTATTTATTCATTAAATATTATCATACATTGAAAAATTCAAATAGGAAACGATGAAGTTTTTGCAGGTGCTACTAGTATTTCTAAATGTCTGACACCCTGTTGTGTTCCAGATGCAACTGTTATGCTCCAGATGCAACTGTTATTATTCTGCAACATATTTTTTTCTTTTTTTTTTTTTTATTACAGAACCAGCAACGCCTACCTGTCGATTAGAAGGCACCTGGTACAATGAACTTGGGTCTGAAATAATTCTTAGTTATGACAAATCTGGTATAATTAAAGGTAAGTTCAACTAAAATTTGCTTTACTTTTCATTTGTAGCAGCTGTTTGATACATCATCTAATGGTTTACCGATGGATTTCAAAGTAGATAAAAGGTAATCTTTGTTCTTACTTGTAAAATCCTCAATACCCCCAGAATAGTCATTTATGTGACTATTTTTTTCTTTATTCTATTTTGCTCTTCTTATAGTGATCTGGTAAGTTTTATGCTATATTAAGGTCTTTACAAAGTAACTACATTTGGCCAGCTAATCTCATGTATATATACAGGGTGCAATGGGTAAATTGTTGACATTTTATATTTTTAATTTTGCGCATGCATGCTGTTTTTTATTTTGTCGACTGCACAGTATAGTAGGGTCAGTTGCACATTGTCCCCGAGAAAAAGAGCACCATGACGCAATTCAATCCGCCAGAAATTTAGAAACGACATGCTGTACTGCTTGGCATTCATGCCAGAAGCTCCAATACAAACATTTCAGAGTGTTTGGGTGTTAATCTGAGGACAGTACAGAGAATTCAAGAAGTGTTGTATGAGTCTAATGATGATTGCAAAGAGATGGCATCTCGGAAAAGTCACTCATCATTCGGATAAGAAAGGAACTACAGAATATGTTGGTGAGGGCCTTAGACTCAACATGGAGGCCTACATCAAGTGTCTTGAAGAGGTAGTGCTGCCCTGGGTCAAGAGAGTGGCTGCTGGAAGACCATATGTCTGGCAACAGGACTCTGCACCATGCCACACAAGCAGGAGAATAAAGTCATGGCTGTCAGACAATTTCTGCAACTGCATCACCCCTTACATCTGGTGACCTATCTCCCCAGACTGTAACCCCCTTGATTATTATGTGTGGGGTGCAGTTGAATGAGAGATCAACAAAACGCCTTGTAACAATAGAGATGAACTGAAGGCAAGTATTATGACAGAATTCACCAACTTAAACTAGGAGACCGTCCAGAAGAGATGCAGGAGATTCCGAAGTTGTCTGGAGGCTGAGGTTGAAGCCAATGGCAATTTTATTGAATAAATTTATTCTTTAGTATTTCAAGATATTTTTGTGTAATTTTGGTAAATATATCTGTTAAAATGAGATGTCAGTGTTCTTTTCATTTTGGTGTAATTTAGATATAAAGTAGAATAACTACAACACAAAGATGTAGCAATTTAAAATTTGAGCGTTGATTTATCAAAAAACAGCTTCTGATGAGCATTTCAATGTGAAACTCTAGAATTGAACTTTTCTCTCATTGAATATGATAGCTCTAGTTATCTTTTGAGTGCATTTTAGTAAAAGTTCTACTGATAAAAAACAAAAAAATTTTCATAATTTCCACGTCTTTTCTCAGTTATTATTAAATAAATATATAGTATGTGCGATGGGTAAATTGTCGCCATTTTATAATTTTAATTTTGCACATGTGAGCTGTTTGTTTTTAATTTTTGTGGGGCACAGTTGAATGAGAGACCAACAAAACTCCTTGTATCGCAGAAGATGAACTGAAGGCAAGGATTATGTCATCTTTTATATTCCACCAGGAACAAAGCAAGGACTTTTAATGATAGTGTTCTGGTCTTGGAGTTGGAACTGGTTTCTTGTTTTTGTGATGACGACTGCTTTTTATTGAGATGCAAAACCCAATTTTTCTTCACCTGCGATGCAAAGACAAACCCCCAAAATTTAGCATTCCTGGTTAGAAGAGGATTTGAGATGTTCAATAATTGTGTTCGGTTTTCCACAAGAAGCCAAATTCCTCCATTGCAAGCTTTCCCAATTCTCTTGAGATGTTCGTAGGCAAGCTGAACATGACATATTAAGTTCTTGTACATGACCTTTGGTACTTTAACATGGATCCAATTCAATAGTCCCTTTCAAAAGTTCTTGATACAGACTGTCTCTTTTTCTAAGACAAGGCTTCTCAGATCTATTACAATCACCATTTTTAAACCTTTGCAACCACAGCTGACATGTACAAGCTGTCATCATATATGTATATACATTGCATAAATGCTTTGAATGCTTCTGTCACTGTGCTAACTTTTCAGAATTCATACATTAAGTAATGATTTATAAATCCCGATGGGATTAAACTCTGAAATGCATTATAAACAACACTCTACTTGGTAAAATAAACTAATTTGGAATACAGTTTTTTTCCATCCATCCACGGTTCTGCCTTGGTTGGTTGACTCATAATTCGTAGCATTGAAATACATAATTACTTTCTGAACACTCTAATATAAAAAAAAATATACACTATTTACATTATTTGGACTATTGTCCTCATCTTTGGCGCCATATTTATCACAACATTTCAGCCATTGTATGCTCCGGTCTTCTTCAGATCATTGGAATGTCGATATCCATTAAAAAACATGGCACGTGGAACTATAACAGTCTACCCCAGTGAGCGAAATAAAGGGTTCAGTTTGACATTCCAACCACCGGAAGAAGGCCGGAGCGTACAACGGCCGAAACGTAATAAATATGACGACAAAGATGAGGACAATAGTCCGAATAATGTAAATAGTGTACATAATACCTCATCTCAGAAATATAAACAAAAAAAAAAGAATAATAATTCATAGAGACAATGCTTCATCTAAGAAATTCAAGCAGCTATGTCTGTTACTCAAAGTAAACAATATGGCTGAAATGGTAATGGTAATATTAGGCATTTTTTTTTTAATCATTTCACCCCAAGCAAGACAGGAATGACACTAGTACCCAGGGGGTTACAGAAAGTGAAAATGAGAGAAAACACTGCGTATAGGGTTATTGAGGAAATGATAAAAGATGAACAGGATTCAAGATGACACAATAGGGCTATTGATGTTGCCTTTAAAATTTCTGAAGACTGTAGTTTTCTGGGAAGCAAGTAAGATGTAGGAAGTTCCACAAATGGGAAGTCTTAGAAAAGAAACTGTTGGAGTAGAAGTTGCAGTTACAGTTAACTATTTCAACACTAAAAGGGTGAGACCTAGATGCCAGTCTAGTAGCACGCTTAAATTCACTTAGGGTATCAGGGAAACAAGCTCATCAGAGCAGTTGCCATGAAAATATTGGTAGAAAAGACAGAGGGAAGCCATGTCACGTCAATGAGAAAGTGACTGAAGTTGAGATATCAAGTCAGGATCGATTACATTTTGGATCCTTCTTTGGATTTCATCAAGAACCTCGAGTTGACTAGCAGGAGCACCAGACCAGATATGGCAACAGTATTCAATGCACAAGTGAATGGTAGATTTGTAAATGTGCAAGATTGACACTGATGAGATAAAACCTTCTGGCACAGTGGCCCAACTTTCCTTGCAGTAGATGCAGCTATTGATCCAACATAGTTGTTATAGTGATTTTCTAAGCCCGGCTTAGATGTGGCACAAGGCCAAAAGTATGGGGTACCCAGTGAGGATCGAACTCACTACTCAGTCATAATTGATCTAGCAAGACGACCATTATATCACGTCGAGGTGCCCTCCAACGTAGTTGTTATATGGAAACATTTAGTATTCATTGCTAGATTTGATGAAGATTGGTTCTTTCTAGGATTTACAAGATTCTTTCACTTAAAGCCATTTTTAATCATTGACTTCAAACATTTCTGAATGAGTTTTGAGTGACTTCTTTTATCTTTTTCATTTTTACTAAATTTAACAAGCATCAAGGGTCAAAAGGTTACAGTCAAAATGACAATGATGAATAAGATGTGTGATTTGAAGGAAAGAGAATGGAAAAGGCAACATTAGCCATTTCCTTATAAGGAAACATTCAGCATTCCTTAACCAAATATCCAGTTTTACTATTGGTTGAAATTTAATCTCTCTATTAAAACAATTTTTCAGGAAAATAAGTTTCTCAGGCCTTTTAACTTATCACTCTTGATAAGGGTTTTCCTTCTTGTGTTTGAAGTAGTGTGGATGTGGCAGACATGAGACAGAACCTGGGACGAGCACAACTGGTATTTGCTTAGCATGTAAAGCTACTGCAGTTGAAATGAGGGAGAAAAAAAGCACTTGCCGTAATCTGTCCTCGGCCAGATAACGTAAAAGAATGAAGGGGGACTTGCATTGCATTTTTATGCAATAAAGATGCAATGCATTATGGGACAGGGACACAATGGATTATGGGATCTCATGAAGACGCAAGGGATTATGGGTATATGGACAAATATAAAAGCAACTACTTTTTCCCAGTGGGCAGAGTTCTTTGAGTGATGTTCACGGTTGGCGGCTAGAAAAGTCTGTTAGTGCGATTTTGAGACAGAACTCAAGAAGGAACGACTCAAGGTTGAAATACCAGTTGGGAGAGCTTGAATTTACTCGCTGGTTGCTGTTTTCTTTATTTGCCACAGTGGAGTATCAACATTTTGAATGTCATTTTTTTTTAATTTCTTTAGGTTGTGCTATCCATTTTAGTTGTTGCTGCTGTTGTAAGTCCTCAGGTGTTGTGGTTTCTGTTATTTGGTACAGTTCTTTGTTTGTGATACTGTAGCACTAATTCACAAGATCTGATGAAGGACAGTCCTCTCTAAGACAGATTTCCTCAACTTAAAGCCATTTTTAGTCATTGATATGAGAAAGCAGCTGAGAGCTTGGACATTTCTGAATAAGTTGGATGTCATGAATTGAAGTCTAGATCTGACAAGGCTGTTTAAGAATATGATTTGAGTTCTTAGGTTAATGTTTTGGTTTTTTAACATCTTAAGTAAAACTACACCTAGTGCAGCCTATTCTATGTTCAGTTTCTTGATCTCTTATAATGAATTTGTTATATTTGATAACAGAATGCTTTTAACGAAGCCTTCATCAAATGATGTTACCGGAGATTTTATGATTTTAGGGTTGAAGCAGTATCACTAAACCAGGGTTTTCCAGCACTATCTTATAGTAACACCTTTTAGTGATACAGAAGGCAATTATATCCCTTTCATGGAGATAAGTCACATGGTTCATGTGATGGCCGCTTAGTGATGTTGCTTCAGATAGTGATGAGAGTGGTCAGTCATTCAGTTTGTTTACAGCAGACATACCTACACGTTGCGTTTTTTTTAGACTGAGCCAAGGGACTTCAGCTGAGGTTAAATCTGCCTTCCCCAGCAACTTACAAGCACATAGTACTGTTTCCTTTGGGAATATATCTTCTCCAGATATAGAAAGAACCTCTGCCCACTTGCTGTGTAGATATTATATATTTTATTTTTATGTTATTTATATAGGCACAAATATTTAAGTAAATGCTCTGTTTATAATAAACAGTATTAACAACATTTACTGGCCTGAATGTCTGAGAAATTTTCATAGAAAATATGTGTCCTCTGACAGGAATCAAACCTGTATCCTACACGGAACTGTCATATAACCTAACATGCTATACCAGTTTAGCTACAGAGGTTAGCAAGGTCGATTTTACTGCTTTTAAACTACAATTTTCCATGATTTCCCTCAAACGATTATATCTGCTTGAAGCGTATCTAAACATAAACAAATGACATGACACACTATGAAATGGACAAAATTCCACCAATTATTTTAAGATATTTTATTGTTATACATTTTTTATATAGACACAAATATGATATGATCATTAGAGGGAAATCATGGAAAACTGTAAAATCAGTAAAATCAACCTTGTTAACCAGATGCTCCTCTGTAGCTAAACTGGTATAGCACATCAGGCTATATGACAATTCCCTGTAGTATATAGGTTCGATTCCTGTTGGAGGACACATATTTTCTATGAAAATTTCTCAGACATTCAGGCCAGTAAATGTTAAAATACTGTTTATTATAAACAGAGGATTTACTTAAATATTTATGTCTACATAAATAACATATAACAGTAAAATAATTGTTGGACTTTGTCAATTTTGTAGTATATTATATATTGTTCTCCGTGTGAAACGTGTATATATATATATATATATATATATATATTTGGTATAAAAGTCGTTGAGAATAAAGCATTTTTGTTATTCCTTTTCCTTTTGGCCATTCCATTCCATCTGTGAAATACTGTGTTATTATATCGTGGGCATAATAACAGGAGAAATATAAATATGAGAATAAACTTTTCTTCTATAGTTCTCTTCTATTGTAACCTGATTTGTTGATTTATATTTTAATGGCTTTGAATATGATTGCCACAACTGAATGGACGATGTTTTGGGACCAGTTTTTAATATGCTTCCTTTTATCCAAGTTTTCAAGCTTATGAAAATCTAGATTTTCAAGATTAAGTAACTAGAAAACTCTTGAATTAAGCAGAAGAGATTCTATTGGTTCAAGGGAAGCAACTCTAAAATAACATTTACAAAGCTAACGATATAGTGATTTTCCAAGCATAGCTCAGATGTGGCACAAGGCCGAAAGTATGTGGCACCTAGTGAGGATCAAACTCACTACTCGGTCATAATTGTATTAGCGAGACAAGCTTGCTAACCATTACACCACCGTGAGGTGCCCAAGGTAAATGATATAAAGGGTGTACCAATAACTTGGACCAATTTTAAATGTGAATTAAGTTTAAGCATCTAACGATTTTTTTCTTTTTCTCTTTCAGATTTAACAACTTAGGTCTTTGGCATTTTCAACCATGGAAAGATTAACAATCAAACAACGTATTAAAGTCACTGAAGCCTATTATGAAAATGAACATTCAAACAGAAATGCATTTTGTGGACTTTGTGAGACTTTTGGTCAACATAATCGACCAACCGAGAGTGCAATTGGAAACGATGTAACGTTGTTGTGGAGAGGTTCAATTCCTGCACGCGATGACGAATAGAGGGGGTCTGGATTTTTGGCCACTGTGCACTGCAGCAATGTTTTCAGCTGAACGGCGTAAACGAGCACACCATGGTGTTTTCACATCTGCCACCAACCTAGTTTGTTTGAATTTACGAACAATTTTTCTAATTGCACTCTTGAAACTTTAACACGTTGTTTGATTGTTAATCTTTCCATGATTGAAATTGCCAAAGACTTAAGTTGCTAAATCTGAGAAAAAATTATCAGAGGCTTAAACTTAATTCACATTTAAAATAAGTCCAAGTAATTGAAAAACTCTTTATATATTATCCACAACAAAATTTAATGGATATATTTGAATTTTTACGCGATGATTCTTTTAGAAAATAAACTAAAACATGAAATATAGTTACATTGTCGTATTTTACTTGGGCTAAATATGTCAAAATCACTTTTAATTTATACTTGAGTCTATAGATGAATATTGGTCTTTTAATGTATATGAGATCTGAGTACTTCTTTAAATTCTGTTTGAACGATCATTTTTAGCTGAATACTTATATGAAATTATCGTTCTGTATATTTTTTAGTCTATGGAATTATCGCTAAATTAAGTGCATTGCCAAGGAAGAAATTCTTTTGACAAATATATCTGTGTAAAACAAAGATTTTTTAAAAATCAATGAACTATTAATTTATTGATGCAACTATGTACAAAGAAAATGTACCAATGTTTAACTATCATGCCTGCAAAAAAGGTTGTTATTCCCTTAACTCAACTATTATTACACTTTTGACTCCCTCGACAATGTTTCTTTTTTTTTTATTAAGTTCACCCCAAGCAAGGCAGTAAAGCCATTGAGACACAAGAAGTTACTGTGTGTGGAAGAGTTAGAAACAGGAACTTTGCTAAGGAGTGAGAACTTAGGAAGAACAATAAAATGTTATCAGGGGGACAGCAGAGAGCAATTGACATTGCATTTAAATTTTTGGAGATTAAAGTTAGCTGGAAAGCAAGGAGGCGGAAGGGAGTTCTACAAGTGAGAAGTGTAAGAAAAGAAATTATTAGCATAGAATTTACAGTTACATCGAGCCAACTCAACTGTAAATTGGGGAGACCACATCCAGTGAATTTACACGATTATAAAAATATTTGAACTAAATATAATGTAATATTATTTACCTTTTATAAAGAAATAAATTTGAAAAGAAATATTTTTATTGAAAGAAATTATAAACCATTACAAAATTCACAAAATATGTAAATGGAAGAGATTCTCTCAACCTACTTTCAGAAAAATGGATTTTTTAAAAATTTATAATTAGAATCAATCATTGCAGGCATTTTTATAAATTTATGAATAAAATAATTTATTTCTTTATAAAATGGTAAATAATAAATATTTCATTATAGTTGGTTCACATGTTTTATTAGAATTCTAATCATCGCTTATTTTAAACAAACATTTCCAAGAGAGTCAAAACTAAAGTGTACAGTAATATAACCGTCTTTTTGACTCCATTTTCTTTTTTTTTGCATCATTTTGCCGAAAATGTCATTGTACAGGGGAGTTAACTCTGTCGTTAGCTTCTGCAAGAAGTTCTATTTAGTAAAAATAATGGTTCATCCCGTGAAAACCAAAATCACTTGAGTGGATTTTCAAGATGGGGCTATCATAGTTTTTTTTACATAATCTTCATTGGTCAAAGTTATTTTCCAAAATAATTTTGTTTTATACAATATTTTTTTTCTAAATATTTTTCCCACTGGAAATGTACTTGAACACCAGTGTCAATCAGAGAAAATGTCATTTGAATATTTTGTGCCAGGCACAGCACTGCAAAATAGAACTTTCTGTTACATCTAGCCATTTCAACACTGAAATGTTGAGAACTAAGACGCAATGGGTTACCAAGTGTTAGAGAATGTGAGAAAAACTACTATTAACGAGAGAGGACAATAAAAGAACAAGAATTCAGAAGACAGAAGATAACAACTAATATTGCACTTAAATTTTTGAAGATCAAAGATGACTGGGAAATAAGAAGCTGGAAAAGTGAGAAGAAACTGTTAGCATAGAACTTATATTTACATCTATCCATTTTAACTCTGAAATGATGATACCATTCTGCAAATATAGTAATGCACTTAAATTCATTAAGTCTTGGTACCATAGAGAAAACTTCATCAGAATACTTACCATAAAAGTATATCTAGTAAAGACACAGGGAGGTGGGAAATATACTGAAACTAAGATGCCAGATCAGGACCAATAACATTACAGTTTCTTCTTTGGATTTTATCAAGAATCTCTAAATACATAGCAGGAGCACCAGACCAAATGTGGTAACATTATTGAAAGCAAGTATGAATGGTAATCTTATAAATATGTAAGATAGATTTTGGTGAGAAAAATTGTCTAGCATGACATGGTGAAACAACTTTTTTAGCAGCTGACTTAGCATTTGATTAAATCTACTCTTTCCATTTCATGTCAGCTGAAAACATTAGTCCAAGAAGGTGCAATGAGTTACTCACCTCGAGGTTAGCATCAGCCATGCTCATGGAAGGTAAAAAGAGTTCTCTCAAACGATTAAAAGAGAGCAGTTTTGTTTTTGAGACATTAAAATTAAGCCACTCCTTGCCCCATTTAACAACAGTTTATAGGCTATGTTTAAGATCAGATGTCAATTTGACCTTATCAAATTGATCAGACTTGCTAGTAAGGCAGAAGTAAATAGTTGTGTATAAGTATAGATACTGAGTCAAGAACCGATGACATCAGTTTCTTGCAAAATTTCCAAAATCTGAATGTGCATATCTGCTACAACAATTTTAAGAATTTGCCAAAACCTATCCTTATTTTTCAATTTTTCCATATTAAATTAAAATCATTTTTTAATAACTTTATTTTTGATAGTGTTAGAGAAAGAATTTGTCTTATAAAGAGAGAGAATTTGACATTATCAGATACTTATGTTTTTTGTTTCATCTCAGGTGAATACCGTACTGCTGTGGAACGTCAAGAAGGAACTGCAGGCAATACACACTCACTGATTTATGGAATTGGTAATTATCATGAACCCAATACCACTTTTGGATTTCATGTAGTGTGGAGAAAAGGAGCCTCTGTCACAGGATTTGTAGGTAAGTTACTTTTTACTCTTGAACACAGAATTGAAAAGATTTTAAAAACTTTCAAAGGAAAAAAAAAATGAAAAGAATTCTTGAGAGTGGATCAAAAAGGCTTTATAAAATTTTATATATATTATATAACTTATGCTGTTTTCAATAACAGTACTCAGTATTAGAAATTGAACCATGATTGTGTAAAATATGAACTGACACTTAAAATCACTCATAAAGCATTTAAAATTCCAGTCATAGCAGGCTTACTGGTACTACTGTCAGTTTCATGTAAGCTCAATCTTTAGTGTGCTTGAAGACCAGAAATTTTGAATTTTTCTACAAGTGATTTTAAGCCTCAGTTTACATCTCAATCACTGTTTCACCTTATATATATATATATATATATATATATATATATATATATATATATATAAATATATAAAGTGAGACATTGCTCCTCCAACAAAAAAATTCTTAAATTGCCATGTTAGTAAAAAACACCCTCACTTAAATTTTCAAAAATTCAATCTTAGCATTGCGACTGCATGCTCCACAAGTTTGTTTCTGTTATCAATAACACATTTAAAAAAAAGACATATTTCAATTTGCATTATATTTTTTCAACTTGTATGCTACCTGAATTTTACCAAAAAGAAAATAGTTTCCATACCTGAGGATGACAGGAGGACCCATCGAAAGTACTTACATATTTAAGGAAGAACTAATACTGTTTAAAATTTTAAAAAACAAGGATCATAAAATTCATAATGGTTCGTGGGTTAAAGCATTTTTAAAATTTAGTTAGCGAAGTGAATTCACCACTTTATATCATTAACTTTACTAATTTATAATAATAATTTGTATGAATGAATCATTTTAATGTATATATATGCATTTAATGTATATATATGCATTTAATGTATATATATGCATTTAATGTATATATGTCATCCACAGACAGACTGTTTCGATGTATCACAGCTCCTCAATGTGGCTAGACATCTGATTGCTTCAAGTCAGGATTGAAACTCAACTGATTTGTCATCAGTCAGATTTCTTACTCCTAGGCTATCATTGCATGGCAGAAAGTAAAGAAAATTCTAACGTTTTTCTCTATATGAAATAGGTCAGCAGCTTGGAGAACTCAGCACTTGAAGAGTAATGCTTAATAGCGGTAGGAGTTATTTTTAGAACCCTCTTTCCCTAGAGTGCTCAACCGGATTTCCACAATAATAATGTTTGAAATAATGAAAATATTGGATTAGAAATAAATCCATTAATTCTTTAGAAATTGCTTTGTTTATGTTTCAAATACAAAACTAAGCAGATATGGGCTTTCAAAAAAATATCTGCATGACAAAGTGAAAATAGAGCCTTGCTGAACTGTGATGCTCTGTAAAACATGCTGGATCAAATGGTGGTTTCTTCTATGAAGTGCAGATACAGGTTCAATCCCTGTTGGAGAGAGCATTTTTTTTTATTTATTAGGATTTCTTGAATGTGCAGGCTGATAGATGTGATACACACTGTTTAAAATAAAAGTAAAAATGGGGCATCTATTTCAAATATGAGCACACACATATATGTATGTATATAGTATTTTTTACATTCCTTCTATACATTTTTAGTGCTTATTTAAGAATTAATTTAAAATAAATAATTAAAATTAAATTATATTAGCAAATAAATCCTTCAATAATGTTTTTTTCCATTGTATATAATTAGGTATTTTTCAAATACGTGACGGAATTGTTGCAGAGGTACCCAACGAAGCTCCGCCGTATAACTAGCCCGCTTGGATGGGTTTTATTTTTCAAATACGTACGTATCTCTAGAAAATTCAATGACGATAAAAAGGACAAAAAAAATCTAGTAATACCTTCTATGAAACAATTAGAAATAAATATGCGCAGAGTTATCCCCCTTAGATTAATCTATTTTCGAGCGGAAGTCGTGTCATATTTTTTCCCGCAATGAAATCCAAATTGGCAACAGAATGCAAATTTGAGCTGAAGTTACCTCTGTTCACTTTGCGCAATCAACCTTGAAAAGAAATGTCTTGTTCCTAGCATGCCACAATAGTTTAAAGGGAAGAGTATGAGTGGATCAATTATAACAAATTTGTGCCTTATAGGTACCTCCATGAGATCGCTAAAAAAGAGCATAGCATGATGAAAAAGACGCCAAACTTGACGAAAACAAATTTTTATCGTCTAAATGTTTATGTTACTATTAAGAGGAAAGATCAAAGTATTTTGGGTATTTTTTTACATTTTAAATCGTTCCTAGCACGTCCGAAATTTTTGTTAAATATCTTGTTTTTTTTTTTTCAAATCAGCAAAATTGACAGATAATCGATCATGTCAAACATTTTCTTCTATTTTATAAAAAAAAAATGAAAATCTCAGTTTGAAATTCTTTTAAAAATCAATTACAATTTTTTCAAAACTTATTTTAAGAAAATCAGAAATTATAATATTTATTTAAAATATTTTGAACCAAGCTTAACTTAGTGTCAAAAAGATGTAGCCTGAAAATAAAACAAAGCAGGTCATAACCTTTTGCATCACTTGACAGGTGACAAGACATTTTCATGAGGTATTGATAGGTTATGTGAGGATAATTTATTCTACAGAAGGAGAGAAATGAAATTATTTAGATTTAAGTGAACAAATTATTTACCTCGTTATTTTTAAGGAAAACCTTCAGTACTCTATTTTTTTTTTGTACTTAGCTTTCACCTTTATGTTTACGACGCTTTATGGAAAATATATTGTAAAGAAATTAAAATAAGACTGTTAAGAGAGATTAAATTTCATAAAAGTATCTAATTAATTTATATAGGTACCTTTCTTATGAAATTTTATCAGAAGTGTACATAAAATACTATAATTTTATGTACATTTATTACATTTGACTGTGTTATATTTCTATTTCCATTCATTTTATTAGTAATTTTGATATTTCATTTATGGAAAAATGTCGTAACTGAGATTAATATAAAAATAAGATCATATAAATTTCATAAGATGATACTGATACTTGTAGATACCTTTCTCAGTTGAAAGAGAAAAATCAAATTAACTTCTCCACATGTGTTTTGCAAAAGTAAAGGCCTTAACAGCGGAGAACAATGCTTAACTCAAATAATGCAACTTAATTGCATTCTGGTTGGTTTTCCATACTTTATAATTACAGCCCGATTATAAACACAAAATTACATTTCTTAATTACTGCGGGTCTTCTGATTAGTCAAAACAATACAATTTACAATGTGGTAAAAAAAGATCTATCCCATTTACGAAACTGGATGCGGCTTTTAACTAATTTTATATTTTAACAACTTAAATGTAAACATTGATTATAATTTAAGAAATAACAAATAATTATATTAAAAATTCATTTTTCATTGAAAAAATTTTTTGCTTTCAGAAAATATTGTCCATATTCATAAAAACAACTAAAAGCACATAAAAGCATTTGAAATTAAATAATATCTTTGTTTTATTGAGTTTTGTATGTTACAATTCAGAGCTGATTTTCAGGTAGGGGGTGGGGTCCAATTAAAAAATAACATGATTTGCATTCCTCAAAGCCTTGTGCTTTTAACTATTGTAATCACTAAACTGTATTCAATCGAATTTCTAGAGTTTTCATAAAATTAGTTATGTGGGGGCAATAAATATAAAAAAAAAAAAATATTCCTGCCATGACTTTAATAAAAAAAAAAACATATTTATAATAATTTCCATCATCTGTGAATAGTTTCTGAAAGTTCCATTAACATTTAACAATTATTTTTATTTTTGCAAGATTTTCCAAATTAATGTCTGTCATACAAAAAAAAAGTGTTTAAAAATTGTATACGTTATTTTACTAGTTCTGGTGATACAAAGAGAAACAAGGTTTTTTCTAATCAAAATTTAGAATGTTCAAAAAAGAAGGAAAAGTTTTAAAAAATAATTAAAAAAAAAAAAACTTTGGTCTTTCCTCTTAATAATAACATAAACATTTAGACGATAAAATTTTGTTTTTGTCAAGTTTGGCATCTTTTTCATCATGCTATGCTCTTTTTTTTTAGCGATCTCATATAAATAATTCCATAATTGTTCTGATGAACTTTCCTCTATGGTATTATTCACTGTAAATATTTATTGGGGTTTCATTTTTAGATGTTGTTATTATTATTCCCCATCCCCGATAGACAAATTATACATATATGACCTCTTTAGACTACATAGACTCTTTCAGCTATTATGGTGGCTGTAGTAAGTATGATAAGTAAGAATGTGTTTTGGTTTAATGAATACTGTGGTATTTTGAGGTCAGTAATCATGTCTAGCTAGCTAAGATGAGATGGATTGAAGACCAGCCTTCCCCTATCCCCCCTTTTGGCCTTGTGTCACATTTTTGTATTATATCAAAATAAATATTACTTTCCTTTAAGGTACCTAGACTCTATAAATTTAAGCGCTGTATTTGATTTCTGTAAGGTCTCATCATTTTACAATTGAAATTACCATTTTATGTTTTATGCTGAAAGTTTCTTCTGTCACACTTCTCTTCCAGCTTCTTGTTTTCCAGTTGTCTTTTATCTTTGTTATAGACAAACGTATGGTTGCAAGAAAGAAATACGACAACAGCAGAAATAGATTTACGTGGTTTATTTCAACAGGAACGTGAGGGTTTAGGACATCTACCTTGTGGTAAAGTTCATAAGCCGACTTCGGATCTAGGTCAATCTCTCATAGTAGTTCACACATGTTGACGGTGGTTGATGCTCTCCTGCTGCTGATCGCTCGGCATGACTGTGATGGTCTGTTTTGCGGCCACCTGTGGACTGACCGTTGAACTTCTGTGTGACCCCTTTTATAGCGTTTTTTTATAGCTTAACAGGCTCAAGAAACGAAGCGAGTATAATTAGGAGGGAAGCATTTTTATTGGACGAAAAATAGAGCACTTTAAATATATTATTTTTCGACCGGAACACGTGTGTCAGGAACATTTGTAAAGAAAGATAATGGTCATTTTGTGACGGGGCTTTGGCCCGTTCACATCCGGTTCTCGCTCTTGAGTATTTGCCTGTAAATCACCCGAGATATGTCTTATCTTATTTTATAACATCTTCAAAAATTTTAATGCAATGTCAATCATTAACTTGACTTCTTAATTCCTGCTCTTTTAACATTTTTCTATATTTCTGAGATGAGGTATTGTAAGTATTTACATTGTTCAGACTGTTGTCCTCATCTTTATTGTCACGTTCACGACATTTCGACCGTTGTAAGCTCCCGCCTTCCTCAAGTGATATATGTTAGAATTTTGAACTAAACCCTTTATTTTGTTCATGGGGGTAATTTGTTCTCTGTTTCAGTTATTTTCATTTAGTAACTCTACTCTCCAAATTTTTGTTCCCCACTGCTGTGGCCAAGTATTGAACTCAAGTCACTGGATTATTTCAACCAATGCCTTTATCCACTCAGCCATGTATCCACATCTCTTAATCTTTTATTGTTCTCTTTCCTTAATAATGTTTCTTTTTCTCATATTCTCTCACACTCAGTTTTCTCTACGATACCTAGCCTCTATAAGCGCTATATTTGATTGCTGTAAGGCTTCATTACTTTACAACTCTTAGTGGCTTAATTGCCTTGCTTGGAGTGAAAATGATTAAAACAAAAGACTTGCATGCATTTCCTTTTATTTTCAGCCTTGATGGAGGCCAGTCATATGAACGTCTTTAAACATTGAAGATCGTATTGCTCATAATGTTTTGTTTTTACTTCCTTAAATAAATATTATTCTATTATTTTTCTAGGTCAGTGCCATTCAACATGTGGCTTAGATGAGATGGAAACTTTGGAAGTCAACTGGATCTTGTGGCAATCTATAGAGAAATGTCAAGACCACTGGCGGTCAACACTATATGGCATAAACTCATTTACAAAATATGAACAGGCAGCTGGTAAGATTTCTCTAACATCATTCCGCTCTTTGAGGATGGCTTCTGAAAGCCAAATGTATTCAGACATTGGACAATATATATTTAAACTTTTACTGGAGACCAAGAAAATGTTCCAAAACCTATGCAGTTTTATTTTAATTTTTATAAATAATGCTAGATCTTACACTAGGTATCAATAAGTTAATGGTGAAAGGGAGAGGTGGAGAGAGAATGAGAGTAAAAGGAGAGATAGAGAGAAGGAGAGTGAAAGAGAGTGGCACATGCAGGCAAGATTTCACATAGATTTTACAGTAGGCATTAATGGGGAAAGAGAAGGAGATATATGGAGAGAAAAAGGAGAGGGGAAAGAATGAAATAGGAAAGAGTGTGAAAAAGAGAGGGGAACACAGGAATGAGAGGGAGACATGGAGATAGAGAGGAAAAGGTGAGAGAAAGAATGAAATAGAGAGGGGCACGCAGGAACAAGAGGGAGATATATGGAGATAGAGCAAGAATGAAATTGAGAGGAAAGAGTGTGAAAGAGAGAGGGGGAGATGTATGGAGAAAGAGAGGTAAAGGAGAGGGAAAGAATGAAACAAAGAGGAAAGCGAGAAAGAGTGTGAAAGAGAAAGGGACACACAGGCAAGATTTCACATAGATTTTACAGTAGGCATTAATGTGTTTGATTAATGGGAAAAGAGAGAAAGCGAAGAAAAGGAAAGGAAGAGAGTAAAATAGAAAGAGGTGAGTGAAAGAGAAGCATACAGATAAGGTTTTACTATAGGTATTAATGGGTTTGGTTAATGGTGAAAGAGAGGAAGATATACAGGCAAGATTTCGCATTGATTTTACAGTGATAGGTTAACTTTTACACAAAGTGTCAGAAGTTCACCTATCACCTTTGTCACACTCTTCTCTAGTTTTTGGGACAAGGCTAGAGGTTTATCCCTTGTTTCCTATTTAGGATTGATTTTCTGGCTCCTTTTAAATTCTACTTCAACTATATACATCTATCATCTCCATTTAAAGTCCATTTTTTTATTATTTATTTTCCTCAATAGGAGTAGATAGTTTCGCCTATCACCCTGGTCACACTTCTCTTCACTCTTTTGAACAGGAGTAGAGGTTTATCACTTATTTTCTGTTTAAGATTCGTTTTCGGGTTTCTTCTAAAATCTTCTCATTCTTTTTCATTCTTAGTAACCACTTGCGTCTTAGTAGTATTATTGCCTTGCTTGGGATGAAATGATTAAAACACACACACATACACACAAACTTGTATTCTACTGAGGTTATACACCACCACATAAATTTGATGATATTTTTCTTTAAATGAATGTTTTGAAAGTTTTTAGAAGTGGATGCAGAATTAGTGAATACTAAACTCTTCAGATACCTCAGCGTAGGGATAAGCTATAATAAATTAAGTATAGGAGAAAAAGAAATTGAATATACACCCTTGTGCAAATTAATTGAAACAACTGCTTTAGTTTCCTTTCTTTCATCATATGGTCAGTTTTAGACCCACTGGAGTAACAGGGTGTAATCGATTTCTATTTTTTCCTCAGATTAGGTCATTTACAATGGTGTACAGTAATATAAATCTATTTTCAGGGTGTATGATGAAATGTGTTTAGCTTTGAAAAATATTGTGTCATCCATGATTGCATCAGATTTTCATCACACCCAGACACTATTGTCTGAACTGTCGATAAGTTGTCCTATGGCTATTGTCTACAATGGACCTTACTCCAAGGTGTACAAAAATTGTAATGCTGCATGAAAACAATGGCAAGCTTTACCAGTGAGCATATCAAAGTACTATCGACTGGCTCGGAAACTCTCCTGATTTAAATCCAATTGAGAATCTGTGGACAATCTGCAAGAAACAACTTTGTGGAATGGACATACGAAGTACTAACATGTGTGCTGGGTCATGTTTCATTGGAAAAATAAAAAAAAAACAGTAAATAATAACGGAATTATTTGTTTCGTTTCAATTAATTTGCACAAGGGTGTAGAACAGTTTTGCACAACACCACAAATTGCTGCAAAACTGAAATATCAACCAGAAAACTCGAGTCATGTTCTTAAATAGCCTTGTCATTTCGAGACTTTCATAAGAACGTTATGCATGGCGCCAAACTCGCTCAGCAATATCTAAATTGTCAGCTGTATACAACCGCTTCCTAAGATCAATGGTGAAAAAAGGTTTTGCATGAATAAATACTGAGGGTTTTGGAAAAGGTCATCCTTCCTTGGATATTGTGGAATTACACAATACATAATCACAAAGAATTGTACCAAATAACAAAAATCACATCACTTTAAGACTACCAACAGCAGCAACAATTAAAATGGATAGCACATGCAACTCAAAGGGAAAATAATTACATAATCAAGATGGTGACATTTTCACATTACTTTAAATAGAAGTTTAGAAAGGAAACTTTCATCAGTGGCGGAAAGAGCAATAACAGCTACAAAAACATGTTTTCCAAAAAAAATTTTTTAAGAGAAAGATTTTATAAATCTCAACTTATAAAGTACTGGCTGCTCAGTCAATGAACAACAAATGTTTCCTTATAGGCAAATGGATCATATGACTAGTACCATTGTATGCATACAAACTTTTATTTTTATATATTAAATAAAACTTCTGTGTGTCTGACCACTGTGTCGTGATTAGAAAGCTTTTCTTATAGATTATCACTGCTGTAGTGGCTATATTCCCCATGAGAGAGTTTGATTCAAACAGGGTACTCCATGTGACAAGTTTTGACATGTAAATATAACCATTATACTTGTGGCCTTGTGCCCAACCAATGCATAAAGGATTTTGCTCTGGTGATTATCTCGTACTGTAAACACTTGACTGACAAGGTTAAGACTAGAGTTGCCAACTCTCTAAAATTAAAATATTTGGAACGAAGTGTTTTCCCAAATAAGGGGACACAGACCCTGTGGGCTGGTTCTCAATCATGGGGTGGGGTCTAAAGACACCCTTTTGTGACAGGTTCCCAACCAGGAGTCCATGGACCCACAAATCATTTTGTTATTTTTGAATGATAGGAATTTATATGTAACAGATTATAATTCAAAAATTTTATACAGTTAGTGCAAAATAACAGTTCCATTAGAATTTTAGAGTGAAACAGAACTGTATCTTAAGAACAGCAATAGAAACAGTAAGACAGTGTTTTCATTAGTCATTGTATTTCAGTGTGTAAGAGAAAGAGAGAGGAGAATAGAGAAAGTGAAGAGGAGAAGGATGGTGAAAAAGAGAGGGGGAAAAACAAAGAAAGAGGTGGAGAGTGAAAAAGGAAAAGGTGAGTGAAAGAGAGAGGAAAAGGGAGATAAAGTGTGAAAGAGAATGAGAGGAGGAGAGAAAGTAAGAGGAGAAATGAAAGAGGGGTGAAAGAAAGTGGGAGATGTAGAGAGAAAGAGAAAAGAAGAATGAGTGAGAGAGAGAAGCAGAAAGAGAGGAGAAAGATGGAAAGAGAGAGAAACTGAAAGTGAGAGAAGGGAGAGGAAAAGAGAGGAAGAAAGTAAGAGAGAGGGGTGGAGAGAGAGAGAGGGGAGAAGTATAGTAAGAGATTGAGAGTGGGGAGAGATATAAGGATAGTGAAAGAGAGAGGGTCATGCAGGAAAGATTTTGCACATATTTCATCTGTTCATGTTGATTAAATACATCTTTAAAAATAAATGAAATTTATGCTTAATTTTTAAAAACAATCATCAATTTTCAAAATGTGTGACAAAAACATGTCCTGCATTAACTGGTGTAAGACAGTCTTACAGGATGTTTGGCAACCCTTCTTCTTTAAGTATCATGTCTCTTCAGGACATATGATATAAGACAGTCTCACAGGATGGTTGGCAACCCTTCTTCTTTAAGTACCATGTTTCTTCAGGACATAGGCAACCATAACTTGCTGCTATTTCCTGATCTACATAGCTCTTAATAAACTTTGTCTTTTTACTCAAGCTTGTTAGTTAGGCTATGCATTGTTTTCCTCTGTCTCTCTTGCTTTCAATCTATCTTGTGAGTATCACATTTTCCAAGCTCCCTTTCCTCATTATGTACCATAGAAATTTCAACTGTCTCTTTCTACTGTTAAGTATAAATGTCCTTTTTGTTTCTATTTTCTCTAAAACTTCATTGTTGCTCATATGTTATGTATGGCATTCTCAGCATCCTTCTGTAGAATCCCATTTCTGTGGCTTCAAGTTTCTTCTTCATCTGTGAGAAGATTGTTCAGCGTTCACTGATATTATGTTACAGTTCAGTACTCTTTGTTTCTAACAAAATTTTTCTGTTTTTTTAATACTTTGCTTAGCTTTTGGAAGGCATCATTCATTAGGCCAATATGCCTTTGGTTTCCAATGTTGAACTTTCCATCCTCTGCTAAAAAAACTTCCCAGATATTTAAATTGTGCTTTGTTTGATTTGAGTCTATTGCAATATGAAAGGATTTTTGAAAAAAAATAAATGTTTTATCTTTGACAAAAAACGTTTATTTTTTTGTACAACACCGCCAAATCTTATAGCAATTTTCTCTTTCTACCAAAGACTTTCTTGCATGGACTAATTTTGGAAGATCAGAGACCAATGGCCAGTAAGTTTTCTTGTCTGTGTTTATACTGCAATTAAACTCTCATCCTACAATCTGTTTTCAGGTCCACGCAAGATGGAGAATACACACTTCCCAAATCGAGCAGGGGAAGATATTGAAGAGGAGGAGCCAACTTCCGCATCCAGCCACAGCATTCACGGTCGGCACCTTGCCATCGTCAGCACATATACTTTGTTACTTACTGTCTCTTCAACATTGCTGGTTTATTTACCATTTGTTTTATGAACCTCCACAATTCTCTACCACCACCACCACCACCGCCACAATTATATATCTGCTTGTCCTGTTTCCCTCCTGACCCCCTGGGGCCCCTACAAACTCCTGCCACTTCCAATCAGCAACAAGGACAGAACAGGTCTTGTTGTTAACCTAGAAAGGACATTGTCAGCCAATTCTGTATCTCTGCCAGCAGAAACAGGGGTGTGGTAGGATAGCCTGAGGGATTTGGCGAGGAAACATGGCAGAGAAAGAAGAAAGAAAGAAAAAAAAAAAATGGACTGAGGAGGGTGGTCCAGGACTTGACCAATTGTCTGACCGGCTAACTGAGCAAATATCTGACCAGACCAACTGGATATACTACGTGTCCAAAAATTTGAAAAAAAAAAAATTTTTTTTTTTGTTGTTTTACCAGAGTTCTATTTCTTTGGAGAAAAAAAAAAAAAAATGGTCCCCCTCTTGTTGTTACCCCCCTCTAAACTGTACTCCCTGACTCCTCCCCCCAAAAAGATTTAAAAGAAATGAAAAAAAAAAAGGTCCCCAAACCCTGAAATTAAGTCTATTCCCCTCTTCTAAAATTCTACCCAATCAGATTTGATCTGACCCTACTTTGTTCTGTTACTGTAGTGTCTGTATGTGTGTGCATATGTGCGATAATGTGATTTCAACCCAAGTCTGTGTGTCCCATCAGGTAATGAGTTTTGCAGTGTTTTCCACCTGGTTCGTTAGTATGGCAGCCCAGTGTACAGATCTTGTGTCTTTACAACTCAATTTTAAATTCTTCACCACATACATATATATAATTACTATAGATATTATTATTAATAAATAAAATATTCATTGATAATAATCAGTAGTCTTGGTATCTATGTGAGCACATTACATAATTTTATATATATCAATAAATATCATTATTATTATTTAGCGCACACGCACACACACACGCACACACATATATATATATATATATATGATAAAAAATAATACAAAATACAAAAACTGACAATTATACACAACAATTTATCAAATGCATTAGTTATACATAGAAATAAATTCAATCACAATTTTGATCTGAAGAATACCACACTTATTAAAAGAAAAAGCAACTGACTGAGACGGAAAATTCTCAAGAGTGCCACTATAGAATCTTACCAAAATGTAAATCTACACCCCAGATTTTTTTCAAATATCTCCATTCCTGAAAGAATTACTCCTTTCCCAAGCCAACATACATGACTATAAAATTCTAAAGGAATCAAAAGAAAACTATTAAATCCATAATCTATTACTTAAAAAATAAATAATACATAAATTTAACCTATACTAAAATAATTTAAATATTAATTGCATAAAAGAAAAATTCAACAACATTTACTCAGTTTTGTTTATGAGACATTGATTATGTCACTTAGCATCTTCCATAATTTACCTAGACTTTTCAGTTAACCTGATGAATATTTATGAGCATTTCTGAGATTTAAAGATTCTGAAAATCTAACATTTTTACTTTTTGTTCATGAATATTTGTTGCAAAATAAAATCCTTACATTTGCCTTGATAAAGCCCATCAGTAGATGAAACATATCGGCTAAGATAAGTTTTCCTTTTGTCTTTATTCATACATACACACACACATATATACATATATATATATATATATATATATATATATATATATATATATATATATATTGAAGACAATTCCGAAAATTTCTATGTTGATATGTTTCACTAATGAATTGGTGTCATCAGAAAAAAGAATTTTATTTGACCTGAGCATAATCTAAATTTACAAGACAAAATAGTTGGACACTTGATTACAATGATGTTCCCCATGTACAAGTCCCAAGAGCCACTCGAGATAGAGGGATAACATAAGAAATGATTAAAATGGTACAACAGTTAATGAGCTTATAAAAGTTTGTTAGAGGGACTACGTCGAGTTCTCATGGTTGCCCAGCTATTGTAACCTTGTGTCAGACTAGACTAAACTTAGTAAACAACTCTATGATACCAGTTCATGTGTGATGTAAAAATAAAGATGCCCACATTATTTCTCTGCTGCCACCATCATCATCTTAAAGATGTTTCTGGAAAAATATACAATTACAAGAAGTTCATGGGTGGGGGTTGTAGAAGAAATCTCAGGATTCCAGAACCTTCCTTAAAGAATTTCATTGCTTGCTTCTCAGATGTCATCTTGGAAGAAATCACTTAACACTTTGATGAATCAGAAACATATTACTTGTCATCTTGTCTCAACAAAATCTAGTTTCTTATGCAATTAAATCTTTAGTCTTCTCATATTTAGGTGATTCATAAATGACACATGAAAGATGCTCTAAACTATACCTTATTTATGTTCATGTCAACAAAAATGGTCCCCTAATTGGTTGACACAGGCCAAATTTTCTTTCTTCTTAACCTTAATAAAAAGAGAAATCTCAAGCAGTTCCTAATTTAAATGTGTTCATTTAGTTATGTAGCAATATAAACTTAATATAGATTATATATAATTTATGTTTACTGTTACCTTGTCAGAATGCCAAATTTGCTACAGTCTTTTTCTTGTAGTCATAAATACCCCAACCTACCCTACATGAATAATCACAGTCGAAATTGTAGAGTTCGCAATCATGCCATGCTGTTAATTGTGAATTCTTTACTCCTTTTCATGGCTGTATAGTATGTTTTTCATCAGGACTAGATATGGATTTGAATTCAGGGTTGTTCTTCTCCTAGACTGGTTGTCAACCATGGCTAGAGATCCCACTCTACCCTGAAGATTTGTCCACATCTTGATGTTGTCAGAGACGTTATACAATTGCCCCTTTCAAGAAATACAAATTTAAATTATAGTTTAGAATGGCAAATCAGTCTTTGCTGAACTTGGGAAAGTTTTAGTAGAATTGCATTTTGTTTTATTTTTTTAAATCATTTCACCCCAAGCAAGGCAATAAAGCCACTAAGATGCAAGGAGTTACAGGTGTTAGAGAATATCAGAAAAAATACTATTAAGGAGAGAAAACAAAGAACAGGAATTAAGAAGACAGAAAATAAACATTGTCATTGCACTTAAATTTTTGAAGATCAAAGTTGACTGAGAAACAGCCAGAAGAGAGTTCCACAAGTGAGAAGTGTGATAGAAGAAACTGTTAGCATAGAACCTACCATTACATCTAGCAGCCATTTCAACTGTAGAATGATGAGACCTAGTTGCCAATCTAGTACTGCATTTAAATTCATAAAGTCTAGGGACCATAGAGGAAAGTTCTTCAGAACAATTACCATGAAGGTAGATGCAGAAAAAGCAGAGGGAAGCTACATTACAGTGGTGGGAAAGTGACAGAAGTCGAGATGCCAGATCAGGACCAATAACATTGAGGATTCAAGGGATTTTTTCAGGAATCTCTAAATATATAGGAGGAGCACTGGACCATATGTGACAACACTGGCTCAACTATTGAATATTGCTAACTCAGTCTTTATTATTATTATTTCATTTTAATCAGTCAAAGATTGACAGCGAAAATAACTAAAATGCTAAAAATGACAATATAACAATGGTTGAAACAATTTTGTAGCCAATATATTCCTAAAAATGACAGGAAATAATTTTCATTGTCTCTTTTACATATAATGACAGTAACAGCAAAAATTTATTTTGATTATATACAGTATTCACCCAATGCAAGTACCAAGAGCCACTCAAGGGAGATGATTACTGAATAAAGTTGTTATAAGGACATAAGAGGAAGAAGTAAGTGCAGTTTATAAGGATATGTAGGATAGATAATGGTCGACCTTAGACTTAAAGAGGCTAACATTGTAGTGATTGGGGTAGCATCCTCTTGGAAATCTGTTCCACAAAGTAGTGATTTTTATGAAGAAGCTGTCTGAGTGGAACTTCCTCCTTACAAATGGAATGCAAAGAGAATGAAAATGATTTGATCCTGTGTACTTGGCATGGTGAGTCTTAGCAGTATTTGATATTTGATCAGAACATAGCAAAACTGAATTATGGGTCCAGAAAAAGAAGAAAAAAGTACCTATTTTTTTTTTAATTATTTCACCCCAAGCAAGACAATAAAGCCACTAAGATGCAAGAGGTTACTGAGTTAAAGAATACGAGAAAAAACTGCTATTAAGAAAAGAGGACAATAAAAGAATAAGCATTAAGACAAAGGATAAGGATTGACATTGCATTTAAAGTTTTCAGAATCAAATTTTGTGAATATTTAACATTTCTCATATCATTTTATGATAGTAAAGTTATAATAAAACAAAATCTATTAATAATATTTGAATACATTTCTAGAATAATAATATAAAATTTCTAGAATTTCTTCTTTTAGCCAGAATGAATTTATTATTATTCAAAATCTGGCTAATATCCTCATTTTTGTTGTTACTATCACAACGTTTTGGACATTGTCTTCCCCAGCCTCTTTCAGGTGTTTATTGGTCTAGGTAATTTTCAGAAAATTTCAAACTGAACTCTTTATTTAATTTACAGGGGTGGATTGTTCGCATTCCGCTTTCCATATCTAGGGATAGCTCCTCTTTTTTTTTTTAGTACTACTCAGTTATTGTTTCCTTTGAGTCTGGGCACGTACTATTTGGCCCACGGATTGAACTCACAATTACGATCCAATCAAAGTAGCTATTAGTTTTATTATATTAGAATAATTGTTGATACTCGTTCATAGTTGAAATTAAAATTTGTTTATCTATATAATACCAACAATTTGATTTTGTAACGTCGAAGTAGACAAAATGCTGAATTATAGCCAGAAATATTAAATTAAGGTTTCTCCTAAAATTTACTAATTTCATTAAAAAAATCTGGGTGATTTGTGACTGAACAACATATTGTAATATGCTATTTATTCAAGGGGAGATAAATGCTAACTATAGAGTACTCTCCCTTGTTTGTTTATTTATTTGCTACCACTATAAATATTATGCTTATATTTTAGTGTGCCGTGATTGTAGTTTCCTGTTTACATTGAAACATCCTCAGACATTTTTATATGACGGATAACAAAGCAATCACTTTCTAAAGAATTAATGGGTTTTTTGTTGTTTTTTTTTTTTTTTTGGTAAATTTTCATTTTAACACCCGAGCGCTAATATCCCTTCAAATTTTTCCAAAATAGTCTTATTTCCGTGCAAATGTATATGCTGAACTCAATTATTGAAGAAACCTACCGTTTTGGATGTTAACGACCCGAAAAAAATCGAACTTTTTCCTGGTCTTTCGTCAGCCATTACCGGCTTATTGATAAGTAATACAGTGCTGAATTTTGTTGGTGGACGTATACAATTTGGGCCTATTTACTTCTTTCACAGTAATTCCTTGTAGAAATTAGTACGCGCATCCGTAAAGCGATTTTTTTTTTTTTTTTTTTTTTGTACTTAATTTAAGAAGAAAGTTAACTTTCAAATATAAACATCAACAAATAAAAGAATAACAAAGTAATTTTTTTTTTAAGAAGAAGAAAGTTAACTTTCAAATTAGGGTTAGGTGTTTTTTTTTCTTTTGTTATTCTTTTATTTGTCGATGTTTACATTTATTTGAAAGTTAACTTTCTTCTTAAATTAAGTACAAAAAAAATTGCTTTTCGGAAGTGCGTACTAATTTCTGAAAGAAAATAGTTCAGCAGTGAATGACGCTTGGGTGTTAAAATGAAAATTTACCTTTTTTTTTACTCAGACATTTTTATTACTTCAAACATTATTTTTTTAGTGGATACCCTTGTTTGAAATAGATGCCCTGTTTTTGTTTTTTTTGTTTGTTTGTTTTTTTTTTAAATTTTAAACAGTCTGTATTATATCTACCAGCCAGTGTACTCAAGAGAAAAGAAAATATGCTCTCCACCAGGATTTGAACCTGTGTCCCTGCTTTATAAGAGAAACAGCTGTTTGATCTGGCATGCTTTAGACTACTCAGCTACTGAGAACATCACAGGCAAGGATGTTTTTATTTTTCTTTGTAAGCCCTTTTGCTGGGCTGTGATGTTCTCTGTGACTGAGCATTCCAAAGTATGCTGGAGCAAATGGTGGTTTCTCTTACAAAGGGGGATATAGGTTCAAACCCTGCTAGAGAGCACATCTCCTTTATTAAGATTTCCTGAGAACAGATGCCAGTAAATATATAATACACACTGTTTAAAAACCAAAAAAAAAAACTGGGAGAGTTTATTTGAAACATGGGTATCCACTAAAAGTAACATTTGAAGCAATTATAATGTCAGAATAAAAATAAATCTATTAATTCTTTAGCAGCTGCTTTGTTTATGTTTCAGATATGAGCTTTCCAGAATGACTGAATGAGAAAGTGTGGTTTCCTTAAAAGGGAAAATAAAACCTTGCCGGACTGTGATGATCTCCATGGCGGAGCATGCTAAAGCTCACCAGATAAAATAATTTCTCCTACAATGGGTGATATAGTTTCAAACCTTGCAGGAGAGCATATTTTCTTTATCAAGTATTTTTGGGTGTGCAGGCCAATAGATGTAATACAGTGTTTAAAAAAAAAAAAGGAAAGAAAATAGGGCATCTATTTCAAACAAGGGTATCCACTAAAAATAACGATTGAAGTAATAAAAATATGTAATCTCTGCATACAAATATTTAAATCTTTTAATTGAATAATTCTAAACATCCTTTTATATACTTGCTTGGTGTGTCCACCCAATTAGTTAACTATTCTTAAACACATGTGTGTGTCCATAAGCATTAATGATAAAATGACTGACATGAAATATCGAAACAAAGTATGCAAGATGGAATATGTAAAACACCAGTTGAACGTCTAACATTTTATTCTGTTGTTAACATTTCGCTCAATAAGAACATCATCAGAACAACTGAAAAAACTATGGGAAAATTGTTAACATGGCAGCTTTGCTACTGAGAAAGGCTATTGTTCAATATAAAAATTTTAAAAATTTAACAGTTAATAAAATTAAAAACAAATATTTTTGAACAAATCAATAAAGTTTGTACATAGGAAAAATGTTAATGTGTATAATATAGAGATTTGATGTAGAATTGTGTATATCGAAAAAATAGTGAATATAATAATATATCATAATTTATGACGATATTTAATTTTTAAGGACAATATAGAATTAAAATAACAATTATAATAAAAATGTTAAAGTGTATAATATAACAATTTAATGTAGAAACATTTGTGCATATCGAAAAAAATAGTGAATATATATAATTTAAATTAAAATTTATGATGATATATTGTTTTTAAGGACAATATAGAATTAAAATAACAATTTATAGTAAAATTTTATTAATTAGTGTCTGTTTTAATATCATTTTCTTTGAGTATTGTCATAACCAGAAAAAGTAATGTGTTGTAAAAAATTTGGTTATTGATTAATTATATTAATGCTAAAAGAATTATGATGACAAAATTAATGTAGAAAGAAAAACGCAAGTTCACTTTTCTCTTACATAAATACAATATCAAATAAAATGAGTTGTAATGAAAGACACATGATTTGAAGTCACTGTACAACACTGATTACATTTAATTTTGTTTTCCTCCCTCTGTTCCTGCCTCCTAAACGACCGTGCAATGTCTATCAACTGAACAGCTAAGTGTAAACTACTACAGCTTTAAACAAATTATTCACAACGCAGTTTGAGATGAATGAAGGGAAGTTGACAAAAAAAAAAAAATAAAAAATAACAGAAATGATGATTAAGAAATGATTTTGGTTTTTTCTTTTTTAAATCGAAAACTAAAGAAATTCTTTATTTGAAGAAATGTTCTATTGTACGATTATATAAATAAAAAACACACAAATTCTAAAAAAGCAATAAGTACGTATCTTATAGAATTGTATCGCAGTTATCGGATGATTCTTTCTGCACTTAGCAAACTTGGGAAAGATAGTCCACCACCCGTATATTTTTTTTTTAATTCAACCATCCTCTCCAAACTATATATATATATATATATATATATATATATTTTAAAAAAAGTTTGCATGTGGCTGTTTCAGATGATATGGGTATTGATGTCAAGAAATTTAAATGGAGGAATTAAAAAAAAAAAAAAGAAATAATAAAAACAACTAGTGCGTATTCATTTTTTTGTGTGTGTGTTACCTTTGGAGAAGAAAATAGATGCTTGGATTTTTGTTATCCCCCATCCGACACTACCACTCTTGTCCTTCCCTAAATCGAACACCATTGCAGCATTATTCATTATTCTAAAATAAAAAAAATTAATGTGCAGGGTTCATCACAAGATTTAAATTCCACAGACATTTACAAAACCTGAGACGAAATATACTATCCAAAATAAAATGAGTTAAAAAATATTTAAAAAAATATTTGTGCAAATGTGAAAGATTGTCACCTCAATCTGCTTATAGTATCATCTCCACTAAACATAATTTTTGTGGGAACTTTATTAAATTTAAAAATGCAATAAATTTTTAGTGGCAAAAAAAAAATTATAATTCTCTGCTCGTAAAGATAAAATTGACATTAAGAATTTTTTTAAAACATTTTTCTTGCATATAGTAGTTTTTTGTATTCATTTGTTTTTCCAAATTCATTCGAAAAAATTTTGTTGAAATCAAACAAAATGGTGCATATTCTGTTTGCAAAACAGCTTGTTAGCAGAAAGATATAACAATTAAAAATATGATTTTGATTCATATATACAAAAAATATATAAAAAAAAAAACAAACATGAAGCAGACTGGATATTCTATCTATAAAAAATAAGAATATGAAATCCATTTATCCTGAAAATTCAGTGTCCAAAAATAAAAGCAGAAAAAATGTCAAATTTATTTATTGTAGAGTCAGTTTAATATATGCTGTAAGTCTGGTGACATCGGATTCTAAAAAAACCAAAAAATATACAAAAACAAGACATGATAGCTTTGAGTTCATTGCCAAAGAAAAACCAGCTTCAGCTGATCAAAGTTATTAAAAGAATTATCCCAATTTCAAAACAACTTTGTTTTCTATCAGTCCCACTTATTGTGAGCAATTTTTTTTGAAGGTGTGCGTGTGCATGTAAGAAGTAAGGAAACCAAATACTTGTTGATTTAGTTCTTATTTTAAAATCTTAATCAGAGAGAAATATACAATAAATTTTTCTTAAATTTATCAACCATACAAATCTGTTAAGTGTTATGAACTTTTTGAGTTAATTTATCTTTAAAGTTATCGCTAAAATTATGAATTTTATCCAAGTATTTCAAGAGAAAAAGGAAACAAATAATAGCATATAAGTTACTTTTTAAAGGTCAAATAAAATGAATTCTAACCATTTTTATTTTGAATTATGTCCCTTTGACATTTTTTTTTTTTTTTTCATTTTATTTTAGGTGGATAAGGCTTGCTGTATTTTGATTATTTTAGTTTCAACAGAAATCAACCCTTGGCTCAAGAAAGTAAAATAAAATTTAAAAATGGTGATATCACTGATCGTTTTATAAAATTAAACTTGATGCAAAAATAAAATTTTGTTAAGCTGTCTCTCTTCTCATAAAAATTAAGAATGATTTTAAATAAAAATCCCAACTAATATGATTTTCTTTGATAAAGTCTACAGCAAGGGTTTATAGAATAAAGCAGAAATGGTTTATACTGGTCTTGATCCTTTAGGAATGTTCTTACAAGCACATTTACAGGATAGCTTCTCCATCATTTAGTAAAATGAAAAACTGAAAAAAAAAAAAATTTACAGAGACAGATTTTGTAAATAATTTGTTTACACTCCTTGGAACAATTCTAATTAAAATAAATTCAAAGAAATTTATTGTTGAAAATGAAAATATACAAAGTCTTAGTTATTATCCAATGTGATACATTGGATTTTTTTAAAAAGATACAATCAGTGGATTTTATGTTTCTCTTAGTTAATCTAAAATTAACATAAGAATTTTTTTTTAAACAAGGAAAAATTATATACGAAAATTTATTTCTGTATTTTAATTTGACTACATCAAATTTATTTTCATTAAGTAACTAATGGTGTTAAAAGGTACAAGTTTTAAATCTGAAAACTTTATCTTTTGAGTTCATTTCTTTAAATCTTAAAAAATAGGAAAATTAAATTTAAAGTTGCTGCTGTATGAAAGCTGAAATTTTTGTTTTATAAATTTTAAATATATATTTGACAATTGGAAATGTTCATGAAAGTAGATTTGTTTTTGAAATATATTTGATAATGCATTTCACCATTTAAGACTTCATTAAATCCAAAAACAAAAAAATGCATGAGTGTTTAAATAATGAATCTTACACATACATGCATTCTTCTTTTTCGGATCTGACGAAACCTTAAATGGTGAAATGCATTATTGAATATATTTCTTGACAAAACTACTTTCATGAATGTTTTCAATTATCGAAAATTGTAAAACTTTGTCCATATTATATATCTTAATTTTAAACATATATATATATAAATGTTTACAATGCTAGGATTTTTGTCTCGGTAAGTAGATGCACACTCTCGCATTCTGAATACAAAATTTAATGAATTGTTGAATTTGACCTGAAATGTTTTCTCAGACAGAAAAAAAGCACCATTCTGATTTATTATTTATCACAATATGAAAATAATTATGATGAATTACTGCTTTATCAACCATGATTTGAATAATGATATCCTGCCTGGGTGAAATTCCATATAAATATCTAAAAAAACAAAAATTTATTGAAAAATATTCAAAGAGAAGGAAAGTGGACATGAACTGCATGATGGGAACACAGAAGATTTTTTGTTTTTTTTTTTAATTTGCAATTGCATCATGGGAACATCACATTGATGTTGCAGATTTTATTTTTTTTTCCATCCACTATTTTATAAATATCATGTGAAGAATAAGTAACAAATGTTTTGTTGTTTGATGATTTTGTTTTGATGAAAATTAACAAAAGGCAATAAAATTAATAATGAAAGCAATAAATTAGCATTTTTAAATGCAAAATCTTCCCTAAAAACTTACAAAAGAAAGAATGACATATTATTCAAAAGTAAAAATATATCAATCAAATATGTAATTGTAAAGAAAATTGTTTTTAGGGATTTTACATAAATTTCCTTCCCCCTTCCCAAAATAAATCATAAATATTGGAATTCTTTCAAATGTGTGGGTGCCTGTGTGAATGGTAAGAACAAAATAAATAAAATTAAACAAAATGACTTTTTCTCTCTCTGTATAATTTGTCAAAATTTATTTCGGCTCTGGTTTGAAAAAAAAGAAAAAGAAAAAAAAAACAACTCATCTCATGTTTTTTGTCCTTCAAAGCCTAACTTTTTTTTTTCTTCCTCAATATTTTCCAGTTTGTTATTTTTTTTGGAAAAGCAAAACAAACAAAAAAAAAAAAAGGTTAAAAAATTGATATTTTTTCTCTATTTTTCTTCTTCTTTCACACTGAAAGAAGAAAGAACGAAAAAAATTCTAAACAAACAAAAAAAAAAAAAGAACGAAAAAAATGAAAAAAAGTTGTAAAAATGTGTTTGTTATCTGGTCCTTTCGCTATAACTCTTGCAGGTTCTTGTTCTTATTTCTCTTTCTTGGTTTTATTTTATTTTGTTTTCTTTTTCCTTCCATCTTTTCCCCCTCCCCCCCGACTCTGCTAACTTTCTCTTATTTTTTTTTTTTATTACCTTCCACCTTCATCTAGATACCTGTTCTATTCTACTTCCCACCCACCTCCTTCAATTTTCTTAATCTCTCTCTTTCTCCCCCCCCACCTCTCCTTCCAGTACTCTTTTCTTGCTATTTTCTTCACCTGCCTCTTTTTTGGTGCACATGTGTTAATAAGTTGTACGTCTCCCTGACCTAAATCTCAAATTTCTTCCTATTTTGTCTCCGTATTTCTTCCTACCAATTGGATCTTTCCACCTTTGAAAAAGATGGAAAAAGTAAGCATAAGTCATTTATTAAATACAAAAATTTTGGCACAAGGTCATTTAGGGGTATGTAAAATAGAAAATGTGATGGAGAGAAACTGGTTTTCTTTGATTTTTTTTTTTTTTTTTTTTTTTTTTTTACTGTTTGTATATAATTTAAAGCAATGTGAAATTTTCTTCTGTTTAACTAACCAATTTTCACACTCACAATTAAGGTGAAAGGTCAGTGAACTGTTTTTTTTTTAATTCTTTAATAGAAAAAGATATTCCAAATGTTGAAGCCTGCCAATCAAAATCATTTAAAAGCATCAGAAAGATTAGTTTAAAGCATCTTTTAATCTGCAGTTATGAAGCAAATATTTATCAATGCTATAAACACGGTTTATTTCCTTTAATTAAAATTCAGTTTTTCTTTGCTGCCTCCTGCCTGAAAATTTCTTCAGTCTACAGTATTTAAAAAAAAATCTTCAGTTTGCAAAATAAAACATATAAAATGCAAGCCAACAGTATTTAACAACCTTTCATAATGTTCCATTTGTTTTTAACTGACAGTGTCTGTAGATGGTAGAACTGCTTACTCAGAGTAACAAAATGAAAAACAAAAACTATAGTTAATGGCAACTAGATAATTCCGTAAGAAATTTCTCATTAACTTAAGAGACTGACGCTATTCAATTTTCCTAGCTTTGTGTCAGGGTAACATGAATTATAGAAATCTGTTATATTAGCTTCAGTTTTAACTGGAGTTATTTCCCTTTGATTGAATATGTTGAACCCATATCTTTTTATTTCTCCATCTATTTTGACCATTTTGTTTAAAAGTTAAGTTCTTTTTGATACAATATATATAAGACACACACACACACACACACACACACACATATACATATATATATATATATATATATATTAAAAATGTTTATTTATATATATATATAAAATATTTTTAATATATGTTAAAAATGTTTTATATATATATGTTAAAAATGTCTCTATATATATATGTTAAAATGCCTATAATACACACACACTATATATATATATATATATATATATATATATATAAATGAATAGAAATAATTTCTTCATTTAAGATTATATTTATAAGAAATTACTGAAAAGAAATTCTATTTACTCTACAAACAACTTTTTTTTTAACTATCACTAGAATCTTTTTATATGAAGTTTTCTTGTGGTTAACTACCACCCTTATACCTTTAACCTGGATCCAAATCCAGGGTCAGTCATCTAATATTATTTTTCCACTTTAAATTACTTTATTACACAATAAAAGCAAAGACATAAGTCTTAGGTTGGAATAGTTTAAATTATTTTAAAGGTATGCCGAAATCCAATTTTTTCTGTATATCTAAATTATTATTTCAATGAAGTCTTAAAAATCCACCATTTCTTTCATTCTGTTATGACTTCTCTCAATTCATTCCTTGTTTTCACTTTTTTAGATACATTTTAGTTTTAAAACAATGTTCTCAAATCTTCCCTTAAAATGGTAACTTTTGTGCTTCAAGTATTAATATTATGCATCATTTATTAAAACTGTCTAAGACAAATTCTAGGAAAAAATTGTTGAAAATGAGGGTGAAAGGTCATGTTCCAAATGGAAGAGCTTGGAAAAAAAACTTGAAAAATAGTTTTTGCTTTGTAAAAAATGAGATTTATTTTTAAGCAAGATTAACCTTATTGAAATATGACAGTGGTGGGGGATAAAAATCTGGAAATTATTGAACAGATGTTATATTAATCTTCTTAGAGAAGCAAAAAAAAAAAAAAACCATATACACGCTTTGTTAATAGTAGTAATGCT
>CAHIKZ030005575.1:1600000-1607500 GCA_903632075.3 Acanthosepion pharaonis | reverse complement strand
AAATCATTCGTTTTAACTAACTAAACCTTGTATTTCATTCTCCTTATGCATATTTCTTTTTAATTTCTGTCTCCCAAACCTGGGCCCTTGAATTTTGTGGAGATGAGGGGCAGGTTGAACACTTAACCTTGTTACTTCATGTTTATCCACACATCCAGCCAGTCACACGTCCTCCCCAAATTCACCAACACCCCTGTTATATTTTTACACTTCATTTCTAAGCAAAAGAAAGAAAAAATAAACAGGAAAATTCATGTCTATTGTTTTTTTTTTAAAACTAACTCACCAGTCATTACTGTGAACGTCCAGTGAGTGAAGACATTTTTTTCTTTTTTTTGCAGTAGAGAAAATGAAAGTATTCTATTTTTGATGACATTTCCCTGCAGTACAAAAGTAAATATGGCTGGAGTTGAACAATAGGCACTGTGAAAAGAAATAATTTCTTTTTATATTACTATAGATTAAGCACTTCATATCACAAATAATAATAAAAAAATTGATTAAATTTTATAAAAATTATGGTGGAAGCCCAGTTTGCTATGTAAATTCATTACTTTATGGAAGCTAAAACAAAATATGATTTCTTAAAATATAAAAAAATAAATTTTAATTTTTGAAATTTGCAAACTCTATTGTTATTTCATATATCACTATCAATTGAGTATTCCAGGGGATAGGGGATCATAGCCCTTCACATTTTCCTGTCCTTGTAGATCTTAATAATTTTTTTTTTTTTTTTTTGCTATTTCTTCCAAACCCTATTCTATCATTCATTTACTCAAGCCCATTATGCACTGTTTTCCTCTGTCCCTCAATCTGCCCTGTGAGTATCAGATTTTTCAAGTTATTCTCCCTCATGACATGCTCCCAAAATTTCAACAGCCTCTTCCTGATGTTAACTATAAATTTCCTTTTTGTTTCCATTTTCTCTAAAACTTCATCATTTACAAATTTAAAAAAAAATGTTATTGTTTTTTTTTTTTTTTTACACTTTAAGAAATCATGTAATATGAGAATATTTTGTTTTGGCTTCCATAGGAAGGATCACTTTACAATGAATTTAAATAGAAAACTGGAACTCTGTACAAACCTTTGATATTCATCATCTTAATCTATAGGGATATGAAAAAAAAAATGATTATTTCTAGTTGCAATGCCTATGGTACAAAAAAGGAGTCGATCGCAGTTGAGATCATCGAATGAATGCGAAAGATCCTTTCCTTAGCTGCATAGTATGTGCTTCGTTATGGCTACATACAGTTTTGAATTCAGGGTTTTCCTTCTCCTAGACCGGTTGCCACCCAAGGCTATAGAAACCAGTCTGTCCTACTATTTACCCATAGCTAGGGGAGAAGAGATGAATTCATACCTTTCCCAAGAGTATTAGCATGTAAATGAATGTAATGAACTCGACTGGAATTTGAACTCAGCACTCTGGTTCCTCAATCCGAGCCATTACTCTACTGTGCCTCTATTGTACAACTCCGCCAAAATTTGTGAAGAGATGGTGTGTAAGAAGTCTGAGAGTTAAATTTTGGTTCCTGTAGGTTGCAAAACACATTCCAACCCAAGTGAATCATGCAGTATACAGAACTTTCATAATCAGCGATGACAGATAAAGTAAGTTATCTCATTATCCCCAAATCTTTAATAAAAAATATTTATGCAAGACTAGAAAGGCCCTTGGTAAGTAAATTTAACTCGAGAGGCAAATATGGATAAAAAAAAAAAAAATTGTAAGCTTTGAATTGATAGTGTAGCTTGAATCCATTTATAAAAAATGTTCTTTTTTCTGATTCATACAATTTCTTTTACTATACATCACCCAATAAAAAGCCCAAGAGCCATTCAAGGTAGTGAGTTACTGTTGAAATGGTAATGAGTAGAAGAGGTGGTAGAAAGTGAAGAATATGAGGATAAGCAGGATAGATAACTAGTGGCACTAGATTTGAAACGGTCAAGATTAAAGTATTCAGGATAGTACCAACATAGGAACGTGTTCCACAAAATGGTAGTTCTTGGGGGAAAAATTGGTCAGAGTGAAAGTTCCTTCTTACGTTCAGAACATGGGAGAAATGAGGGTGATTTGACTCTGTGGCAGTAGCATGGTATGTTCTTTTTTGTTTCACCCTAAGCAAGGCAGTAAAGGTGCAAGGGGTTACTGAGCATGAGAATATATGAGAAAAAAAAAAAAATTATTAAGGAGAGAGAATGATAAAAGAACAGGAATTAAAAAGTTCAGAGATAACCATTTACATTTCATTTAAATTTTTGAAGATCAAATTTGGCTAGAAAGCAAAAAGCAAGAAGAGAGTTCCACAAGCGAGAAGTGAGAGAGAAGAATCTGTTAGCATAGAATTTACAATTATATCAAGCCATTTCAACTGTAAAATGATGAGACCTTACTACCAACCTTGTACTGCACTTCTTAAAGTCTAGTTACCATAGCAGAAAGTAATATTTATTTTGAAAGTACAAAAATGTGGCACAAGGCCAAAAGGGGGGATAGGGGAAGACTGGTCTTCAATCTGTCTTATAATTAAACTTAGCTAATCACAATCACTGACCTAAACATACCACAGTATCCCTTACACCAAAACAGTACATTCTTACTTTCCATTCTTATTACAGCCACCATAATGTCTCAGTCTCTATGGAGTCATAACTAGTTCTTATATGTACAATTTGCCTGTTGAATAATTATAACAAAGGGGGGATAGAGAAAGCTGGTCATGTTCTGTCTTATAATTAATTAGCTAGCCACAATTACTGAGCCAAACATACAACAGTATTCCTCACACCAAAACAACACATTCTTACTTACTATTCTTATTACAGTCACTATAATACCTCAAAGTCTCTATGAAGTCCTAAGTAGTTCCTATATGTACCAAAGCAGAAAGTTCATGAGAGCAATTACCATGAAAGTATTTATAGAAAAGGCACAATGAAGCTACATTACAGTGTGGGAAAGTGACTGAAGCAAAAATGCCAGCTCAGAACCAATAACATTGCAGATTCTTCTTTGTACTTTATCAAGAATCTCTGAATATATATCAGAAATAGCAAACCAGATGTGGCAACAAAATTCAATGCATGGATGAATGGTAGACTTATAAATCTGTGAGTTAGATTCTGGTGGGAAAAATTGTCTAGCACAACACAATGAACCAGCTGAGCTGCAGACCTAGCAATTGATTCAGTTGTAATCTTTCCACTTCCTAAACTTTCGCCTGAGAAGGTGCAATGAATCACTAGCAGCAAAAGTTTGAATTGGTTGAACTAAAGCAGTGGTTCCCAAACTTTTTTCTTTGGGCCGCATTTTCGGAACAAATTTGCTTGCACCTCACCAAATTTTATGTGATAAAAAGTACATTTAAAAATAAAAAAAAAAACAGAGAGAGAGAGAGTTAAAGGGAAATAACTGCAGATTCGAAGTCAGAACATTATCATTGATAACTCTCTCCTCCAATTTGCAGACCCTAGTTACTATATTCTTAATACTTGATACAATGTAAAAATATCCTAATCATAAAATCAGTCAATAATTATTTATAACTATTTATACTGGGGCATTTGCATGCAATTACAAGTAATCCATAATAATATTTTAAATTTTGAAATCGTATTTATTTTTGGCATATGAATTTCTTGGAACTGTTTCTAAGTCTTTGATTGTCTTTCAATCATTCTGCCTCACCTGCTATCCGCTTCCACCATATCTATGAGGCACCATTTTGGAAACACTGAACTAAAGAGCAAAGCTTTTTCCTCTACATGGAAAAACCAAGATTTTAGAAGCAGATAGATATTTGGTTGTGTTTGTTACATTTCTTTTTATGGACTAAAAGAAAGCAAATTTGTACAGCAAACATTGAGATTATATTTTTCAAAGTTGAAATAATTATACTAGAATTGAGGCAATGTAACATAGGATGTTAAAAGCATTTTTTGGTTGGCTTTTAATGATTGTTAACTTAGCAATAGGAATAAGACCATAAAATACTTTCATTTTGTTAAAAATAGATACAAGACTATATTAGACTATATTCAATTCAACATGTCCATCGTCTTTTCATGTTGAATTGAATATAGTCTAATGTTAATTATGTTTTATGAATATGTCCTGAAGATGGTCTACTAGACCGAAACGTCCAACGTTGACATTATATTTAACATTAAAACAGCATAATTGCATATTAGGATTTTTGTTTGGTTTTTCCGTATATTTTTCTTCATACTGTCGGATCTATATCCATATATTTGCTTATATATATATATATATATATATATATTATTTTCCAGAAAAATATTGTATTAATTCTACCTGTAAAATATCAGAAATAATTCTCAACTAATTTTTTCTGTTGTTTTGTCAAACCTTCAAAAACAGATAATTTTTCTTCTTAAATTTAAAATAAGCAGTTTTTTGTAAAATCAGATGTAAAACATTTTGGAGTTTGCATTGTAATAACCATTTAATCTTTGGGATAATCTTTAATCTTTGTCATGGCAACTGTTCTGATAAGCTTTCTTCCTTAGTGCCCTGATTACATGAATTTGAGTGTGCTACTACATTAGCAACAAGGTCTCATTATTTTATTGATAACTACAATCTTGAAAAATTTAAGTGCAATGTCAATTGCCATTTTTTGACTTCTTGAAGCCTGTTCCGTTTTTTGTTCCTTTCCTCAATCCTCCCATTTTTTCTCCCATGTTTTCTTGTTCTCTTTCACACCCTGTAACACCCCTGCGTACAAGTGACATTACTGCCTTGCTTAAAATTCTTTACAAGAATAATATTATATTTACAACATTCTATAAACTAATATCACTAAAACTAATGCAATGCAATATTTATCATTTACCAATTCATAAAGAAATAAATATGAAAACAATTTTTTATTCATAAATTTATAAACATTTATTAAATTATTAAAAGGAAATTCATTTACCATTTTATAAAATTTGAATCATTTGACAATTAGCCGATGTTTTGCCAATAAATAATATGATAGTGTAAATAAACAATCTAATAGCATTTATTATTTTTGTTGTCAATTCTCAAGAACAAAAAAAATGTAAAAATTCACTTTCATCATAGGTTCAGGTTTTATTACAAATCTAATCATCGCTTTTTAAAACAATAAACATTGCTGAGGATGGAAGGTAGTTAAAATAATAGTGGTGTCAAGGGAAAGACCGTCTTTTTGTCACTCTATTTTTTTTGTGGGCACAAAGGTCCAAGTTTGCTAATTAAAAATTTAAAAAAGAAAAGAATCAAAATTTATTATTTTTTAATTATTTTAAATAAACTAAATTTAAAAAAAAAACTAAAACTTTGATTCATTTATAGATATCAAATAGCAACAAATAAAATCAAATATACCCCTTATCTTTCCCAAACTGACTGAATTTATTTACCAATATATAATTTTTGTAAATGAATTCAATTTTACTATGAAATCCCTTGATGAGTGGATACCATATCTGTGAAACCCAGAGTCAGGATAGTTAAGTTGAGTAATTGGCCATGATTAAATGTAACTAGCAGAAATGCCAAGCAAATAGAATTAAAAATGTTTGCAATAAAAATAAATGGCTAGCCAGTCATATCTGAGGATGCCTGTCTTCTAGGGTGATTAGACAATATCTGTTGCAGACACCTGCTCAGGCACATTTATGCTTGTTTAACACCCACAGAGCTCACCTGTGGATTTATATTGCAACTATGCTGAATGGGCCTTAGTTACAGTTTCTGGGAGAGAGTACGTTATTTAATGTGATTAACAGTCTGAACAAGGCTAGCACGCTCAAACCCTCGGTCACGATGACTTGTGATTTGGTGCTAGCACAATAAACAAGAGAAAGAAAAGAACAGGTCAAAGATAATATTATGCAACAAAATGATATAAGTAGGCAAAGCAACACTAATAAGGTAAAAAACGTTCACAAACTAAGAATGGTGTTAACACACAGAAGGGATACAGACAAGCGTTTCGCAGTGTTCTGACTTCAAGACAAGAAAGAATAGAACTAAGGCAGATGAGACCAAGATGTGGCCTATCTTATTGGCTAGAAAGTAATCCCAGCATGCATCTGTATGTTTTTTCTATAAATTTGGGTTGGGGGATGTTTTTGCAGTCATTCCCTATTGAACTGGAACCAGCACCATTTAATTTTATTTCTTGCTTTATCTCTTGATACTGAGCACCTTTAATTACAAAAACAGCTTGCATTAAATAGTGTTCTCTTCCAGAAATACACTGGTGGAGATTTGATTTTATTACTCTGCAAAATACAATCTTTGTTATTAAATATGAAACATTGTAGAATCAACTTGATTTAAAACATGCTGGAAACACAAATTTTGGTTCATATGAACAAATTTTCTTTTAAATATATTTGTATATAAAAAAGAAATCAGATTTGAAAAGCCGTCTTTTTATTTATACGAGATGTCCTAGGAAATGGCTCTTCCCTCCCACTGATATTCTCTACAACTGAGTACATTGTGTTTATTTAAAGAAAAAAAAAGATCATATTTAAAATGTAAAGCTCTTCAGTAAAATGAATTGGAGCCCTCTGACTGATTGGCGTTTGTTTACATTCGTAAAAACAATACACTAGAATTAGCTGTTTCTCTCTGCTGAATAATGATAGCTCAATGGTAGTAACTCTGACTGACGCCAAATTGGTCGGGTTTCAGTCCTGGCTTGAAGCATTCGGATGTCTAGTTGCTGTGATACAGTAAAACAGTACTGTCTGCAAATGACATGATTTAAACTTTATGGATTTTTACAGAAATCTGGTATATTTAGCAACTGTAAAAAACTTTCATTTTTTTCGTCATGTTCAAATATTAATTGTCCTCGTATTTTTTTGTATGCCTGCTTTTTCTTCTTTATTCAACTGAGTTTTTTGTATCCTTCCTAAGTATTCTGTGAAAGATATGTTTTAGTATGTTCACTGAAAGGTAATCAAGGCTTGCTTGCCTCCCCTTTTCTTCTCCTTTTTTTTTATTAAGAAATGTATGTCTGCATCTTTTAACTCTCTGTAACAAACATGGTTTATGTAAGCAGTTCGTTGGACATGGTTTACTGCCAAAAAAAATGTTCAAATTGACCACCAACTTGACCACCAACTTGCTAGCTTGTTTGTAGATTAATCATTTTATTTAAAAATATAATTAAAAAAAAAAAAAAATATGTTTAAGTAAAATTTAATCCAGAAAAACTATCAAAAATATATATCCATAAACTCAGCTCATGTAAATATATACGATATGTATATACGGAGTGTCCCAAAATAATGTATACACTCTTTGAATCATTATAACTTATTCAATTTATATATTTTGACTTGTAAATAAGATTAATACAAGAGAAAGAATACACATTTAAAGAATTTGAGAGTAAAATATACAAAAAAAACATAGAAAATTAACTTTAATAAGATAAAAGCTACTTGATCCAATGGTAGAATGTTCATATAATGATG
>CAHIKZ030005575.1:1575000-1587500 GCA_903632075.3 Acanthosepion pharaonis | reverse complement strand
CCCCTATTATACTCAAAAATCCCAGTGCATTTTTATTACACAAAGTTTTGTCTTTTATTCTAACCTGAAGTAGTGGAACTTAACACACATCATATTGGTAAAATGCATTCTTAAAAAGTTTTTAACTTTGTCTCATTATTTCCACTTTAGTTTTAGATACTATTATACATCCTACAACACACACACACACATATATAGAATGTTCTAAGATGTATTTAACAATATTTCTTCATATATTTAATATTTTGGTAATAATAATGAATATTTCTAGCACTATTTATCAGATTTCATGTGATTTTAAATGGATTTTAAATTAAGTTTGTATGTACAATTATATATATATATGAAAAGACAATTACCTTTTTACAGATTTTAGTTATATCTGAAATTTTACACACACACACACACACACACACACACATATATATATATATTATATAAAATAGGATATATAGATAGATAAAAAAAATAGGATATATATATATATATATATATATATATATATTAATTAGAACTGTTAGTTTAATAATCCGAAGTTCTTTAGTATTATTGTTTTATTTTAAAAAAAAACTGTGCTCAGTACACAAGTAGAGCATATATTATATTCGTTTTTTAAAATATGATTTATCCTACATAAAATTCTCATATTTCAAAACAGAAGCTAAAAATTCAATTTAATTATAGAAATTAAATTACTTAGCTCTGTTTCATCCCTGCGAATTTTTGAATAACTAATTTTTAAATTTACGGAGCTTTATAAGCATAAACATTCGTAAATTTCAAAATTAGTTATTCCAAAATTCACTTGAGCTAAGTAATTTAATTTAATTTCTATAATTAAAGTGAAGTTTTTAGCTTCTGTTTTTGAAACATGAAAACTCTTATGTAATGATGGAATCATATTTTTAAATAATAATTATATATATATATATATATATATAAATGAAAGAAGGAACAGATGGAGTAAAACTCCACTGTTCATAGCTTTTACTTTTAAAAAAGTGCCCAAAACAAAGTAGAGCAATATATTATTATTATAAATGATAAATGTGTGTGTGTGTGTGTGATAACTGATTGATGAGAAATATCTGAACAAAGTTTGTAAAGGTGTAATGCATGAAAGCTCTTTAGATATTAAACATTTTTTTCATATTGAGCTTTTAATACATTTTGATAATGCTCCTGTAAGGTAGTGAAACATCAGTATAAAAGTTTAAAATTTTCACCCCCATCTAACTAGTATACCCATGTTCCATGTTTGTAAACATATACATACATATATATATATATATTTAGTTGAATTGATGTGAGTTTGTGCTCCTGATTCATTTACATATGTGCAATCACCAAAAACAAGCCAATAACTGGCTTTAAAATAATAACAAAACAGCCTTAAAGAATTAAAAATAATAGCAATTTTTACCTATCATAGTTTTACACAGACCCCCATCATACGTGCGTGTGAGAAAATATTATTCAGCGAACAAAAATAAAAAATGGTCTGCGTGTTGACATCACTATAAAAAAAAATATTCACTACACAATCCATCATTAAATAAAGCAATCAAATGTGTATGTATGTACACAATGGCACATATACATAAATATGCCAAGTCCCATACTGTTCACATATGTTTATGTTTGTGTGAGCTCCGGTGGGTTAGTGCGTGTATGTATGTGTGTCTGCATACATTAATGGGTGTATGGGCATGTATGTTTGCATAAGTATGAGTGGTGTCACGGTGACAATTTTCCCTCCCACTTCCATAAAAACACCAAATTATGCAACCCTACATAAAACCCAAAATTTTAAAAAATTAATCAGTTTGACTGAAAAGCATGAAAGCCAGGGTCACAAACTCACATCAATTTAACTAAATATGTTAGCTCTATCACTGATATGAGAGCTTTCCAATAAGTACCGCGCATATATATATATATATATATATATATATATACATACAGATTTCATATATTCACATATTTATATACATACACACACACATATTTATATATATATATATATATATATATATATATATATATGCACACATAATTTTGGGTAGGGTGCAGTGTTAAAACCTCCTGTGAGGTTTGCTAATCATTTTAAATCTTTCTAGGTTGTGGAATTTGAATTCTTTCTGTTTATCCTTCTTTTAATAACTGCAAATATTTTTTTATAAGATTTTACATGTGAAGAAATCAATTAAAAAAAAAAAAGGTTGTGATTTATTACATGAAATATTTGACAGAAGAATCAAAATAGAATTATTTCATGACAAGCTGAGGATTCCACAGTATTTACAATAAAGAATCTATAAATAAGAATCAATGGTTGAAGAAAAAAAAAAAGATGAAAGTGTTCTATATATAAGTCAGTGTAATGTGCAGTATAAGTTGTCACTCTCAAGCAAATATCTCAGTTGGTTACTTACTACTAGTGTTTTTTTATATATTACTTACTAGCAGTGAGAGGGGGTGAAAGAAAAAGGTTAAGAGTGAGAGAAAGAGAGAATGACAAATTGTGACGGAGAATGAGAGATTAGAGAGAGATAGCAAGAGATGAAGAGAGAGTGTGAGAAGTCAGGAAAGAAATTGAGAATCTGTGTGAAAGAGAACAAGAGGTTGAGAGAGTGACAGATTGGAAGAGAGAATGGTAGATCGAGAAAGATAGCATGAGATTAAGAGAGAGAAGCTTTCCAAAGATGGAATATGGGTATACTAGTTAGATGGGGGTGAAAATTTTAAACTTTTACACAAACTGTTGGAAGTGTTACCTGATGATCCGGAGTCCTTTAAAAGGATTTTGGTGAAATAAATTATTGTAATGGTACCTTAAAGTGGTCTGTTTTTTATTTTATATATATATATATATATTAAAAGAGATGTGTGTATGTATATACATCTATATATGGATATATATATATATATACATACATATATGTACATATATATATGCATATATACACACACACGTATATACATATATATATATATATATATACAAATATATATATATATATATATATATATATATATATATAAGCACACATGCAATATGTGTGTTTTATATATATATATATATATATATATATATATATATATACATACATAGATACATACATGTATAGACATCCAAACATTTTTTTTATAAAGAACCGACAAGGTCTACCAGTTTAATTTTTTTATTATATTTTTTCCCATTTTCGGATAAGGTGTTGCGTATTGTGCTTGATGTTGTCGATAAACTGGCCAGAGTTCATATTTTATCATTGTTTTGTTCAACAAAAGTTTTGGATTTGTCACTTTTCTAAGTAACAATTTCTTTGTTGCCTGTATGCTTGTCTCAACGCTTTGGTGAGGTGCTGGGTTTGTCCCTTGTCACAATGCCTGATTTTTTATGGCCTTAGATATATATATATATATATATATATATATATATATAAGAAAAGTTGATTAATTCCTAACAGAACATGTGATGAGTAAATTATTAGAATTTAGCACATTTAAAGGTGAGCTGATTTTTGTAATGTGCTGTATGTGATGAAATAGGACAAACACATAAATAAAATGTTGCTTGAAAATATACAAATTAGCAGCTGGAATAAATAAATAAAATTATGTTGGTTGTTAAACAAGACCCATATCGCCTTCTCCCATCTTTCTTCTGCCCTTTCGATCTTTAGAACATTATTTTTGAAAAATTTATTGTTTTGTATTAGAAATTTAGAATTCTTTTTTTCTGGTTGTGAACTGCAAATAATCTCTCAGTACTTCTACTCCATTACCTCACCTTAAGTAACTGAATATAAAAAATCTTTTAAAAAAATATCTTTTATGTGCTGTGTCTTTTCAGTATGTGAGTGTCATGGCTCTCCACAAATTCTCGTCTTTTGGGTAAATTCTGCTGAACTGTAATTAACGTCGTTAGTTAATCAAGAACAAAATCACCTTCTCCTTACATGATTCTCCCCTTTTGCTCTTTAAAATATAAATTATTTTTTGGATTAATTATTGTTTTATATTCACATTTTTCTGGTTGTGAAAGGCTTACAGCTATATCATGTTGAAACACTACTTCTTATATGGTTGCTGAAGTTAAGCAACATCAAGCCTGATCAGTACCTAGATGGGTGACCGCTTGGGAATACCAGGTGCTGTAAGCATGGATGTTTGGGTGGTGTAATGGATAATATATTGTATTCAATTATACACAAATACCCTTGGGAAAAGTATGAATCCACCTCTTCGTCTGCTCCCCAACTGTGGGTTAAATAGTAGATCTTAAAGCAAAAATCTTTATTATCTCCCAAGAATTCTTACAATCTAAAAATATTTTCTGGCATTAAAATAACTTTCAAAAGGTTAATAAGCTGTAAAAAAAAAAAAAGAAAACAAAAAAAAAAATAATCAGCCAATCAATCAATCTGGTTGTGAGTCAATAAGTTCATTTTAATTTCATTACTTAACCTGGAAGATATTGCTGCAAATGCTTATGCAATTGAAATATATATATCTTATGCATTATGTTCCTTGAGAATGCAAGTTGTCATGGCTCTCCACAACTTCCTGTCTGTTATTAATCTAAGTATTTTTTTTGACTATTTACCATTTCTTTGTCCTTGTTCTGCTATCCATTCAAACAAACTCGTTAGGTAGATTACTCGCAGTTTCTCTCAATATGTCCTTTGAGTGTTAAATTCTCTAAGCCCTCTTTCCTCAGAAATGTCAACTATCTCTTTCTGATTGTAAGTATAAGCTTCCTTCTAGTTCCTATCGTCCTTAAAACTTCCTCGTTTTTCATATGCTTTGTCCCTGATATTCATAGCATTCGTCTGTAGAACGGCACCTCTTCATTCAGGTCTTTTCTTTTCCTGTGAAGAGATTGTCCAATGAAAGATAGAAAAATAAAGCCATAAGCTCCTCTCGTGATATAGGTTATATATTCTAATTTTAAATTTGATAATTCGACCTTTGACCTAGCATTTTTTTTAAGGCGTAACTAATTTAAACATCAAAACATGAACTAAATAGAAAACAACATTCAAGACGTAAGCACATTAGAGTTATCTCCCTTACATCATTCGTAATTATCTTTAATTTTATATTGTTTGAGAATATCGAAACGGGCCAGGTTCTTAATGGTTAACTTAAGTAGTAAGTTATTGAGCTGTCAGTTTTTTGGTCATGTTTCGAATTCATTATACGATGACTGGCTGCTATTTACGTGCACTGGGGCCAAAACAAGGCTATGCATACTTGCTGCAGGTTTGTCCTTAAACAATCTTTTAGATCTGCTTTGAAACAATTTTGATTTTGCTATGGAGTGAGTATTATTGTGCTTATTTTTAGGTAGATATTTCGATGCAGCTAGTTATTGGTTTTTAATTCAATTGCTATTTTATTGGATTTCGATTAGATAATTAATTGTGCTGCACGCCGAGAGCAATTATCCCGATTGAGAAAAAGCTTGTGTTATACCGCTCTCTCTCAGTCACAGACCCACGCTGACTATATTGGCTAATTACAGTGTTTCTCAACCTTTTTAAGCAACGGCACACCTAAGAGCAAATGAAAATATCACGGATCAGTTAGTAGCATTTTTAAAGGGTATACTATTAAAATGCTATGAAGTAAAACCGTTGATTAAAAAAAATACACACAAAAATATGAACTTACTTTATTTGAATATTTCTATGTAAATATTTGTGCAGCTTTGTGAAATTTGTGCCTGGTGTATTTTTCTTTTACTTTTTTTCGATTTCTTCAATGTTTGGTCGAATGTGCGATAAGCTGACCCCTACCCCATTTCTTCTTTAGTTGCCAATATTTTACAGCACACTAGTAGGCCGCGCATGGAGGCTGAGAATCACTGCGCTTATACCTGCCCAGCATCGTTCGTATGAGCCACCTACTCTAAGTAGAAGATCCACACTCCCCCAGCCAATTGTGGAAGAGGACGTAACTCCTGATGCTTACTGCACTACACGCAACCAACTCTGTGTGTGTCTTGTCTAGATTCTCCGTTATAATAATTCGGACCGTTCCGTTTTTAAAACGTCATGTCTTAGGTAAACTTATTAAAGGTTTTGTTGACAACATTGACTCTCTTTTGATGTTGCGAATACTTTCAAACCAGCTTTTAGCTAACAAAAAAGCAAAAAACAAAAAAAAAAACCAACTCCGTTGAGAGCGCAGCCTTTTCAACTTGACATTATTTCACTGTTTTTTGTTAATTACTTCAGTGCCTGTAAATGATCACCAAATATACTGACAACGATTTGCGAGATATGGGAAGCATTTCAAAAATCTATTTAAAATAAAGTGTTGAACTGAAAAACGAATAGATTCTTAAACGGAAATTCGTGTTTAAATCTTATACTATTTGTGTCCTAAACTATTGGTTACATTTTAACTCACCATATAGATTATTTAACTATAGTATGTAGTAAAACAGAAGAAAGAAATAACATCATTTTTTTATCTACATTTGTTTTCGGGACAAACGGGTTTGCAATAAGGCGGAGTGACAAAAGGACATTTTCCCTATGACACCGCTTTTTAAAAACTACCTTCATTCTTCAGCAATGTTTATTGTTTTAAAATAAAGATGATTAAAATTGGAATAAAACCTAAACATATGAAAGTGAGTTTATACATTTTTTGGTGGTAATTTGCAATTTAGGACCTGCGCTCAGTTTCTAATGAAAATTTCCCGAATAGTTACATTTCTGGTGTAAATATACATGCTTAGTTCGAAAATAACAAAGAAATTTTGCTAAAATCTACTGTTTTGGAGTTATCAACAATAGAATTTCGGGCTCATTCGAGTTATGGCTACAGTACGGCATCAGTACTGGCGTTGTTTGCCTCGGAGCAGTCATTCAGTCATAACACTAACCCTTGCGCAGTAATTGAGACGAGTAAGAGCAGTAAAAAGGGCCGTTAAGCTTCTGCAATTGGTTAAAGTATAAAATGTATAGTCAAGTTATTTTCATCATGAAAGAAGAAAAAAATGTCTTTGGTAGTTTTACTGAGAAAAATACAGCTACCATTGTTCGAGTTGTTTTAATTGGTCCTCTGTCGGCAACTCTCTCTCTATCTATATATATAAAATGTTTGTTTCATTAAATAATATAGACAAGTTTTGTCTATTTATTTTAAGTAAGTTCCTTTCATATTGTCTGATAAGCTTAATAACATTATCATTGAAAGACGAAAGGAAATCACCATATTGAGACATGTAAATCCAATCTAAGCTTTCGGCTTACAATGATAATGTTCTTAAGCTTATCATGCAATATGAAAGGAACTTACTTAAAATAAATAGACAAAACTTGTATTATTATTTAATGAAAAATTGCTGCGTAAATATACACTATATATATATATATATATATATATATAAGCTTATGCCCTACATTTCATTTTCTTTCCTATTTTTTTATCAACCGTTAGTGAGTCATCTCAGTCCGAAACTTATTTTGAATTGTGAAAATACAGTGTAACCCGGATGTAAGAGAGTTGTCGGGACCGGAGAAGTCGTCTCTTATATCCGTGTTTCTCTTATATCCGGGTTTGGTCTCTTTTATATACATTAACACAGGTTCTAATTTGGGACCAAAGAAAACCTCTCTTATATCCGGGTTTCTCTTATATCCGGGTTACACTGTAATTTATTTTACAAATGCATAGACGTTTCTTTTTTGGGTACAACTCTGATTTTTCTAGATACAAATCATACTAGTTAACCCACAGCTGGGGAAATACAGAAATTAAAGCGAATGCCATTTAAAAAAAAATCTTTTTATACAGAGATTTGCAGTAATTAATTACAGAAAATTTAAATTATTGTTGCTGCTTTGCCGTTCCGTTTCTTCAATTTTTCGATCTCCTGTTAATGTTTCGAAATGATCGTTCCCATAAACATGTCTAAGTTAAATACAGTGTAACCCGGATATAAGAGAGTTGTCGGGGCCGGAGAAGAAGTCTCTTATATCCGGGTTTGGTCTATTTTATATACATTAACACAGGCTCTAATTTGGGACCAGAGAAAATCTCTCTTATATCCGGGTTACACTGTAAATGATTGTGCGCTTATTAACAGCGTCATTTTCACTTTTACCATGTCTGTCTTCTTTGATAGGGAGTAAAAAAAAAAAAAAAAGAAAAAGGTTCTGCTTTTTCTGATTTAACAGTTGGAAAAATGGTTGTATCTCATTTTCCCGAGTAGCGTTTATTACTGGCAAGAAATGATATAGCATTACTCACTCCTTTTTTTCAACTCCACATTTTACGAAGTCTCCATTTTTTTTTTCTGATTCGACAATTTGCAAATGAAAGCGTGCAACTCAGTATAGCTTAATTTCTTAATATCGTCCCATACAAAATTCCGTTGGTTTAAATCTACCATTAATAAAAATAGAAACTTTATTTATTCGTCCAAACAATATTTGACTTTTGGATTTAAAACTATTTTTCTTTTCTTTTGGTTATTCTAACGGCAAGAAGAATGCAGTGTGAAAGGATTTGTACTTTCGAGGGATAAGTGATTTGAAACTTAAAATTCGAGTATCATGTCATATTCTATATTATTTTTAATTTCAATTATTTATTTTCATTTGCCGAAAGAAAGATCGACATCAGCATAATTTTCGTCTCTCCTATAAAGATTGTAATAAAAATTATATTTCGTATTGTATGACTGATTTCCGATTGATTTTAAACAAATTTGAAAAACTTTCGCTTGCGACAATAATAATAATTTCTGAATCGTCAAATAGTTTCTCATGAAAAAGTGAAACCAGAAGTAAACTCTGTCTTTGATAGCAATTCACACCCTAAGAATTTCCAACGAACTTTATTTATAATAACCATTAGCACTCTAAAGATGATTTATTTCCAAGGCAAAATGTTTGTCCTATAATTGTAGAGGACTCCATTTGCTGGACAGATGTTGTTTTCGAATTCAATGGTTGTGTTATCATGTCCTGCTATAGCAACAGTGAAAATCACTTTGCTTGAAATTTAGAATGAGGCTACTGTAGTTGAGGAGGCAGAGTCAAAAGTAATACATGTGAAATATGCAGAGTGTTAAAAGGTTAAAAATCTATCGTCTTGTTTTTAAATATGTTGAAAACAAAAAAAAAAAAAAGAAAGATTTAATTTTCGTTAAAAAGTACACCGCTTGCTTTCCAAATACAATAAAAAAAAAACACTTACAAAAAAAATGGTAAAGATTCCCATTTGTTGATAAGATTTAGAAATCGGAAGAATTTTCTTTTCAAAATCTTAAAAGAAGCGACAGAATATCTAACAAATTTGCCCTTTTTAGTCATAGGCGTATTTTTTACCTTTCAGAACTTGAAGCAATAAACAAAATTGTCAATTTGTAAAAAAACAAACAAACAAAAAACTATGTAAATTTGGATACCTGAATTTTTTTTTTTCGTCATTGTGAAACTTGTCTCCGTTTTTCACTTTGTAAATTTTGTCACCTAAACCATAATTACCTGTATTTACAAGAAGACGAATACGGCCCACCTGTGGGTCGTGCCGGAGCCAACGTGGGGTGAGAGAGACGATGTCATTTTAAACGCACTGTTATATTCTGTATTCTTCTCAATACGTTTGTTTTCCAACAATGTTAATGAGTGCGAATTTTACTTCTTTTTTTTCTCATTATAATCAATCAATGAATTTCTATTTCGTTGTTGTACAATAAACCATAATGTTGCCGGAGGATTTCATTTTCTTTTTTTTAAAGTCCTTCGGGGTATGAAAAAATTGCTCATCTTTGCTATATTGGTGATAGGACAAATGACACACGCGAGCAATGTCATTCGAGTACTGTTGATTTTATAATTAGCCAGTGGCGGATCTATATTTTTGGGACGGTGAATCTTGAATTGTAATGGGAGCCTCTTCACAATCAGCAACAATAGGTTAAAAGCCAACAAGCTCCAAATGGGCTTTGTTGTTCTTGCTGCAAAGACCACATGATACAAATGGCGGAAGACATCTAGCAACTAGATCTAGATAACTGTTGTCATCTTCTTCAATATAGTTTTTCTATGATAGACAGACACAAAATTAAAAACACAAAACAAAACCTTAACCCGCAGCATGTCTGATTTTGACCCCAATTATTGTATTCGTTTATTGCACATATCAAAGGCACTAGCGTAAATGCATGTTTGTCTTATGATTTCTCATTAACATCAGACTGGAAGACACATTGCAAATCAATGTTTTTTCATCTACAGCATGACTGCTCGTTTCTAAGCATATTTATCTGTTCAGACCCTATTGTGTTTCTTCAACATTCGCAGAGCCAACTGTGGTTTATACATTTCTTTACTATTGTTCACCCAATGCAAGGCCCAATAACCGCTCAATGTAGAAGATTACTAAATGAGATTGTTGTAAGGGCGTAGAAGGAGAGAGCAAGCGGGGTGAATGAGGACATGTAGAACAGATACCGGTCGAACTTAGACGTGAAGAGTTTAAGATTGTCGTGATCGGGGGAAGCATCCTCTCAGGAGTCTGTTTCACAATGAAACTCTTCTTGGGAAGAAGATGTCTGAGTGGAACTTCCTCTTATCAGCAAAGAGGAAAAAAAACGCCTTAAAAATGTTCATCGATGTTGCTTAAAAAAAATCATTAAATTAAATTAAAAAGAAACAAAATGGCAAAGTCCCCACTCACCGGAATTAGACGCGCTGTAGTTTACGTTTCATTAGTTTCATAGTAGATCCGTCACTGTAGATACCCCTCACTGTTTTTTTTTTGTTTTTTTCTGTAAAACACCGAAATATAAAAGGTATGATCAAGCTATTTTCATCATGAAAGACATTTTGGTGGTTTTTCATTGGAAAAAATGTCTTTGGTAGTTTTACTGAGAAAAATACAGCCACCACTGTTCGAGTTGTTTTAATTAGTCCTCTATCGGCAACTAAACCATTTTTTCATACACACACACACGCACACACACACATACATATATATATATATATATATATATATATAAGCTTATTCCCTACTTTTCATTTTTTTTCCTATTATGTAATGGCATTCATTTTTAGTATCATTCAGGGTCGTAGCAGCCCGGAGGGTGTGGAGGGCCTTGTCTCCTCCCCATTTTTTTTTTTTTTTTTTTTTTACTAATTGTAGAATTTTTACAGGGTTTTATTTTAACAAAATACAATAAAGAAAGAAATGCAAGAAAAAAAAAACTACCAAAGGAGGTGCTAGAAATTTTAAATGATCTTGTCGTTATGTTGGCGGCCTTTGGTAACTTAAGGCTAAATTCTAAAAAAATTTTATTCCCCACCCCTGACCACCAAGAAATAAATGTCCCTGTATTGATCCTATTAGCTACTAGTGGTTTATATAAGGTTTATATAAGTCCTGATATCGCTGAAAGGATTTATTAAACATATATCAAAACTTGCATTTATTCTAACTATTGCATACAGGCCGACCTAGCACATTTTAATTTCACTATTTACATTGTTCGAACTGTTGCCCTCATCTTTGTTGCCATATTCACGACGTTTCGGCCGTTGTTCGCTCCGCTCTTCTTCAGTTGGTGGAATTTAGAACTGAACACTTTATTTCGTCTACCGGAGTAAATTGTTCTCGTTCCACGTGCCACGCCTCAAGGACACGTCACGCAGTGGATAAAAGCACTGGTTGAAGTAATCCAGCGACTTGACCCAAAGAGATGCGTGTTCGATATCTGCCCACAGCAGAGGTGAACAAAAACCTGGAGAGTTGAGTTAAAGGGAGATAACTGAAACCGAGATATCCGGAAGAGGCATGGCACGTGGAACTAGAACACTCTACTCCGGTTGACGAAATAAAGGATTCGGTCCGAAATTTCAATCACCTGAAGTAGGCCGGAGCGTACAACGGCTGAAACGTCGAGAATATGAGACCAAAGATGAGGACAACAGTCCGAACAATGTAAATAGTTTAAATAATTACAATACCTCATCTCAGAAATATAGACAGATAGCACATTTTTTTTCTGGAGGAAGAAGGCAGATATATTTAAACTCTATTCGTAGTCAATGATTTGTCTTTTTTATCACTGGAAACATATTTTATCGTGATTATTACACCTTTTTACAGTATTTACATTGTTCGGACTGTTGTCTTCATCTTTGGTGCCATATTCACGACGTTTCGGCTGTTGTACGATCCGGCCTTCTTCAGGCGATATACGCTGGAATTTTGAACTGAACCCTTTATTTCTTCCACTGTTGTAGAATGGTCTAGTTCCACGTGCCACGTCTTTTCTGTATATCTCAGTTTCAGCTATTTCTCTGGAACTAGAACAATCTACACTGGGGGACGAAATAAAAGGCTCGGTTCGAAATTCCAACGTATGTCACCTGAAGAAGGCAGGAGCGTACAACGGCCGAAACGTACAATATCGTGAATATGAAAAGAAAGCTGAGGACAATAGTCCGAACAATGTAAATAGTGTAAATAAT
>CAHIKZ030005575.1:1560000-1570000 GCA_903632075.3 Acanthosepion pharaonis | reverse complement strand
GGGCATGATTCCATTGTCCTTAGATTTAGAAAAACATACTACATGTACTTTAGTAACACACACACACATACACACACACACACACACACACACACACACACACACAATTTTCATAAGTTATGCACACATGTGTATGTGGATGTACTTGCCGTTTGTGTATTTCACAATGATGTCGTTTGGTTGGTAGGATCCGTGATGTCAAATACAGACTCGAAATTTTGAAAGGAAAGCCAGCTTTATTGGAAAGAATGTGTTGCATCAATCTTTCTTTTATCTGTCTTTCCACTTTTGTCCCTGTGTATGCATAAAGTAAGGTTTGCAAATATAAAAAAAAGAAAATGGCGCTTGTTGTAGAGCAAAAACTAGCTAGTTAGCCTCGCTAGTTCGAACCTGATTGGTTTCTCCAATATGGTGGCCTTGTGTAGGATGACGCTAAATTTAGTAAATAAATATATCCCTTTTTTTTTTTAAATAAAAAGTTGGGAAGTTACATAGTGGTTAGGAATTCATTCTCTACCCACCCCCAACCAACCCACACAACCAAATTTCTGGATTTCGTATGTTGATTTTTAAGGCAGGAGGCGCTTTCATAGTTCGATAATTGGTACACATTTTTTTACTCCTAATTTTCGGCCCTGTGTCAAACTATATATTCAATTCTGTTTTCCTCTAAAAATGATGTAAAATGAAGACTTGTTCCTTTTGGTTCGGGATTTGGTAGCTTCTTACTAAATTAATCGCATCTTACAACTGGTACTAGCATAATACCCGTAAAAAGTGACGGGGTATTTACGCATGACTTGGTACTCTTGCCACTACCACCACACATCATAATCTATAGAAAAAATATAGTTGTTATCATTTCCCTGTTCATTATAATTTTATTGGCGCCATCATTTAACGCTTTCAAATATAATTTCTCTGAACTTTATTATCAACAGTTATTCCTCTGGTTAGCATTATTCTGGTTAGCATACCGTTGAATGCACTGTTTAATTATTATTTTTTTTTTAAATTTCTTTTACCTGAATCCATTTGTATCATAATCAATCGATTTACTAACACAGAAAGGGTAACCTTCATTTGCAATTGGTTTCTCCATAGAGATTGCTCATCTGACCCTCCAGGCAATAGACACGGCTGTGTACTGCGTTGGCACGGCATCTTCATTAATATTGTCAGTATTAATTATTGTATCGTCTGAACAGTTATATATAAACGCCATTATTTCGACCGTTATAAACACTTTAATATATGACCATATCATTCATTCTAATTAATTAAAGCCACTTATTGAAATTACTGCCATTACTTATTAAAAACTTACATAATAATTACTATCAGAATATAATTAATCCTATTTAGTATGACTAATCTCTTCACGCACACACACACACGCACACATTATATATATATATATATATATATATATATATATATACTATATATATACATATATCCATACACCCACACGCATATATATATATATATATATATATATATATATATATATATACACACATATATATATATATATATATATATATATATATATATCTATACACACACACATATATATATATATATATATATATATATATATATATATATATACATACATCTCTATACATGCATACACACGCATATATATATATATATATATATATATATACACGCTGTCATACATGGATACACACGTATATATATATATATATGGATGTATAGATATATATATATATATATATATATATATACACACACATATATATATATATATATATATATATATATATACGCACACACACACACATATATATACACACACACACACACACATATATATATATATAAATCCACTTGCAGTCACATCAAGTTGAAACATTGGTTTTCGTACGATCACGGAAATCAAGCAACCTTGAGCCTGGTCAGTACCCGGACGGGTGACCGCTTGGTAATACCAGGTACAGTAAGTTTGGATGTTCAGCTGGTCGAATGGATAGTGCCTCGCAACTGTTAATCGGAGTGCCGGGTTCCAATTCCCGTTGGGTTCGTTATATTCACTCACCTGCAAATGCACTTGGGTAAGGGGTATGAACCCACTTCTTCTTCACTCAGCTATGGCGTACTTAGTAAGACTTGTATCACTAATCCATTAATATATAAAAATATATTCTTACCGACTAAAAAATATTTCTGGCTTTAAATAACCTGAAAAGGGTTGATAAGCCGTAGAAAGCGATTCAATCAATACACATATATGCACACATACATCTATATATACAGATATATAAGCACACTCTCACACACACACAAACACACACATATATATAAAATACACTCACATATATTTATATATAAACACTCACACACATAAACGCATAAACACATGCGCACACATGTATATGCGGACTAGGTTTTCGTTTTGAAGAGATGAACATCTCGGTATTCATAAAATAAAAATTATAAATGAAATGGATAATTAAAGTTTCGTCTTCTTCTTATCATATATATATATATATATATATATATAGTGAGTTAAAATATCCGTTGGTATAATCCAAGTGGATCCTAGTAATATGAAAATATTAGAACTGATCCACAAAAAAGAGCTTGATGTATTTTATTTAATTTATACAGAGCAATATAATTAATAATCAAACAAATTCTCTACCGTGACAGACATGAACTTCATTTCATTCTACACCGGGTTTGAAAAGACACTTTCGTCGTCTTCCAAAATAGCCTATTCCCCATATGAAGTGAAAGGATTTGTTATATATATATATATATATATATATATATATATATCAATTAAAACAAACATAGACATAGTATGTCTATTTTTAACCAAACGTGTTCGAATAAAAATATGCTGCCTAAATATACAAATATATATATATATATATATGAACACATACATACATATATATATATAAACACACACATGTATTATATATAAACACGCACATAGACATGAACATATATATATATATATATATATATATAAACACATACATACACACAAATTATATGTCACAAAGGTTTTAGAAGAGTCATTTTTATTTTGTCTTTACCATAACGTTTCCGCAATCAGTTTTTCAGGCTTTCTCATGTGTAGTATATGCATGTATGGAAGACGTCTCTCTCTGTCGGCTAGTACCTATCAGTCATTTGCCGGGGAATTTTTCACCAGTAAACGTAAAGAAAAAATAAATAAATAAATAAATGCCTAAAAAATAAAAAAAATAAAAAAATAAATGACCCTTTCCATTATCTACGGTCAGTACACCGATGTTAAGAAAGTGCCATTTCAAACGTTGTTCTAACAATTAAATGAACGAGATAGAAATTCTAAAATGCTGACATATATTTCGAAAAATGCTACTATGCCATTCTTTATATTCGGTTTATCTAATTAAAAAAAGAATATTTAATGACTATATCACGATGAAAAAAAAGAAGAAAAATCATGTATGAGATTGAACAAATCAAATTAGTCTTGTGTTGCAAACCTGTCAGCTCAGTATATTTTTTTATTTGCCATTAAGCTTTTAAAAACCAAAAATAAAATGAATTGAGAAAGTACATAAATCTTGTCTTTCCTGTAAAGTGGTTAACTTAGATAATAATATTGGCTTACAATTTTTCTTAAGTTGACTACTTCAGAAATAAAATGAGCCAATTCTTAAGTATTTTGGCATGCTGGATTCGAAAATTAGTTTTAAGTTAAATGATTGGCTCTAGATTTAGAGATACTTAGTTACGTCATACGCATGAGTAGAATGGCTGTTTCCAAGAGAAACAATGTTACTTTTCAAAAACTGCTTTGATGTTCTGTTCAAAAACATCAAGATGGCAATCAAATAGCAATCAGTGGCATTATTCGTTGGCTATCTCAAAATCATAGTCACTGCAAAAGACAGATTTTTTTTCTTCCAGGTAATCCATTAACCAAGATTTCTTGCACATATATGACAGCATATGTCTGTTACCGACTTGGTCCCCGATTTTGCATTCAACATATAGTTAATAAGCTTTTCTCATAACAGGTGTTATATTTCACTTTTGCGATTCAAAAATCACTTCACCACACGCATAGACGTTATCAATTTGGTTCAGACATCCAGGGGATTTTTCACAGATTAAATTGTGAAAATCTGAATGTAAAGGAGAACAATAATTAGTTTATTGGGAGAGTAATTATATATAATAAGGTTATTAGGAGAATAATAATTAATCTGGAAAAGATATTTTTTATGAAATATTCATCTAGTATTAGTAGTGTATCTTGAAATCTAGAGCCAATCAACATTTTACGATATCATTTTTATTTCTAATGTCTACAAATAAGCTGAGATTGGCTAGTTATGTTTTTGAAGTTTTCATGTAAGCTTGTATAATCATTTATATAAAATATCATCACTTACATGAATAACCCTTATTAGTACCAGAATATAGATTATTATTACCATAAATAGTAAATATTGTAGAGTTTGGCGTTCATTTTTATTACTCTTGCTGATATCATCACTGTTATTTATTTTTATTTTACATTATTGCTATCAGTATTAACATCAGTTGTCATTATAGTGAAGTCATTTTATAATCTGTATTAATATCGTTGACATATCGCCATTTTTCTTGTCCATTAATAATTTTCACAATCCAATGAAAATAATACTGAATTCTCTTTATCATTGATAGTTTAATTAACTGAATAGTTTATAAAATGATCTTATTTAAACTGGAGATAGTGTTGAACGGATGTTACAAATCAGTTCTTTTTCTGCTTAAAAAGAAACAAAACGCAGAGAGAGAGAGAGAGAGAGAGAGAGAGAGAGAGAGAGAGAGAAACGTATTCAGTTATGTAGATACGAACAGAATGGAACAAACGTTTTGTGTGACGCAGATGACAATTCATTTTTTACTTTTATTAAATGACAGAACAGAGGAAGAGACATAGAATTTATGTCCATAGTTTGGTTGTCATCACGAAGGATACTTAGTCTTGCTTTCGTTAATCCGTTGTAATTTTAAAACACTGTATTTATTATTTACGGCTAAATTCCAGTATGACTCTTGTGGTTAAAGAGACGACTGAGTGTAGAATATTTAGTTTTTATTTCAAATATCAGGTTTGGTATGGTCGTTATCCTAATTGGCACACAAAATCTATTCCAGATCAAAGCCACGGATTTCTCTTTGAAGCACTTAGCCTAATTCTTGCAAAATTCGTAGAATCGTTATTAGATTATCGTTCGGTTTTTCTTTAGTTTACGAAGAGTTTTCTTTTTTCAAAATTAAAAAGATCAGTTAGTTTCTCATTAGATATTTGAGAGCAAAAAAATATTTCAATATATATATATATATATATATATATATATATATATATATATATATATATATATATTTTTGCTTTTCTTTGAATAGACTTGAGGGAATATAATAATGTTTTACATTATTTTTTTGATCAAAAGAAACTCTAAATCCCTAGTAAAGATATATGCAACTCTAATTCCCGGTCACTGTATCGCCGTCATCATCAAAAGAAGTCAACTGAAATTAACTTTTCAAAGTGGTCACATCTAAATTTTTTGATAATATCTAACTATCAGGGTCCTAAAAACTAACTGCTGTTCAAATATGAAAACTTTTTTTGCCCGTTCCGAAATGCCTGTGAAACGCACATTTTATCAACATATGTAAGTTTTCAGTGAATAGACATGAACAGATTTATTAAATGTTTTTAAGAAAAGAAAGCTTTTACAAAAGGGTATTTGTTTAAGAAAGCTCCCCAGAAATTTTTTTTTTTTTATGCTTGGATTAAAAAAAAGAGTTACTTTTAAGGCAGGGCAAGTGTGGCATTTCTTTTAAAGAAGTTAGTCCTTTCACTGATCAAATTTATAAAGCAATTTTTAAATATTTTAGAAGTGAGTCATTTTTAAATCTTTTTTCAATGACCTGTGTCCAATATACAAACTTCTATCCAAGAGTATTTGATCTTCATTTTAACCTACATATGTATGAAGATGTTTAAATTTCTCGTGATACACTTCGCTCAAATTTTTGCAGAGTTTTTAAGATACTTCTCCCACTTGACATTTTGTTAAAATTATTAAAAAAGTTGTGGATATTTTATTTTTGTTTATTTTACGTAAAAAACAAAAACAAAAAAAAAAAAGACGAAAAACTCGAGCTTCATCTTTTTCTCATGGTGTCAATTTCATTTTCGCCGGTTATTTCTCTCTGTAGCTTGAGAAAATATTCATAAAGCAATAAAAATAAAACAACACAAATTATATTTATTTTTTGGATTATTATATTAATAAAATTGCTGTGAGAACAGGTGTGCGCAGGCGCACTTTCGGATGTCTGCCAAAGCCGCTGCCCGACGCCATCTTTGAACACACATCCTTCTTTCTATTTTACTTTCCTCTCATCTTTCTGTCTCCGTCTCTTACACACATACTTTTTACCTTTTTCCTCTTTACTCATTCATTGACCACATGCATTTCTTCTTCCTCTTCTTCCTATATTTCCGATGTTATTTCCTTCTTAAATTTCCTTGCATCTTACTTCCCAATCTTTTTTTTTCGTTCTTTCTGACAAAGACCAATCACCATCAGGTTGGCCATTGGTTTGAACATGACATCATGTTCTCTTGCTCCATGGATCCTTCATTGATTCCTTACACTAGCTGGATGTTCATCATTAGTAGATTAACTGCTTCCATATTTAGATCATTTTGCACGCATGTTCTTTTTCTTGGTAATCTTACAGCATGAGTTTAACATTACATACTGCCAAGCAGAAGTAATGTCAAATTAAACTTTCTAAATCAAGTACTATATATATATATATATATATATATATATATATATATATATATTCCCAAGTATAGGACTGGTCTATACGGAATAAATTCTAGTAACCAAAAGAATACTATTCTTAAAAGAGTGCTCAATATAGAGTAGAGCAAATATAATTTATTCGAAAATTATAAGATAAATATATTATAAAATCACTACAAAAATATCCATTTTGTTTCAACACATCAGGGGTTTTATCAAGTGATGGTGTTGAATGTAGAATCACTTGACAAGACACCAGAAGTTTTGAAACAAAATGGCTATTCTTGTAGTAATTTTATAAAATATTTATATTATATTTTTCGAATAAATTATATATATATATATATATATATATATACGATCAATCTTCTAGGAAAATATAGGTCAGAGAGCGAATATTTTTCTTTAATAAAATTTCTCGAATATTCAGGCCGGTAGACGAAAATAAATAAATATACGGTTTAATAAGTAAACGCGGCGTCTATTCAAATATAAGTATCCACTAAAAATAACGTTTAGAGTGTTAAAATATTTCGAATTAATAAATAAAAAAATCCATTACTTTAGAAATTGGTTTGTTCACGTATGGATGCGAAACTGTGCAGATACGAAAATATGAGCGTCTTTTGAAAAGAAGAATTTCGCTTAAAGGCACTATTAAGCGTCGCTCGATTGACAAATGTTCTTCGTAGCTCAGTCAGTTAAAGTACGTCGGATCTAACGACGGTTCCTTCTACCCAGGGGAACTCAAGTTCGTATCCTACCAGGAAGGCGCATATATATATATATATATATATATATATATATATATATATATATATATATATATATGCGCGAATATATGAATTAATCTTATATATATATATATATATATATATAATTAATCTTATATATAAGATTAATTCACATATTAAATTTGTCTTTTAGCTGATTGAAACTCATACTTAGTAGTAAAACTTTTTTCCAGAATTTAATGCTTCTTATTTTTTATTTTTACGAACAAATTAGGCACAGTAACTGAAAATTGGGCGCCTATCTTAGAGCGATTTTTATCAAGTTAATCTCACAGATGAGTCTCATATTCGATTCTCATTAGATGCCCTATTACTGAAGCCTTGTGTTAGACTAAGTTAATATAGACAATGAACGAAGATTTGTGTTTGTTTAACTGCTTGTAGTTGATGGACAGATTGCAGTTCGGATCGTTGAAGCTGTCAAATAAAACAAAAAACTCAAGATTTGAAATTTAAAAAGGAGTTGAAATGGACCTGCTTCATATTTTAAATGCTTTAACTGATATGACATATTTCTTTTGTCAGCATTCAGTTTTTACTGTCGGTTAGGCATTCCTGACCTCTTGGAAGATTATTCTTTATTTTATTATTTTCCCGAACCGTTTTGCTTTTTAATTGACTCTACTGTCGCCATATTTAGGCGGGCTCTGCCCAGTCCCCACTTTTCAGTCTTAATAGAGTTCAAAAGTATCTCCGAGCCCTTGTTTGGGAAGAATTATTTTCCACCTTCAAACCTCTCTCTCTCTCTCACAAAGAAGATGTGGCGAGTCTCTCACAGCTCTATCGCTACTTTCATGAAAAGTGCTCGGACGAACTACATTCCTTGGTTCCGTCATGTCTAACCTTCACGGCTAGGAGCCGCCATGCCACTTACATAGTAGCGAATCAGCCACATTACCACCGTATTCCATCGGCGTGAAGTAAGTTCCATTCAAATAGCTTCTTCTCTCGAACCACTGCCCTGTGGAACAGACTCACAAGAGGATGTTTCCCAATCACTACAATCTTAACCTAGTCTTCTATATTTCCCTTTCTTTATCCGTATAAACCATTCCTTAACGTAATCCTCTACCTCGAGTAGACCGCAAGTTTTGTACAGGGTGAACCTTAGTGTCAAAAAAGAAAAAAGAAAAAAAAAGGAACAACCTGCTGTCCGAAGTAGTTCTCTGAAGGAGTCTCGGCTACATGAGATTTCCTGGCCCCTCTTCGAAAATTGACGTCACAGTCTGTAGAAAATTATGACTGCTCGAATTTATTTCAACTCTTTTGAGAATTCCCCAAATTCTGTTATTTTGCGATAGTTCAACTCGTGATAAAATTTTTGCTTTTTAATAGCTGCAATTTATTAACACAAATGCAACTTTCTATTCGTCATAGAATTGTATATTTGATAACAGGTGCTTGATTTTGATACTGGGCTGTTAAATAAGTTCCAGTTTTGTGGGCAGAATAGCGATGTTTGATATTATGATCACTGATCACATTGCACATATGAGTTCCAATTTCAAACTAGAGTCAATAAATTCCCTAAGATTGGTCTACCTAATGCTCATAAAAAATCACAATACACCTGCGACGAAAAAGAGATCAATGAATAGAGGTTTTTGAAAAAGTTATATGCTCAATCATTAGTCAGTAGTGAAAGCTAAAGCAATTATAATAACAATATTGTCTTGGCACAGGAGATCCGTCCTTCTGACTGTACTTTCCCAGTGGAAATGATCTTTTGATGTCTGCGGTAATTACATAGGTGTCGCAGATGTTTTGGGTGGAGATTTCGCCTGACCAAAGTTCGTGTCGGATTGCGGAATTGTGAGAGATAAATAAATCGCATTTTATTTTAGAGCTTTTTTCTATCTTATTCACGTGTTAAAAGCCCAGTAAAAAAAAAACATGGGACCGTATTTCATTAGAATTATATATTTGGTACACTTGGTAGATTTTGTGGAGCTGAAAATTCAAAGAAAAATAAACAGCTTCTGCCCTCTTTGTCCAAACATGATTCTCAAAATGGCTAACTCAGTAGTCAGTCAGCTGCTTAGTAGACATTCACAAGTCTTGCTTGCTTAATTTCACAAACACGTTATATATATATATATATATATATATATATATATATATATATATATATATATATATATATATATATATAATACCATTAAAATATAGAGGGATCGTTCTCGCAATCTCTCTCTCTCTCTCTGTCTCTATCCATCTCCCTTGCTCTGGTTAGCACGTCCAGCAAGTAACCCCTCCTTCACTATTTCATCACTCCTCTGTTTCGCAAATATAACATTAAAGGAAGCCCCCTCCCACTTCACTTATTTCTCTTTTAAAGTCCCCCTCCTCCCAGAT
>CAHIKZ030005575.1:1495000-1552500 GCA_903632075.3 Acanthosepion pharaonis | reverse complement strand
ATATGCCAATATTCTTTAGACCAAAACAACACATTCTTACTACAGCCACCATAATACCTTAGAGTCTCTATGAAGTCCTAACTAGTTCCCATAGAGGAAAGTAGATCAGAACAATTACCATGAAAGTATTTATAGAAAAGGAGGCTATGGTACGAAAAAATTATAGAAAAGGAGGTTGCTTTACGGCGTTGGGAATGTGACTGAGGCCGATATGCAATGTCAGGACCAATAACATTGCGGATTCGTCATTGACTTTTAAAAAGAATCTCTAAATATATAGCAGGAATATTGGACAAGATGTGGCAGCAATATTCAATATATTCGCAAACTTTTTGTGGGAGGTATTTTTAGGAAGTATGTGTGTGTGTCGAGTATATTTGGCGTACCTTGTAGTTTAGTGCTTTCTGAATGAGTTGGATACCATGCATGCCATCCATATGAGAGTTTAGATCTGACAAGGCTATTTAAGAACACGATTTGAGTTCTTAGGTTAATGTTTTGAAAAGGATAATCTTGTAGAGGACTGTTGGGTGATGAGTATGTAGAAGATCACACGTGGGTTAAAATTTCCTGCTAGCCGGTCCAACTTCATGAGAATGTTCGACTTTAATTAAGTCCAAAGAAAACAAAGAAAACAAAGAAAACCGATAAATATATGTAAACAAATATATGTATTAACAACAATTACATGTTACAAGCGCATGGACAGTTACATTGAGTGCGTGTGGTGGTGAGTGTTCGTACGTACTTGTATTGTTCTTAGCGTGTTTCCAGAATTTGCGAAACGCTGTATCTGTGCGAGCTCACATATTGGTGTTAGCTGAAATGAGAGAAGAATTACCACTTCACCTCCAAGCGAGATAACGGCCCAAGGCCTGAGTGAAAAGAGAGATCGAGGCGAAGAGTCAGCCAGTATTTATAGCCAGGTGAGAGAGACCCCTGGTGAAGGGTTAAGGAGCTGAGGAGGAGCTAACGCCGACAATACCTCCCCTCAGAATAAAAGTTGTAGGAAACAAAAACTTTTAATATGTAAAATGTTTATGGAATTTTTGAATATTGTCCTTGTGAACTGAAAAGAAAATGTGTCAGAAGTGTGGTTGATATGCGTGGTTCGACGAAATGTGCTTATGTTGTCGTCAGGGTGCTCGGTGCTGTGTATTTCTGTTGGGGCCACCCACCTTCTCATCAGAATGGACTGATATCTCTACTACTACTAGGACAGTTCTATTGAGTTCAGGGAGATCAGGTGACCATTACACTTCCGTCTCTCTACCGGAAGATATAGTTGGACTTTATACTCTTTCTGATTGTTACTGATTAGCCGGCGTTCGTTTGACTACAAATCTCTCTGTTGTAAATACCTCTTCAGATGTACCAGTATTTTTCCCTGCGTATGTGCTTGTCCTTATTTCAATACACGCACGGGGAAACACTCAACAGCTCAACAATTTCTCTACTCGGTCAGAGTCGGGGCACGTCCTGTAAAAAACGTCGGTAGTGGTCTGCGTTTGCTATCAAAATTTGTTTTTTTTCCAATGCTCAACGTTAAATTGTCTTTGTCATCCCGTCAATCTGTTTGCTGGCCTGGTCGTAGTTTTGTTTGAAAGACGAGGTTGTTTATTTGGTATGAGTGGATAAAATTGGCGCAGAAAATTTAATAGAAGCAACGTTGTGGCGAATTTGAGTTGATATAGAATTTTTACCGAGTGTCGAATGCATGTTTAAGAAAATTTGCTATTATTGTCGATTGAATATCGCACTTGCAAATTCTTAGTTGCGTTGTTGCAAAGATAAAGGACAGTGAGTCGCCTTTTGTGTTTGAAAATAAAGGACAGTGAGTCGCCTTTTATTTGAGATGTAGTTCACACTTTATCTATTTCAGTCCAGAAGAAAGGAGTTGAATTATTTGAAAATGGCGTTGAGTTTTCCGTTTGGTAAGCCGGGTGAAATTAGGTCAAACATCGCCGAGAAAAAGAAAGGGTCAAGCAAATATGGACAAGTGGAGAGAGAGTTCTAAGGCTTATTTCAGAGTAGTAATTGTGGTTCTTCTAGTGGCGATTAAGGCTTCCGTGATTTCCACGTGTTGAAAATTCTTTTTGCCTGCGCAGGAGAAAATTGTTTTGTAGACCTGCTGTGGTGAATTAAAATTGTGATTTTTGTACTTTCATCAGTTTAATCACAACTTTTTGTTGCCGTATAAAAGTTCTTTCGTTAATAGTGCACGGTGTGCGTAGGATACAAAAAGAAGTTTTTTTCAATTTTTTTCCTATCTGGCTCTCTTTTGGGAAAGTGTGTGTAAATGTGAGTTTGTACATATATATCGTCCTCTGTGTTTTAGCTGGAGTTGAAAGATAAATCCCGTAGGGAAGTCACCATTATGTAGCAGACCGTTGGGTGATGAGTATGTAGAAGAATACACGTGAGTTAAAATTTCCTTCTAGCCGGTCCAACTACATGAGAAAGTTGAACTTTAATTAAGTCCAAAGAAGACAAAGAAAACGAACAAGACCGATAAATATATGTAAACAAATATATGTATTAACAACAAGTACAAGTTACAAGCACATAGACAGTTATATTGAGTGCGTGTTGTGGTGAGTGTTCGTACGTACGTGTATTGTTCTTAGCGTGTTCCCATAATTTGGGAAACGCTGTATCTGTGCGAGCTCACATACTGGTGTTAGCTGAAATGAGAGATAAATTACCACCACACTTTCAAGCGAGGTAACGGCCGAAGGCCTGAGTGAAAAGAGAGATTGAGGTGAAGGGTCAGCCAGTATTTATAGCCAGGTGAGAGAGACCCCTGGTGAAGGGTTAAGGAGCTGAGGAGGAGCTAACTCCGACAATCTCACCATTATCATTACCATATTTATAGGGGAAGAAGCCTCAATACCAAAGATTTGTAGATATAAAGTGGACATAGAAATCAATACTGTATGATGATTGCTAGTTTCACATCTCAAGTGATCTTCAGTCCATGTATTATGTATGTGTGTGTGTATGTACACACACACTGTGTCTCTTTAATTCTTTGAAAATTAATGAAATGATTCACAGTAATATTTGCCTTATTAATGTTCATGATATTTCACTTAGGTATAAAATATAGTAGAATGTTGCTCATACAATGTGCCAACAATTTTATGACTTACAAATTTGACATTACCCAGATTACAGAAACACATAGAAACATTGTATTATAATTTTAAATTATAATTGTAAAATGTGTGCAATGTTTACAAAGACAAATATTTTGAACAAAAAATTGAAAATTGTCATTGTAATGACAAAAGTTCTAACATAAAAATTAATGTGAAATACATGCTAAATTTTACAAAACTATTTTTAAAAACCATTGCTTCCTTGATTTTGTGAGTTGTTATATTTCTTAATATGAAACAGACTGCACAGCATCAAGAATAACATTCCAAAGTTTATCATACGTCACAAGTTTTTAATCAGATCAGGTCAAATAACAATCCAATTACTTCAACAATTGAGTGTCTTTGAAACCCATTTTATTTAGATATTGATTAGTTTTCTTCTCTGAATGTGATGGAGTATTGTTGTGTATAAAAATGATCATCTTCCTACAAAAAAAAAAAACAAAAACAAAAACAAAAAAAAAAACAACATTTGTGTGCCTTAAAAAAATATCTATAATATAATGGCTTCTCAGGACCAGACCATATCCCGATGGACTTCTTTCCATCTTAAACAAAAGTTTAGGAAGGAAACTCCCATCAATACTAGACAGATCAATAATAGTTAACTTCTGAAGCTTATTTTCATGAAAAATATATTATGAGAAAGATTTTATAAATTTCAACTAACAGTAACACTACTAAGTCAATGAATATTAAATAATAATTCCTGTATGGCAATTGTGAGATTAGCCATTTTCTTATGAGGAAACATTTAGTATTTGTCAGTACCTGAGATCTGATGAAGGACAGTTCTCTTCAAGAACCACAGGTCTCATTTGCTTAAAGCCATTTTTAATTATTGATCTGAGAAAACAGATATATATGTGAGAGAGAGAGAGAGAGAGAGAGAGAGAGAGAGAGAGAGAGAAAGAAATATTTCTCAATGAGTTGGATACCATGCATGCCATCCATATGAGAGTTTAGATCTGACAAGGCTATTTAAGAACAGGACTTGAGTTCTTAGGTTAATGTTTTAATTACGTCGCATCTTGTTCTGTTGGAGAAAAGTACAAAAACACAAAAGATAAAAATTCGTTGTTTGTTGACGTTCATAAAACAAGTACAAAACCGCATCATCCTGGCCTAAATTTTAACTGACACCTTCTTTTAATATATCTAAACTATAACAAGAAACTATAATTTTGAAAAGTGAAAATTTAATTGAAATATTTTGGAAAATTCTTAAGTTTTAATCTGAAATCAAAAAAATACGAACTTTAAACAAAATGATAGCAATGCATGAGAAAAAAATGCAAGCATCAATTAATAAGATCTATCTATCTATCTATCTATCTATCTATCTATCTATCTATCTATCTATTTATCTATCTGGGGATAGAATGAATCTATCTATCTCTCTATCTCTCTATCTATCTATCTATCTGGGGATAAAATGAATCTCCCTATCTATCTGAATTTGTTCAAATTTATCTTGCTGATTTGCTTCTGATTCCTTTCTCTCTCTCTCCCTGTCTCTCTCCCCCTCTTTCTCTTTCTTTTTATCTATCTGAAATATATTCGAATTTCCGCCGTGTTCGTTGCATTCAATCACGCGCAAATATAATTAGGAAAGATAAAGATCCCTTTCCTTGCCCCAGGTATGGGTTAAATAGTAAGCCTTGTGTATGAAAAAAATCATTGTTATTATCATGAAATTGCTTATATTCACCCACAAAAAAGAACTATTTTTACATATATTACGAATTTAAATAACTCACAGAGAGTTGATAAGCTGTAAAATATATATTAATCAATAAGTCAAACAATCAATATCTGAAATGTGAACGCCATATTGAAAAACAAAAATAATTTGAAATTGTCTCTTTCACTATTCCTAATAATGTACGACTACCTTAAAATGATCACTGCCATAAAACTATTGTAGTCCAGTCATAAATAAGATGCCTGACAAGTTTTTTTACGAGCTTTGGGCATCCGCCGACAGGTGACGCCAAATAATATGGATGTACCACCAGCAACGGACATCGGAAGACCGTATTATCTTTTTATCGTTTAGAATATCCTTCCGGTACAAAGTTGTTTCCCTTGCTTGTAGAATTTCCGTCCGGATACTGAACAACTAGAATTGTCAGTGAACCTACAGTTTTATGTGTGTTCGTGCAGAGATGACATCTCTCGCATCAAAAGGGAAAAAAAAGAACATTGGCTTTAAGAACAATAAAGAGGCTGAAGATGAAAAGAGAAGAGAAAGTGTTTAAAAGAATCTGCGGTTGTTTGAAAACAATAGAATTTTCTTTTGAACGATGAAACGGAGATTTTCGTCATATGAAAACAATCGGTGTGTATTGACTTATTTTACACGTTTGCCGTAATTCTGGAAAAATAAGTAGAAGAAAAGACCGGAAAGCAGAGTGGAAGGAAAACCATATGAAAACTAAAACTATGAGAGAATGAAGCTCTAAGCTTTTTTAAGGCAAAACAAATAAAAAATAACACATACACACTGGAAGTGAAAATTCGTGGTTCGAACTCCGAATGGACAGAATAATGTGTATAATATATAATACTAAAAGTCTGTGATTGCCTTCTCGTGTGGTGCGTCCTTCCCCGCATAATGATTTAAGTTAATCTGATTTAAGTGAATAAGATTTAAAAATACGAGTTGTTTATATAGTAAGTATTTTTATTCTAACTTCAGACAGACAATTTTTCTAATTAAAATACTTTTAAGTTAAAGACAGTCACAGAGAGATCCCGCTTTGCTGTTTCGTCCAGTTGTTTGTAAAGTAATTATTTATATTTCAGCTTTCTTTAAAAAAAAAACAACAATATTTTAAATACTTAAAAATATTGTTTGGCATATTTAAAAAATATTTTCAATTGAATATGATTTTAAAATATTTTTGGCACATTAAAAAATATTTTTAAGGTAATCTGATTTAAAAAAATATTTTAAGTGAATAAGATTTGAAAATACGTGGTTTACACAATAAGTATTTTTATTTCAAACAATTTGAGACAATTCTTTTTTATTAAAAGATACTTAAGTTAAAGACTGACACAAATAGATCCCTCTTCGCTGTTTCATCCAGTTGTTTACAGAGTAATTATTTATATTTCAGCTTTCTTTAAACAATCAGTGATCCAACGGTCACGGCAGACTAGTAAGAAATGAAATTCTTTTTCTCTGTGCCATGTCCCTTTAGATCATGTCTCTCCACAACTTCTTTTCGTTTTTAGTTCTTTGTAGGGTTTATCGTTTGCTATCCTTCCAGATTTTCTTGTACGGCCAAATATTTACATAAACCCCATCGGTAGGTTATTTGTTCCCTCCGTCCCTATTGCCTTCAGAATGTCCTGAGAGTGTCAAAATCTCGAACCCCCTTTTTCTCATCATGCTTAAGAGCACATCACGTTGAAACACCGGTTCCCGTACGATCACCGAAGTTAAGCAACGTCAAGCTTGTTAAGTACCTAGATGGATGACCGTTTGAGAATACCAGATGTTGTAAGCTTGGATGTGCGGGTGGTGTAAGGGATAATGTCTCAGGATTGTTAATCAGTGAGCTGAGTTTTAATTCCAGTCGGGTTCGTTATATTCACTTACGCGCAAATACTCTTGGGAAACGTATGAATCCACCTCTTTTCCCTCTAAGATTTGTATAATGAAATCATTATTATCCCAAAATAAATAAATATTGTTATATACTGTATCTATGAACACTAATGGTTATGTCCCTTTCCTTATGAATACATTGGCACTAATGTAAGTTGGGATAATATGTTGTCTAAGTAGTCCACCACTAGCGAGTATTGTATTTTGTTGATGTTATAAAGATTACCATTTCATTTCCAACCTCCGTTTTGGTTATTCCTCATTCAGTAACCTTTTCTAGGTTACACTATATATATATATTAAATATACATATACACATCCACACACACGTGCACACATACACACACAAATATATATATATATATATATATATATATATATATATATATATCGTACCTATGAACACTAATGTGTATGTTCCAATCCTCATAAAAATGTGTTGGACACTATTGCAAGTGTCTAAGTAGTCCACCACTAGAAGTGGTTTACCTACTTCACGACGCTGGCGAGTATTGTATTTTGTTGATGTTATAAAGATTAACATTTCATTTCTAACCTCCGTTTTGGTTATTCGTCATTCAGTAACCCTTTCTAGGTTACAACAATTATCTTACAATCTAAAAATATTTTCTGGTTTTTAATAACCTGCAAAGTGTTGGCAAGCTGTAGAAAACGAGTCAATCGATAAATCAATCCTCATTATCTGATCGAGAAATTTCAACTTTATGTAATGCTGATTCTAAGTACATTTTTCTTTCCATTTTCCTTGAAATCTCCATACTACTCACATGTTCAGTCCATAGTATTCTCAGCATTCTTCTGTAGAACCACATTTTTCATGCCTCAAGTTTCTTTATCTGTGAGGAAATTGTCCAGCATTCACTGCCATATTGGAAATTAGATATTTCATAGCTTTTTTTTTTTTTTAATTCTAACGAAATTTTCCCGATCCTTAATAGTCTGCTTAGCTTTTGGAAGCCATGTTTTGAATGTACAGAGCTAGAAAAAGTATAAAATTGTATTGATGTTTTTATTAATATCTCTCCTTAATTTTTTTTAAGAAAATTCAAACTTCATATGTTAATTCATTCATTTGTATTTGAGGGCTTGCGCATATTAGACGCACCCTCCCTTCAATAGGGCATGGAAAAAAGTGCCAATAACTATTAATTGTAAGAAAATATCATGGATCATGGTCAGCAAAATATACTGCCCAAGATGTGAGCTATGTATCAGAAGCGTTCAAATCAAAGGTTTACAGAAATTTAATTATTTCCTTAGTGTAGTAACAGGCATGATGAAAAACTTGGTACAGGAATCTGACGGTGCATAGGAATAGTGAAAGAAACTAAGCAAAGTGTTGTAACCTAGGGAAGGTTACTGAATAGAATAATCAAACGAAGGTTGGCAAGGGACGATAATACTTAGGACAAGAACAACACATATAAGATTCGCCAACGGCGTGTAGAAGAAGTAGTCAACTGCTGAAAATAAATTCCACAATGAATCTCCAACTGAAGGATATCTACCAAACGACCCACGCGGTCAGATGTGGTACACGACCAAATTTAATGTGGGGTACCCGACCCCATAGGCTCGGCCAAAAATTCCCTGTCGACCGCGTATAAAACGGGGTCTGGTAGCTGTTTCCGGAGACGACACTCTGCCCTTCGACATAGCCTCGTCTGGGGATCCTCTCTACCAGGAGGCGGAAAGTTTGACCAGCACAGCTGGAGACGAATCTCCAACTGCAGGATATCTACGAACCGTCCCACGCGGTCAGATGTGGTACAAGGCCGAATTTAATGTCGGGTATCCGAGTCCGTAGGCTCGGCTAAAAATTCCCCGTAGACCCCGTATAAAATAGAGTCGGGTTAGCTGTTTCCCTAGACAAGACTCTGCCCTTCGATATAGCCTCGTCTGCGGATACTCTCTGCCCGGAGGCAGAGACTTTGACCAGCACAGATGGAGACGAATATCCAAATGCAGACCAACATACAGTATTTACTACTGTATACCCATTATCGTCCGTAGGTATACTACAACACAAAAATATTAAGACAGGAAAATTTCACTAGAAACAAGTAAAACGATGCTGAACTGCTATGTAATATCTAATCTCTTCTATGGCAGTAAATGTTCCACCGACAAATACTCTGAATATCATGTCCGGAACATATGAGTAATTATGAATTTTAAAAGTAAATAGAATCTACAAGGAAACTTATACTTACAATATGTTCTTTTTAATTTTTCTGTCTGTAAAAAAGGCATTTGGGATTTATGAGACATATAATGAAGAAAGAGAATCCTGAGTATCTAATACTAAAGTGTCCTTTTTGTTTTCATTTTGCTTTGTGGTTACTCATTCCCTATACATACTCCTCTATCCCGACACTTATTCTCCACTTCTTCCTCTTCCACTAGCTCCGCTAGCTTTGTTGAGTAATACCAACCTTATTGGTCACCTGGCTTTCTTTTCCCTCTTCGGTTGGTGCCGGTCTATCGTCTCGATAGGGTTGATTCGGATTTGTTACGATATTGGTATTGACGGCGAAGCTTTAGTGTGGGACTGAATATGTATGTTGTGTATCACAGAAAAGATTGCGTTATTCCTGTCTGTGACCGTGGTAACTTTTTGTCATTTTTGGTCCAAGGACAATGTTGGTAAGCAGTGTTGGAATAAGAACTCCTTTAAGAAAATACACAAGACTGTTGATAACTCAGGTTTATTGAACAACAGGTTTATTGAATATAAATGAAAACTGGCGAACATAATGCCTCTATCATTTATTGAAGAATTACTTTGCCGGATGGTGATTTGAGAAATCTAGTAGCAAACTCTAAACCAATGACCAGCGAGTCTACTTTCACTCAATTCTTTTGGCATATGTCTGTATGTGTGTTCAATCCAGCTATGAGAATTGCGGGCGTGTCGTTTAGCGACAGCTGTCATGATGAAACCTCGGGCAAATCAGAGCAAAATTTCACATGGGCCGGCCTCTCCTGTTTGTCACTGGGCCTGGTGATCCCTCGTTTATATAGATGTCTCCCCAACCAAAATTTGTCATTGTTATCTAATTTCTCCACCCTGACCTGATTAAGACATCTTAGGAGGTCTGCAAATAAACACATGCCACAATTTTCTGTCCTATCTTTCTGTAAAGATGGTGGTGTTTTGAGGCAAGCAGCATCAACCCCAAGATCAAGAATTAGACAAACTCCAGATGCCTTCTTTGTTTAATATAATTTGGATCATTCTTTTCTGTAGGTATATTTATGTTTTGGATTGATAGTATAATGTAAACAAAACCTCGATTTTGAGATCTTAGTTATGAAACAGATGCTTTTCCTTGTTTAAAAAAATGGGTCACACTTTTCTGTAAGAATATACACGTTTTAGACAGATAGTATGAATGTAACCAAATCCTCGAATTTAATTTCTCAAGACCAAAAGATTCGGATAACGCACTAATCACGTCTTCTTCTTATCGGCAGAAAATGAATAGGGTGGGAAACCTTGGTTTTGCTCAGTTTGAAACCGCTCTGAAATTCATTTCATTTTTTAAAACATAATTCTCAATCCGTTTCTTTTTTCATTTTTTTCTCAACTATTCAATCTATTTTTTTGAGAATTTTAATAATTATTATCGAATTAGTAGTCCCTCCAAATCACCATCCTGCAATTTCATGCAGTTAAACGTTTAAACAGGGTCAAAACCCTGTTATACTTTAAAATTCCTGTTTGCGTACGCCTTCCATCCATGGTATGTCGAAAAACATGTGCCATTCTCTCTAAAAGTTAAAAACGCCACTATCTTTATGTGCGGTGTCATAGTGAATATAGGCATTGGTTAAACATGTACTGTCGTTACCTAGTGCTCCAGAGTTCAATCTCTGAATCAGACAGTGAAAAAATATACATTAGTTTATCAGGAACGAACAAGACAAAATATAACAGGAACAAAAAAGCAAAATATTAAACGGATATCCGATATCAGATAAGTGCCTGAAGATGGCCTGAAGGTACTGACGGAAACGTTGTACCTATGATAGCATATATGATAATCAAGATGAATAAATTAAAGTATATGAAATTGTTAGTTTTAAGTGAAAGTTCTTCATCTAATAAATTCAGAACATTTTTAGAATAACGAACTCTGTAGTTAATAGAATGATCCCACTACATTTGTCTCTCATTAATCACTTTGAGCGATTTGTACTTTGGTCACCACATCCGTCACCCTTTTTTTTTTGTTAAATATTATTGTTGAATATATTACAACAGAAATTAACATAATCATCACTGTATTGCAACGCGAGCTCTTGTGAAATAAAATATTTTTTGGACCGAACTTAGGTACAAGGTTATATTTCTAGAGCACTTGATGGAGATAATTTGAATGGATTGCGATAAAACTGTCATCCATTTTTGTTATGAGTTCGGCAACGAGATTAAAAGAAATTGGAGACGTCAGTCCCCTTCTACTTCAATAGAGTTGAAGGTACCTACAGATCTCGCTATTGCTTTATGCAGTCAATCGGACCATTTAGATAACTAAACCGATGTCCATTCCCTTTAGCTTTACGTACCACACCCGTAAGCCTAACCGACGTTACTTGGTTCATCTAAGAGGCAATCGTTATTAATTCCTCCCTGGGGACGATAATTATCAAAAAACGCAGTCATTTGTGCGCAGGCGTATAACGCTAAGCAATTTAAACGCGGGCTTATGAACAATGCGAGCAACAGGAGCGAGAAGTTTAGTGTGAGCAATCGGCGTAGCTGAGTGTCGTCTGCTCTGTGCCAATAAATTCTGGCTTCCATTGGTTTTATCTCTTGAATACCGCGTCTCTTTCATGTCTTCTCAAGCGTTCTCTTGCGATCTCTTTCTCTTTCTTTCTTTCTTTCGTTATTTTAATTTTCTTTCTTTTTCTTTTTCTCTATTCCATTCTTTCCTTTTCCATATCTATATCTCTTCTTTCTTTTTATTTTCTTTCTTTCTTTCTATTGTCATTCCTTTTTCTATTCAGTTAGTTTTCTTTCTTTCTTTCTTTCTTTCTTTCTTTCTTTTATATTGTTTTGATTTCTTCTTTTATTTCCTTTCTTTATTTCCTTAATTATCTTTCTTTTTTATTCCCTTGACATTCTTTCTTTCTTTTAACTTAATATTCTTTATTTGTTTATGTATATTTTTTGTTTCTTTCTTTTTTATTTTCTTAATTTTCTTTCTTTCTTTTCTTTCTTTCTTTTCATTCTTTTTTATTTTTTGATTTATTTGCTTTCTTTCTTTCTTTCTCTGGTTATATTTCTTTTTTATTTCCTTGACTTACTGTCTTTCTTTCTTTCTTTCTTTCTTTCTTTTATTTATTTATTTTCTTTCTTTTTCTTTCTTTCTTTCTTTCTTTCTTTTATTTATTTATTTTCTTTCTTTTTCTTTCTTTCCTTCCAGTATTTGTTATTTTCTTTCGTTCTTTCTTTCTTTCTTTCTTTCTTTCTTTCTTTCTTTTATTTATTTATTTTCTTTCTTTCTTTTTCTTTCTTTCTTTCTTTATTTCTTTTATTTATTTATTTTCTTTCTTTTTCTTTCTTTCCTTCCAGTATTTGTTATTTTCTTTCTTTCTTTCTTTCTTTCTTTCTTTCTTTCTTTCTTTCTTTGTCGGTCTGTCTTTTCCCTGTCGACATCATTCTATTCTTTTAAAGCCATTAAACATTTATATCACAGTCCATCATGTCCAGGAACACTACGCTGCGCGGACACCACATTATTTTACGTTTCGTTAAAGTCAGCCTTGTTTGTTTACAGAACAGGAACTACCTGACTCGTGCAATGATGCGATCAATACTATTGTCATTCTAATGTTCTTGTAGTTTTTACATCAATTCCCGACGGGAAACGTTCAGTATAACATCTACCTGTTTGGCCTGTGGATCAACAAACCATCTGCAAAAGTTTCCTCTACCTAATATGTTCAGAACCTCCCCCACCAAAAAAACAAAAAAACAAAACAAACAGTCACCTCATACTACAAATGGTATGTTTTGAACAATAAAAATTATTAAAAAATTAAAATTTTCAGACACACTGGGCTGTATATTAATATTTTTTTTGTTTTATTATTTCAGTCCGCGAGTTGTTTCAACCAACATGGCCATCGTCAAGACGGAAAAATCCCAGTTTGTTAGTAGCAGTAAACTACAAGAGTGAATGAATGTCTGTGAAGAAAGTGGACTTTAGTTTTCATTTGTTTTTTATCATTAATTTTGGTCAATCCTTATATTGATTAAACGGTGTCTTTTAAGTTATTTTTATAATAGAGGCTTGGAAATTCCTGAGTCTCAGAATCCCCACCCCCACTCGTCATTTTGACAGTTTTATTGGTTGCTGGGAATGGGATGTGTGTGTTAAGCGTAAGTTATCTTTTAGTTTTTGGGAGTGTGTGCATGTGTATATATTTGTGTGAGTGTGTCTATATGTGTGAAACCTCAACACCTCTGCAAGCATGTCTGTGTGAGAAGTGTGGGTGGGGCACGGTTTATGGGATTATATATTAATTCTATCTGTGGTGTTTAATTTTTGGTTAAATCCGTCTGAGCTGCACAACCTCCCCGGCCTTGTTGGTGATGAATTATTTCCCATCCTACAGCCCCTTTCCCAGAGACGAAACATCGCAAGTTTTTCGCTGTTCTATCGCTATATCCGTGAGAAATGTTCAGAGCTACATTCCTTTGTTCCACGAGTTCCAACTTTTACAACTGAGACCCTCTATTCCCTTCATATTCCATAGGTTAGGAGGAAGTTCTACAGAGTCAGCTTCATTCCCAGAACTTTTTTTGTGGAACAGACTCCCGAGAGGATGCTTCCCCAATCACTACAATCTTAATCTCTTCAACCGTTATCAGCATTCAACAACCTGAATAACCCTCTATCTTGAGTGACTCTTGTGACTTGTGTTGGATGAACAATAGTGTAAAAAATTGCTACTTTTCAGCATTATATCCATCATCGTTATCATCATCATCGGTCTCATGACCGCGTATGGTCGTAGGGTCGTTGCGTACCTGAACACTTGACCAGTTCCCTTAATATGTTACGGCTGCGTGCCAATGTCTTACTCTCTGTGAATGAACTTTTAGTCCATTCAGTGACGTTGTCAGCACATTTATTGTTATTTTTACTACTAGATTAATCCGGTATGGCACAAGGCCAAAGGTAATGAGGATTTGGCGTTACGCCACCTTCCTATCTCATTGGGGATGAAAGAAAAGGTACCCTCTTTTCTAGGGCTCAGACACCAACCTATGACATCAGTGGGAGATAAATAACTATTTCAAGTATGTCTTTTCTTGATCAGATATTAATACTTGAAAAAAGAAGAAAGGCTACTGGCCTTGAAAATCAGCATTCGAAGTATTGATTTTTACCTCGGATCGAACGCCGATCATTGGCAAAAAAAATCTGCCAAATGCTATCAAGGACACATGGCTCAGCGTTGGTTGGATAAAAGTGTTGGTTGGATCCAGTGACTTAACCCAAAGAGTTGTGAGTTCAATACCTGGCTACAGCAGTGGTGAACAAAATCTTGGAGAGACATCCGGAAGAGGCATAGCGCGTGGAACTAGAACAATCTACCCCTGTGGAGGAAATAAAGCGTTCAGTTCGAAATTCCAGTCATCTGAAGAAGGCCGGAGCGTGCAACGACCAAAACGTCGTCGTGAATATGACAATGAAAATGAGTTCGAACAATGTAATTAGTATCAGGTAGGAAAGGACATTCATCGTAGGACACCCCGAAAGGATCGAAAAATATTGTTCGTTCTTATCGATATATCGCTCTTCAGTAAGCGTACGGCTTGTTATGAGTTTCGAAGTTTGTCTAATCTTCTCTTTTATGTTTCTTGTCCTTTGAGGACGTTGGCGGTCAAGACTCTCCACATTTTCCTATCTTTTGTAACGTTAAACAATGTATTGTCACTTTACTATCCCGTCCTGCCATCCATTTACATGTGCTCCTTAGGTAGATTACTCGATATTACCCTCTGTCTCTCTTGTCTCCCGTCCTGGGTATGACGATAAACTACACCCGCGTCCTGGGTAAGACGATAAACTACGTCCAGCAGCAAGGCCTCTGATCAGGAGATTTTGAGGAGCGTTGAACCGCCTTTTAATTGCTAGTGTTCCCAGGTCTACCCTGACCCGGGGTGGTTGCACCTGTTAGGGTCCCAGCTATGGCCAAATAGTTAACATCCAAACTTGTGTAAAAATAGGTTTTAATACCAGAAATACTTTGCAGTAAAAAAAAATTATCACCAGCAACAATTTTTGAAGGAAAAGTTATCATCAGCAATACAAGCAACTATACATTCTTTTAAAAAAAATATGACCAGCTCTAGATTTCTTCAAGGAAAAATATTCCCAGAAATAGAATTTTGAATTTTATTACCAACAATAAAAAATTGTGTCGGCATTAAATAACTGTTGTGGATTCCGAGATGAAATCCGGTCTCAAATGAATGACAAACGCAGGAATGAAATATAGCAAATAAATGTATTGACGTAATAATACAATTGGTAATACGGTTAGTAGATCCAGAAATGCGGTTAGTAGCAATAATAATATATATATACAGTCTGGGAAATTCAGTATCAAAGTAGGACTTCCTTCTGAGTCTACGTGCTCGCAACTGTGACTCCTACAAAGCGGTTACCTCACACTCTCACTCTTTCTATTACTCTACCTCTCGAGTATTCACCGGCAGCAGTACAAATACACACTGGGCGAGTCCACTTGTATAAAAAAGGGGTGGATCCCTTAACAATAACCCATTGAGGTTGATATGCTGTAAAACAAAACAAAGCAAACTCTCTTGTCTCCGGTTATGTGAGTGTCAGATTCTCCATGCCCTCTTTCTTCAGAATTTTCAACAATCTCTTTGTAAATATGTGTCCATTTTTTTTTCTCTTGTTCTGAAATCTTCCTCGTTTCTCACATGTTCTGTACATGGCATTCTCTGCATCTTTCTGTAGAAGCACATTTCTGTCTATTTAAGTCTTAACTTCTAGACGTGGACGTTCATAAATCTACACAATTTCTTATCCTTTGTAGCTCTAAATAATTTTTTCTCTGTCCTTCTTGCTTTCATAATGGCCAGTGACTTTAAAATTCTTTCGGTTAATAGAGAATAAATAAACATTTAAAAAAAAAAAAAAACTTTCCCCCGTCGCTATTGAAACAAAACCTCTCGGTCACGTGTTAAATGTTTGAGATCTCTTTTAGCTGATAGAATATTAAAATCAGGAAATTAAAAAAAAAAAAAAGAAACCCGATTCGCTACGATTGAATCAATTATTGATCACTTCTTTCAGAACACCTGGATCACTTTAAAAACAGATTAAGCTAATCAACTATCTCTTTCCTTACCAAACACTTCGAAACGTTGCCACGTCATCGTACCTTCCTACGAAGGTATAATCATTTTACGTGGTAGCATTGTTGTATCCGGCACTGATTGCTTAATCAGAAGGAATGTGTTAATAATTGAAAGTAATTTTTTTTATTGTCGGTGAACCCTGATCTGTAATAATCTACTTGTCTTATTAGGAGCTAGCAGAAAAGTTTCGCTTGGGGAAAGCCACTTTACGAACTCGAACGACAGGAGATCGCGGTAATAAAAATGACGAATAAATTAAAAAGAAATGTATTTAACTAACTGTAGCAGTTTAGTTCATCAGAGCTGTTTCGGTTTGAAGGCGCACTCATCGTCAGTATGGCTGCTTGTTTCCGAGTATGACCATCTTTTAAACCTGTTCATGTTTCTTCAACAGTCACAAAGCCAACCTATAGTTTAAATAACAGCTATACTGATGGGTCCTTAATTACAGTCCAGCTATGTCCCCCACTAAGGCCACACACGTTTTTGTATTCATCTGGTTTGGTTTGTTTTACGGCATATCAACTTCAATGGGTTATTTAATGCCGACAAGATTTTTATTGCTGGTAATATTTTTTCCAAAGATATATTGCTGGTAATACCCTTTTTTCTCAAAAATGCATTGCTGATAATACATTTTTCCTTAAAAAATGTATTGCTGGTAATAACTTTTCCTTTAAAAAAATTTATTGCTAGTATTAAAACCCATTTTTACACTTTTATAGTGTTTTAACCCCACTTTTAACTATTTAATTTTTTATTCGTTTTATTTAACTATTTATAGTTAACTATTTGCCCATAACTGGGACCCTAACGAGTACTACCACCCCGGGTCAGGGTGAACCTGGAAGCACAAACAATTAAGAGGTTTGTTCCATGCTTCTCAAAATTTCCTGATCAGAGTCCTTGCTGCCGGATGTAGTTTATCGTCTTACCCAGGACGCTGTATTCATTTGTCCTTCTCCTATAGTGGATGCTAACAATGGCTAGAGAGTCTAGTCCATCCTGCTATTTAATGCATCGCTGGAGGGAAGAAGAGATGGATTTATAAATTTACCAATGACATTTGTGTGAAAGGGAAAGTAACAATCTCAAACGAAATTCGAACCCGGCACGTCAGTTTCTCCTTTCCGGTCTCTAACCATTGGACAGCCTGCACGTCCATGTTCTGTTATAAAATAAAAATACAGTCTTAAAAAAACTGTCACTGTTTCAATATGCATCCTATGACCGGCCAAACAACAGGACCCTGTGAGCTCAAAATTATGATGGTATCGTGTTTCAAGGAAGGTCATTGGATCTGTTTTCCCAGGTTACTTCCGGCCAAACTGCACAAGGGAACACCATTTTGTGTGTCACCGCGTAAACTCAAAACATTCACGATGCCGATGGCGAAAATGTAGATGTTCCGTAAAAAATGAACGTAAAATATATATAATAAGTATCTATATATAAAGTTGTAGCCTCTGTCTGTCTTTTGATTGTTATCGAACTCCCCCTAGGGTTTTGGAGATATAACCATAACCATATATATCCTGAAACTCCATTACCCAGGGGACTTGGATAAGTATATTTCATTTTGATCAAAGGAGGTCTTCGCGCTTTCCACTGAATTGCCCCCCCAACCTTGATTTAAATTAATTATAAATTTGAACAAGGGAATGACCCTTAAGGTATTAGGATAAGTATATTTCATTTTGATCAAAGGGGTTTCCCGGAAGGCACAAACCCCAACTAAAAATCTTTTCCCTTTGATTTAAATTAAATTTAAATTTGAACAAGGGAATGGCTCCTACCCAAAATATAGAAGGAGAAAGCTAGATGTTGGACGTCACATCGGCAAGATCAAAATGACAAAATATGGACGGAAAGGTAAGCAAGGGTAGACTGTTCTAGTTCCACGTGCTATGTTGGATAACTTATAACTGACATCCATCCAACATGTCTACCCCAGTGAGCGAAATAAAGGGTTCAGTTCGACATTCCAACCACCTGAAGAAGGCCGGTGTTTACAACGGCCGAAACATTGTGATAAATATGGCGACAAAGATTAGGACAATAGTCCGAATAATGTAAATAATATATATATATATATATATATATATATATATATATATATATATATTAAATTATTATTATATATATAATAATTATAAATATAATTTACAATATTATAATATTATAAATATATATTACATATATATATTATATTTATATTATATTATATATATAAGTATAAGTTATAATATAATATGTAAATATAATACTTATAAATATAAATAATTATATATATATATAATATTTATAAATATATTAATTTATTATTATTATATATTTGTGTTTCCTCAACATCAACATAAACAACCAGTTGTTTATAATGCAACTATGCTTAGCAAGCTTTAGATGTAGTTAAAGTATATGCCCCACCAGAACCAAAACGATTTTCTATTCAGAGTTGTGATTCTCCTATACTGGTTACCAACCAAAGCTATAAAATTCAGTCTATCTCGCTATTTAACCCATAGATGGGGAGAAAATACATGGATAACAATCTCTAACGGAATTTGAACTTTGCCCGCTGATTTCTCCTTTCGAGCATATAGACCTACACCACCTTCACCTCCATTTCTATTACTGCATTTTTTTTTCAATTTCCTAGGAAAATTGTTTTATTTCAAAATCTAATAATCTTTGTATGCGAGTTAAGGTTGATGTTGAGTCAGTCGAAAGGACGGCCAGTGGTCAGTACAAGTGACACAGGGACAATATCAGAACACCTATAATATTATTCCTAATCAATTAGAAAATTTGGTTGGTGATCGCGCCAGTTGGCGACTGGTCTGCATAGATGATATTCAAGTCACAGAAGAAAAGTTGATTCAGCAAGCAGAGGAACGCCGTCGAAGACATCCCACTCCGAATTCTCCCCCTACTGCCATCCAAGGATTTTTCAGATGCGCTACTTGTGGAATAGGCGCTTTCCGACCATGAGATGCGGGTTCGAATTCCATCGTGGTTGATTTATCAGGAAGGTGACTTTTTGATTGTTACCTCAGCTTGCGGCACCTTTGGGAAGTGCCTGAAAACCATACAACGCTTTGTAAAAGAAACTCTTATCCTTTTATGACCTGTGTATATTTTTAAACTTATCTCCAATTTTGTGTATGGTGTGTGCGCGTCTTTTTATTAGTATGTGTATACACATTCCTTCTTCATGTATATATACATATTGTTTCGATTATATATATAATATATATATATATATATATATATATATATATATATATATATACACACTCCTAAGGTGTGTAGGTATCGTGCGTGTGTGTCTGTGTGTATGTGTGTGTGTGCGAGAACACTTATGGCAACACTTCACATCAGTAGCCTATATAGCAACACACCACATGAATTAAGTAAACAGGCAATCTCATTCTGGATTGAAAAACAACCACCAATATTACATCCCAGGTTCACTAAGGAATTCATTATCGATAGTATAGACCAAATTCAGAAAAATAACACTTTTGAATTTGACAGCAAAAACCCTAGGTACTGCAATGGGAACAAAAATGGGGCCTACATATGCCACCCCAACATTAGCTTACCTAGAGGAAAGCCTCTATGAAAAGATAGAATATATGGGGAAAATATATATATAAAAACACTTCACTAAATTTTGGAAGATATACTTAGATAATTGATTCATTTTCTGGAAATTCTCAAGAGGCGATATTAACTAATTCTACACTCTACATCAAAACTTACACTCGAAGATCAAATTAACCCAAGAATACAATTTTAACGAACTGCCATTCTTAGATATACTCATTAGAAATAGACACATCCACATTATCACAGATATCTACCAGAAAACTACAGACAGCCAACAATATCTTCATTTCAAGAGCCATCACCCAAAAAGCTGTCTAAAACATCCCTTATTCCCTAGCACGTAGGATTTGCACTATCGTGGCCGAAAAACACCTCCGAAAAACACACCTAGAACAACTACACAAAGCTATCAAAAACGAGGGTACCCCACAATACTAATAAACAAAGGTTTTGAACTAGCAGAAAAATAACTTTAGACCAATTACGAAACCCAAAGAAACGCAACGTCAGACAAATTCTAGCATATGTCCCAATATACAACAAGAAAGATCCAGAACTATTTACAGAAATTATAAGAAATCTAGACCTACTTAACAAGAATGATAAAATGAAAAATATACTAAAAACAACCAAAATAATTAAAAGAAAACGTCAATCAAAAAGCTTAAAAAATATTAACTGCATCCAAATTTAGCCCAATGCAGGGGGTAACAAAATGCAACAAGAAAAGATATGAGGTTTATAATATTATCATAGAAGGAAACTCCTTCACTTTTGAAAAACCCACAACATTCACAATAAAGAGAAACTTAAACTGCAACTCCAAAAATGTATTTTATGCACTCAAGTGCACAAAATGCAACAAGTCCTATATAGATATCATCTAAGCACTAAACAATAGAGTTTTCCTTCACATAAGCAATATCAAATTATCAGACAACAAAAACTCTTTGTATCACAACACATCTACAAATGTAATCAAGATAAATTTAAAATTATGTTAATAAATCAAACAGACAATTATTCTTACCTACAGATACAAGAAAAAACTCCTTAGACAAATTTAAACTAGCATTAAACAGATCATAACCACACACATATAAAAACATAGCATACACATATAATAGCAGAACATCTAGTCGAACCATTACACATGCACGCACACACAAATGGCTATGGTGAATGAATATATATATATACAAACACATTAGCCGGACCACACGCACACACATATACACACACGAACCCTACACACCATAGGAAGTGTATATATATATATATATATATATATATATATATATATATATATATATATATACTAATTCCTTATAATATATGCATGGAGAAAGGGCATGTATACAGATACTAGCTCATACACGCTCACACAATACACAAAAATGGAGATAGGTTTAAAAAGCTACAGGAGTCATAAAAAGATAAGAACAAAGACCTCCTTCCTTCGCCCTTTCTCTGACCAATCCTAATTAAGTTTTATTACCCCTTAAGTAGAAGAATATTTTCTCCACAAGTACAAAAAAAAATTTGGATTACTACTACACCCAAAAGACAATGGTTAAACATCGGAAAACGTAAGGAAAAATGAATTCCTCTAAATAATATATGGAAATAACCACTCTTCGCCTGATGATGGTCAACACGTGTAGCAAAAATTTGGAAAATAATGTATGAAATATCTTTTAAAAATTCACTTTAAACCAAAAACGTTTACAGCTTCTCTCTTCTCTTTAAAATATACACTTTTCTCTCGTTGGAACTATAATCTCTCCCCCTCCATATATATATATATATATATATATATATATATATATATTTATATATATGTGTGTGTGTGTGTGTGTGTGTGTGTGTGTGTGTGTGTGTGTTGAAGAAATAAAGGAAAGGAAGGAAGAACTGGGAAGCAAAGAAGAGAACTCCTATAGATAAAAAAAAAAGAGAAGCTAGGGTTGAATAATGTTGTCGGTTGCTTCAAAGACATCAGTAGAGGTTAGACGTGATTCACATTTCATTCCGACAACAGGTACGGCGCGCTATTGTCCGTTCCAAAATCGCAACTGTACAGGCGGTTTGCAGCCGGCGGTTACTTAAAAAATGAAAGAAAGAGAGGAAATAATAATAATAATAATAATAATAATGATAATAATAGTAATAATAATAATAATAATAAAACAAGACCAAGAAGGTAGAGAACGATATGAAAAGATTTTTTTTAAACAGAGGACGTTCACCTAAAAGTAAAAGTATAAATAATGAACAGGAAAAGCGAAAAAAAGGATGAAGAGATTTGTATTTTAATTAGGGATAGCGAATGTGCGAGAGAAGAAAGAGGGAAGAAAAGAAAAAACCCAAAGTTATGAAAATTAGAATTATGTTATAGACGCATACGATTTTTTAATAGGCTACTCAGGATTTTGACCAGTACACTTTGCTTATTATATTGTTTGCAAAACAATATACTAAACCACTGTAAAATCAACAGATATTGAAGAAAAACTATATATAGGACTAAATGAAGACAACTGGAAACAGAGAAATTACGTACACAAAACATCCTTTAAAAAATGTAAATACACGAACAGCACAATACTTTCTAAACATATATGAGAAATTAGAAGCAAAAATCAAATTGTCCCCAAAATATCATGGAAAATAAGGAAAACAGCATTAACTTACAGTAATTAATCCAAAAACTGTAAACTTTGTCTAGAGGAGAAAATAGACATAATCAACTTCCTAGATCAACAAAAATTACTAAATATACTATCAGAACTTATCTCAAATTGCAGACACGAAGACAAATTTTTACCATGTTACTTGAAAAAGGAAGACTACCTCGTAAAATACGACCATGAAAAATTCAAATATATATGCAGTATATACAAAGCAGATAATGTAATACACTTTAAACAAAGCCAACATTTAAAACTAAACAAAAAAGATAACCTACCTCCGAGAAAAAAACAAACAAAACATAATAATACAATAAAAAATAAACAAAAAAATCAAAATAAATAAACAAATTAAGTAAATAATAAACAAATAAAAAATGTACAGAAACACAAGTAAATGAAATACTACTAATAATCAACAACAAACAGTTAAGTAATCAATAATAATAATAATGATGAGTAAAAAGTTAATAAACAACACTGAAAATAGCTACAAATAACTGCATCCTGTTCCACAATTATTTCTACACAACATCCTTTAGAATCATCTGAAACATAACACTTATCGCCCACCCAATAGGCCAATAAACATCAGTATAATACGATAGACCTTAATACACATAATGCACCGTTGACCAGCATATATAAACAGTCGAGCCAAAACACATGGTCTGAAATCAATTTTTATTCATGTTTAGGTGCATCTCCTTGGCATGAAACAGACTGTCACTGCTTGGGATTGACGTCAATGTCTACTTTTATATTTACATACGCTTCTTTCTGATACTGAGCACTTTCACCTATCAATATAGCAAACCATAAAAGTTTATTTTTATCATATATATATATATATATATATATATATATATATATATATATATATATATATATATACAATAAAAAATCCCAAATCACTTCATATGGGGAATAAGCTTATTTCGGCTGACGAAAATATAAATCGTCTGTCATATCAACTCCTGTGTAGATTGTGTTCGTGTCAGAAATACAAATTGTTTGGTTGGTGGTGAACGTTAAAAAAGGAAAGAAAAAATAACAGTCGAAAAATAATACAGAATATATCCATTTCAATGTTTCAGTCAGACAAAAGGCATGAGAGAGAGGTCAGATGAGGGTGGATGTTATTTGTCTTCAAGAGAAGTTTTAGAAAATTAAACCCGGATATTAACCTTATGACATTAAATTGGGGTTAGATAAAGAATGAAATATCAATTTAAAACTAAAAGAACAATAAAAAAGGGGTTTAAAAATAACTTTAAAATATATAAATTTACAATTAAAAATGCAAAGTTATATTAAAAAATAAGTTATACTTAAAATAAGTTATATTTAAATAAGTTATATTTAAAAAATAAGTTAAATATAAATAATGTATATTTAAAAATAAATAAAGTTATATTTAAAAATTAGTTATATTTAATATAATAAATATGTTATATTCAAAAATAAAAAATAATAAAATAAAAATAAAATATTTAAAAATAAAATAAAATATAATAAAATAGACAAGTTATATTTAAAAATAAGTCATCTCAAAATAAGTTACTTAAAATACAAAGTTATGCTTAAAAATACAAAGTTATAACTAAAAAACAAGTTTAAAATATATAGATAAAATGATGTAAATGATTAAAGATATATATATATATATATATATATATATATATATATATATATATATATAAAAAACAGACAATTTTAAGGATCCATTGGTTATAATTTATTTACCCAGAGAATTTTTTTTTCCCTGGCTCATCAGGGTGAAAAAAAATGAATTTAAATTTACATATAGTTTTTATACACTTTTTAGATGTAGTTTAAGTTGATGTAAGGTGATATAGAGAGTGTGACAGACATGGTCGAAATTAGAGAAGGAATGATTTTAAATTTAATTTTTATTACAATACCTAATAGTGAGGAATGGGTATATATATATATATATATATATATATATATATATATATATATATATATATATATTTGCGAACATATCGTGGTGGTGATGGATGGCCTTCTCCTGTTTAGTACTATCGGAATCCAACTGCATATTTCCGTGTTACTTTTTATTCATTCATTCATGTAGAGGTGCATCTTACTGGCCGCAAGAATTCTTTTATAATGTTTCAATGCAGTTTATTCAACAACTCTCTCTTCCTTATATGTTCTACTGTTCAGACCAGCACACTCTTCATGTTTGCTATTCCCACAACATTTCGACTGCTGTATCGTTTTCAGGTGTTTATTTTCGTATTCAATAACCTCCTTGGAATTTCGAACCTTAGCCTCTCTTCAATGCATAGAAGTTATCGTTCTGCTTTCTTCATATTGCCCCACCATCTAAAAACGGGAATTCCATAATTTCGCCACTAGATACTCTAAATGGATTAAAGTGGCGTGGGTTTAAACGTGTCTAATTACCAAACAATTGACCCAGCGAACACGGAACATTCTTGCAACATTGTAGACAGGTTGTATTTTGGTTAGGGATATCGACAGTTGTGGAGGCGTTACTGTAACGTTGCAATCAACCTTTTCCTGGGCCCAAACTGATCACTCACCCCCAAAATTGCAATTCGGCTTTTCGATTCCCAGTTCCCATTATCCATCAAATGACGGTGGATAGCGGCTCGGATTGAGGAATCGGAGAAATTCCAATCCAGTCAGGGTCCATTATATTCACATACGTGTTAATACCCTTGGGAAAGATATGAATCCTCCCCCCAGCTATGGGTAAATAGCAGGACAGACTGGATTCTATAGCTTTGGGTAGCAACCGGTCTAGGAGAAAGTAACTCTGGATCCAAATCAGTATGTAGATCTTGCGTGGCACATATTATACAGATAAAGGAAAGGATCGTTTGCATTGGCTTGACGATCCCGACTATAGTCGAATAATGATTATTATACCACTCGTACATCCAAGTTTACAACACATGGTATTCCCACCGGTCACCCATCTAGGTAATGTCCAGTCTCAACGTTGCTTAAGGCCGGTGATTGTACGGAACCGGTGTTTCAAAGTAATATGCAGTCAGAATTTAGCTGACGAATACACGTCCCAAGAGCTTCCTGGAATTTATCCATTTTCTGTTTGCGCAATGCTACAAGGTGACGTTGCGGGTACGTTGGGGGTACGTTGGGGGGTGGTCTGTTGACAAAAAACGTTTTTGCAATTTCTATATAACAACGCAGAAACGCCGTGACAACATGACTTTGTCAGCAGCGGCAAAGTCTCCCCCCAGGGCCTGGTAATACCGGTTCATTGGAAGAAACTTATAAGCGGCACAAAGGTTCTTTCTTTTTTCTTTTTACAATGATATTCACTCTGTGCAAGGCCCAAGAGACACTCGAGGTAGAGGCTTACAGAGTAAGAGGCATAATTTATTGGGATAAATGGGAAAGATAGCAGTTAACTCTAGACATGAACAGGTTAAGATTGTAGTGATCGGGGAAGTATCCTCTTGGGAGTCGGTTCCACAAGTAGCGGTTCGTGGGAAGAATCTGCACGAATGGAACTTACGTCTCACTAATAGAATACAAAGAGAATGAGGGTGGTTCGTTGCAATGGGCGTGGCTTGGTGGGTCTTTGACATGAAAGCTAGAGCTTGTGGAACTAAGGAATGTAGTTCGTTTGAACACTGTCATGGAAATAGTGGAATTTTTTATGATTAATTCAGGGTACTGCCATCACTTCATTCACCTGTTAGATCCAGTGACAGGACCCAAAGAGATGTGAGTTCAATACCTAGTTAAGGCGGTGGAGAACTTGGAGAGGTGAATTAACAGGAGATAAATGATAACTGACATCCATTAGACATGGCACGTGGAACTAGAACAGTCTATCCCAGCGATCGAAATAAAGAGTTCAGTTCGACATTCCAACCACCACGTTGTGATAAATATTAAGATGAGGCAACAAAGATGAGGACAATAGTCTGAATAATGTAAATAGTGAAATACGATTGTTATCTAGCAACTTTTATTGAATCTAGCCACCTCCTCCTGGTGTGATGGTTAACAATCTCGACTTGCCGATAATCACGAGTGATTTCGATAGCATCTTGTACTAAAATTAAGCTACACTTATTAAATATCTGTGCGCCTCTTCGTGGGGTAAGGGTTAGCGACCTACTCTGGCTGACCATTACCACTATGCTTGTGAGTTAGATCGTCCCTAGCTGCTCAAATACATGTGGCCTTGTGCAAAGCTAGTTTTAGCGACGGTTTTTCAGCGCGTCACAATGATCTATAAGTCTAGCTTGCTAGACTTATAGATCATTGTCTATTTGATCCTTACTTCGTGCCTGATACTTGAACCTTTGAGTCAAACTAAACTCACCTTTCTGAATAGCAACATTATCGAACTAAAAGTATTTGTGCAAATAAGCACATTCGTATGTTTAACATATCACTCTGACCGAGGGAAACTCCTATGATCTATTAGGTTTGTGAAACTTGATATTGTAATTAAAATGTCGCAATAAGTAGTGCACTCCGTACAAGTTCACGGGGTTCCGTGCACTAAGTTAAATTTTACATGTGGGTTTTAGTTAAAAGAGAAAGACCATTTGTTCAGGTCACCGATTTTAACTATTGATGAAACAAAAAATATTGAGTTTCCATTGTAATTGTCTCATCGATGAGTAATGATGTTGGATCAAAGTGAATATAGACGCAAAAAAGAAATGAAAGAATAAGAGCAGAAAAACAAGGTGTTTTACCTTCAGTCACAACAAAAGAATTTGCAAATTATTTATAAAGTCTTATTTCAGTTGATGTCATCGGAAAAAGCAATGTAATCCGATAAGGCGTCGCCTTCCGGATTATAGGACAATATATTTGATTCTATTCTGTGTTAATCCGATGACCTATTGTCTACGGATTATACAATTCATTTGATTCTATTCTGTGCTAATCCGATGACCCATTGTCTACGGATTATACAATTCATTTGATTCTATTCTGTGCTAATCCGATGACCTATTGTCTTGGGATTATAAAATTCCTTTAATTCTATTCTGTGCAAGTCCGATGACACATTGTCTAGGGATTGTACGTCATTACTTTTGATTCATTTTTTTTCTAATCCGATGAATAAACGTCTATGGATTATACGACAATTCATTTGTTTCTATTCTGTGCTAATCCGATGACCCTCTGTTTACGGATTATAAGGTAATACATTTGATTCTATTCAGTTCTCATACGAGGAACTATCGTCTATGGATTATATGATATTACTTTTGGTTCCATTCTGTTCTAATCCAATTAATCCTCGTCTACGGATTATAAGACATTATTTTTTATTCAGTTCTGTTCTTAACGCCTACCGGCCTACATTATTGAAAGTATTATTAAAGACAATGTATCTCTCGGCAGGGATCTAACTTCACTTTTTCTTGGAAATTCCCCTTAACATTGCGTGCTAAGGAGGTCAGTACAGCCTGTCGAGACTTAATTACCCTTTCAGAGCCAAACGGATGTTTTGACGCAATATGATATTGACTGTAGTTTCTAAATATTTCTGACAGTACACCACAGCTGACCATTTATTTAAAAAGTCGCAATTTTTTTTTGCCAAGTGACTAAACCAAAACTAATCCTTTTGACGCTAAAGGATTGTTATTTAATTGTTCTCGTTGATATTTCACGGAAGAAAAAAAAAAATAAAAAAGAGAAAGAATCAACATATAAAGAACAGATTAAGCGAATCAAAACTGCACAATTTCCTGTCATTTTGCGGTATTTTTTCCCATTAATGATCTTAATCATCTTAGCGTTGTTCCGCCAGGGGAAAACTAATAAACGCTGACTTTTTGTGACCGCAAAGTGAAGGCAAAAAAAAAAAAAAAAAATTGCTGTTATTTATTTGATAAGATCACACTTTAATCTATTGCCCATCCGGACTGGAGGATTATAAATAAAAGTGATAAAGATAAGTATGCTTCAGTAATTATCTTTGGTATCATGAGTTTTAGTTTTGTAAAAGGAAACAATATATAATAAAAATGGAGTCGGACGACTCGCAAATAAACAAAAATATATAACCTTTTTTTGAGGCCAATAACTTTGAACTCCTAAATGTAGAACTGCGTTTGAACATAGTAGTATATATAAAATACTATTAAGCCTTGTACCATTGGTGGATTGCATCTCCAATACTAATAACCGAAAACATTAAATTCTTGTATATGTTACAACCACCACAATATCCCGTAGCTTAACTTACCACTTATTGAAACTTATTGCAGTTCATACACATATCGATCAAAACATCAGTAACAACTTAAAATTGAAATATATATATATATATATCATATATATATATATATAGGCAATGATCCGTTCGTAATAACCAAGTGAATCCTATTAATAAACAATAGGAATTAAGAAACATAGCGGTATATATATAATCTATAAATTATATGATATTTATTTTCTAACCGGTTATGTTATAAAATAAATATACAATTTATATATATATATATATATATCCGTTCGTATATAATCCACAGTTTATTTTTAAAAGACATTTTTATTTATAAAAAACGTTTGCTTAAATAAACAAAAATAACAATTAAACAAAACATAAAAATGTCTTTAATAAATAAAATTGTCGGACCTTCCATTTCTTTATATGATCATTTGTTTACATTCGATACAATCAGTTATGAATGTACGAGATTCATGGAAGATTGTAATTTATAACAGTAAATGACCTTGTCTACCATTTTCATGGTGGCCGAGTGGTCAAGGCACGCCAGCGTATATGGCGGTTCCGTATAGGATTTAATCCTGTCTATGAACGAATATTTTCTATGAAAAAACATTCAAAATGTTATTTAATACTGTTTATTAAACATTTGCTTAAATATTGTATCTATAAAATAACAACGTTAAACATAAATAAAATATGTCTTTAATAAATATATATATATATATATAATTATTTTTTTTTTTAAATTTATAACATAAATATGTTATAAAATCACTACAGAAATAGCCATTTTGTTTCAACACCCCTGGTGTCTTATCAAGTGATGATGTTGAATGCAAAATAAATGGTTTTAAAAGTTTCGAATTAGTTAACGATCCTTCGCAAGGGGAAAACACTGTTACGAAAGCTCGAATGACCAATCAAAGTATAGGAAAATTCAAAAAGCTTGACAACGGAGTCATGTTATAATAGCTATTCAAATCTTTAAAATACGGGTAATATTAAAAAAGAATTTATTCTAACCAACAATTACTAAATTATATGATAAAATTTGATATTAAAATTAAAAACTGCCAATTTTAAAATGTACGTTTATATATGTATTTGGTTGAATGTCGTTGTATTTATGTGTATGTGCATATATATGTTTACTTGTTATTATAGATAGGTATATTTATGTATATGTTTATATGTAAGTATATATATATATATGTATATATATGTATGTTTGTGGATATATATATGTGTGTGTTGACACCTATTATATTTGAGATTGTTTGTGTGTATGCGTAGGTATGGAAACTTTGGTTTGTCACTACTGCCACATGAGTTAGTCTATGTATGTATATATGTTTATGTTTGTGTATTGGTGTGTGTATATATGTATATATATATGTGGGTATGTGTGCGTAAATGTGTGTATATATGTGTGTATATATGTATGTATGTGTATGTGTACTTGTTATCATGGTGATGTATATGTATGCATTTTGTATGGATTTCTATGTATATGTATATATATATATGTATGTATGTATATGTGTGCTGGTTTGTGTTTGCTACCGCGTGTATATATGTGTATATGTCTATGTACATATGACAGTACACGTATTTCTGTAGGTAGTTCTTTTTATCCTATTTTCCTTCACCTAATATATAATGAAACTATTATCAACTTATAAGATTGAAATATGTTTTTATTGATATTTGTGGTTTTGGAATTTTCGTTTTTTAATATATTAAATAATATTATTTTTAACCATTTTTATCTTTGTATATTTGCTCGCTTAAGTTATATAAGTGGTTAGCATTTGTTTAATGACACTTTCAATCTTAAATATTTATTTATTGGTTGTGGTATCTGATTGTCTAGGTCAATGTCTGTGGATGTGTGTACATGTATTTATCGGTGTCTATGTGTATGGAAAGTGCATTCACTTTTAATTGTGTATGTACGTAGGTGTTGGTTTTCCCCCTCTTTTTTTTTTATAAAGGGCCGTGGAGATGCTCCCTGTCTCGTCACTTTTTTTGTGTATATATATATCTAAATATGTTTGGGTGCTTATGTATTATAATCTGATTGTGTTTGTGTTGTTTTACGCGTGAGTTTAGGACCCCATTCACACACTTGGGATTAAAATGTATGCATATATATTGTCGGATGAAGTAGCGTCTGTTCTAACGTAATTTCAACGAAGAAATAAATTGAATAACATATGTATTTCTTCTTTTCTCCTCAGTAATTTTATAGTTTTTAAAATTAATAGTGTTTAAATTTGGATTTTAAAATTGGCAGTTTTTAATTTTAATATCAAATTTTATCATAGAATTTAGTAATTGTTGGTTAGAATAAATTCTTTAATATTACCCGTATTTTAAAGATTTGAATAGCTATTATAACATGACTTCATTGTCAAGCTTTTTGAATTTCTTATATAGTTTTCTCTTCACTCCTTCCTTTCATATTTAGTTTTCTCTTCACTCCTTCCTTTTTTATATTGTTTTCTCTTCACTCCTTCCTTTCTTTTTAGTTTCTTTTCGAACATTTCTTTCACTTTCAGTTTTCGATTCTATTTTTTCTTTGTAGAGTTATTTTCAATCCTTTCTTTCCAGTTTTCTTTTCAATTATTTACTTCCTTTCCAGTTTTATAAATTCTGTTCTTTCTTTCCTTTCTTTTCTTTTTTTCAAGTTTTTTTTCAATTCTTTCTTTCCTTTTCAGTTTTATGTACAATCTGTTCTATCAGTTTTCGCATCAGTTCTTTCTTTTCTATTTTGATATTGTGTCTTTACTATCTTTTACAGTTTTCTATAATAGAGTTTCTTTTTTCACTTTTATTTCCCTCATTTTTAATTTTCTCTTCAATCCTTTCTTTATTTGCAGTTTTCTCTTCAATCTTTTTTTCCAGTTTTCTTTTCAATACTTTCTTTCTTTCTTTCCAGTTTTCTCTTCAATACTTTTCTTTCCAGTTTTTATACGATCCTTTCTTTCTTTCCAGTTTTCTCTTCAATCCTTTTTCTTTCCGTTTTTTTTCTACGATCCTTTCTTCTTTCCAGTTTTCTCTTCAATCATTTCTTTCCAGTTTTGTCTTTAATCCTTTCTTTCTTCCCAGTTTTCTCTTCAATACTTTTCTTTCCAGTTTTTATATGACCCTTTCTTCCTTTCCAGTTTTCTCTTCAATCCCTTCTTTTTTCCGGTTTTCTCTTCAATCCTTTTTCTTTCCGTTTTTTTCTACGATCCTTTCTTCGTTCCAGTTTTCTCTTTAATCCTTTCTTTCTTTCTAGTTTTATATTCAATCCTTTCTTTCTTTCCAGTTTTCTCTTGAGTTCTTTCTTTCCTTTCCAGATTTCTCTTCAATTCTTTTCTTTCCAGTTTTCTCTTCAATCCTTTCTTTCTAGTTTTGTCTTTAATCCTTTCTTTCTTCTCAGTTTTCTTTTCAATACCTTTTATTTCCAGTTTTTATACGATCTTTTCTTTCTTACCAGTTTTCTCTTTAATCCTTTCTTTCTATGCAGTTTTCTCTTCAATTCTTTTTATTTCCAGCGTTCTCTTCAATCCTTTCTTTCTTTTCAGTTTCCTTTTCAGTTCTTTCCTTTCCAGTTTTCTCTTCAATCCTTTCTTTCTTTTCAGTTTCCTTTTCAGTTCTTTCCTTTCCAGTTTTCTCTTCAATCCTTTCTTTTTTTCAGTTTCCTTTTCAGTTCTTTCCTTTCCAGTTTTCTCTTCAATCCTTTCTTTCTTTTCAGTTTCCTTTTCAGTTCTTTCCTTTCCAGTTTTCTCTTCAATCCTTTCTTTCTTTTAAGTTTCCTTTTCAATTCTTTCCTTTCCAGTTTTCTCTTCATTCCTTTCTTTCTTTCTCTTCAGTTTCTTTTCAAGAGTTTCATTTAATTTCAGTTAACTATTCTGCTTTTCTATTGATATTTCTTTTCAGTTCTTTCTTTCCAGTGCCTTCTTTTTATTCTTTCCCATTTCCGCTTCAACCTTTTCTTTCCTTCCCAATTTTTTTTTTAATCCATAATTTTTAGTTTTCTCTTCAATCATTTCTTTCCTTTCAAGTTTTCTCCTCAGCTTTTTCTTTCCTTTTTCCGTTTTCCATTTAATCACTTTCTTTCTGTTCTAGTTTTATATTCTATCGTTACTTTTCTTTCCAGTTTTCTATTATATAATTCATTTGTTTTCCAGTTTTCTTTTCAGCCCTTCTTTAATTTCTAGTGTTCTCTTCAGGCTCTTCTTTCCTTTTCAGTTTTTTTTCTACAATCCTTTCTTTCTTTCTTTCTTTCCAGTTTTCGAATAAGTCCTTTCTTTCTTTTCGAATTTTATATTCTACTAGCAGTAGAACCCGGCGTTGCCCGGGGATGTAACAGTAAGAGATAGATCAAGTATCAACCATCATAAAGACTGAAAAATAAAATTGACAAAGATTATTGTTTAAGGTTGACGGACGCGCATGTCTTAATTAGTTGTTTTTTTTTGTTGTTTGTCTTGTTGTTTTTTTTTGGGTTTTTTTACGAATTGGTCAAACCCAAACTCAAACAAAGCATTGTTTTCAATCGTTATGAGTCTACCGATTGAATAGAATTTTATTATAAACAATTGTCTTGTAAATGGAATTTTTAAAGCATTCTGAATGTAAAAATAAAGAAAAAAGTGTGCAAGACAATAAGAAAAACTACCTGCCAAAAAAAAGTGAAGTTTTGTTGAAATCGGTTGAAAAATGTAGGAAATCTGATCCCATATATAAACGAACACACACACACACACACACACACACAACCTGGGTTTTATAATAAATATAACTCGATATGAGTTGTCTCCCTTTCATTCCCACGATGCCTCTTAATCGTGTTTTCAAATTGATTTCGTGCAAAAACAATTGTATTTTTCCAATTTTTGACGCCGTCAGAACCACCGCAAGGTAATTTTACGTAATCATGTGAAGTTTTGTTGAAATCGGTTGAAAAATGTAGGAAATCCGATCCAATATATAAAAGTACAGACACACACACACACACACACACACAACCTGGGTTTTATAATAAGTATGATCTTTACTTTTCTTTCCAGTTTTCTATTATACAGTTTCTTTTTTTTCCCAGCCACATATCTATTTCTTCTTTAACTTTTCGGACAAAAATCATTTTTTTCTTTCTATTATTGCTTCCCAATTTGTTCTTTCATTTCCTTCTTCGATTTTCCCCCAACTTTCATCATCTACCTACAGCCCACCCACACGGTTGTCCCAAAACGATGTTTGCCACGCTTCACTCCTTCCACAATCGCAAATCTCCCTAACCCCTCTTAACCTCCCTCATTCCCTCTCCACTAGACATCCGTCCATCTATTCATCCATCCACATATCCACTCGGCCATTTACCTGCTGTTCTTTATTTTTTTTTTTTACCAAACCGCACGCTCCAGTCACATCCAGGTGCTCGTCTTGTCCGACAAAATTACATTTAAATTCTAAAGAGACGCCCAATTTTCACTGATCCATCCTTCCTAAAAACTAACATTTAGCCTTGAACAATACCGACCAACCAAATGTACGATGCTTTTATGTTTGTTTTTTTTTTACCTGGTTGATCGGGCTTGTTGCTTTCCTCCCAGCCACTCCTTTTCGTTGAGGTTGAGAAAACCAAGGGTCCCGAACTTCCAATCCGCAGGTGAATCGAGTAGGAACACCGGTTTCATTTGTAAATGGATTGTGGTGTCGAGTCACCTCTGCCTATTTTCCTTAAAAACCGATTACATTTGGCTGTTCTGCGCATCAACAGAGTCAACCTTCCATCCGACAAAAAGGTACAGAAAGAAATAATTAAAGGTTACCGTAGGGATGCCGAACAAGAGAAATGGCATGGCGTTTGCTGATGGATGGGCAGGAAATGATCCACGAAATACAGAAATAAAAGAATAAATGACTAAAGAAATGGGAGGTAGGATTAAGAATATATATATATATATATATATATATATATATATATATATATATATATATATATATATATTCCTTAAATACGGAAGACAAGCAAGATTTAATTAATTTTTCATTTAGTTATTCCATAATCGTTTTGTAGGAATAAGGGAGTAGAGAAACTTTCAATAATTTTCATATTCTCAAGCACTTTTCGGCTACTTCTTTTTTTCCTCCGTTTTTTGACTGTTTAATTTATTCTTTATTTTTGTGGTTTTCTTGTTTTTTTTATAGGAGCGTTTTTGTCAGCGATACGGTAGCGAATTATGCATCGAAAAATAATTCCTATTTATCTGTATCTCACTCATTTAAACCGTTATTTAACTCCTCTCTTTAAAACTTCTCTCTGTTAAATTTTAATCCCCACCTTCACCTTTTGGCCTTCCTGTTCTTCTTTCTTATGTTACACCTCTCTCTCTAGAGCTTTCATACATTTCTCTCAGACACTTGTTTCCCACTTCCACACCTACACTCTCACTAAAATTTTGCTTTTTTATACCCGGAGTTATATTTTCCGATATCTTTTTGAATTTGTAGATCTGATGAATTGGATCGTGATTACGATTCCAATGTAATAAATTATAACCATGGAATATTAGTGTTTGAGTCTTTTATATTATATATATATATATATATATATATATATATATATATATATACGAACGCAGGTGTTCCTCAGGGCCCCATCCTTGGCCCCACTCTATTCCTTATTTTCATCAACGACCTTCCTGACGCCATAGATCCCCAAGTTGGCATCTACGCGGACGACACTACAATTTACTCCTGCCTCAAAAACAAATCTAGTGTCAGTGAGAAAAACTAACCTGGCCGTGCGTCTTGAATTGGTTGTTAATTGGGGCAAGAATTGGCTGGTCAACTTTAACGCCTCAAAAACTAAACTATTCTCTATTAATCACCATAGAGATCCTACCCAGCCCCCCATTAGAATGTCTGATAGTCATCTTCTTGAGAGCAACTCCCTGCGTCTGCTCGGTCTCACGTTGACTGCTGACCTGAGATGGAACAAATACATTGAGTATTGCTTCTTCCACCGCGAGGAAAGTTGGCTCTCTGTGCTGCGCCAGGAAATTCTTCTCCGATACTTCAAATATACAAATCAACCATTCGCCCTTGCATGGAGTATTGCTGCCATATATGGTCTGGGGCACCTTCTGTTTATATCGGAGTTCTTGACATGATCCAGAGACGGATATGTAATATAATTGGCCCTGATCTGGCATCTCGTCTACAGTTGCTCTCTCACAGACGCGCCGTCGTCTCTCTTTGTCTTTTTTACAAATACTTTCATGGTAATTGTTCCGATGAGCTGCTTTCACTGGTTCCCAGACTCCATGAATTCAAGAGCCCTACGAGGCTGGCATCCCGCTCCCACCCTTACACTGTAGAAACTTTTAAATGTAGCCGTCTCTTCTAGTCCAATAGCTTCATACCTCGCACCTCTCGCCTGTGGAACACCCTTCCTAATTACTGTTTCCTGAGAGCTATAATCTCCAACTATTCAAATGTAATGTCAATCGACACCTCCAGTTATCTTGATCTATCCACTATCCTTCTTCCTCATCCTTTCTTCTATCACTCCTATCTGCTCTTGCTCCAAATCTTCTGCAACATCCTAGTGGCTTCACGCCTTGCTCAGGGCGTAATGCTTATATATATATATATATATATATATATATATATATATATATATATATATATATATATATGTAAGAAAACCAATAAAACACCTACTGTAAAATGAAAATTAATAAGAAAAACTAGAATTTGTAGTTGATTAAATGACCCATATCAGTTGAGCATAGTTGAGAAATTATACATTATTAAATTTATGAAAAATAAAAATTTCCTAAATCAAAGAAATGAAATAGCTGTGAAAGATTTTCCTCAAATAATGATTTAATGAGAAAAAAATTAAAAATGAAAAAAATGAAAAAATGAAAAAATAAAATAAAATAAAAAATAGAAAAAATAAAAAGAAGAAAGATGAAAATGAAACATTCATATTTATAGTTGGTCTTTGAATAATAATTTTTAAATAAGAAAGTAATTCTAATATATTTATTTGTTTTATTATATATATATATATATATATATATATATATATATATATATATATATATATATATAGATAATATTAGTGGAAAATATACATACGTATGCAAAATATATAAATACCCATACATGTATATTTTCAGAAAAAAATTCCAAGAGGAAGAATCCAGGTCGAACTCAATGTCTTGGACAGAGTAAGGATATAATAAAAAGCTTAAACACTAATATTCCATGGTCATAATTTTATTCCATTGGAATCGTAAATACGATCCAATTCATCAATTTGAATTTGTAGGTCTGATGAATTGGATCGTATTTACGATTCCAGTGAATAAATTATGACCATGGAATATTAGTGTTTAAGCCTTTATATATATATATATATATATATATATATATATATATATATATATATATATATATAGTCTATTAGTAATTAGAATTAGGATAATAATTTTAAATTGTATTATAATACGACGTACTCATATTCAAAAGACTCTTTTGGAAAAAAAATGTATATGCAATTGCAAATATAACGGCAAAATAAAAATGCCCCAAAATTTTTTGTCATTGAAAAAAAATCAGATGGCATGCGAAAAACGGATGTCATCATTTGTTGAACAGGCACCCCTACCCTACCTTAACTTAACCTCATTTGGAAAGTAACTCATATTTTGATACAATAGTTGTCAGTGAAAATGAATACACTACCACCCCTTGTGAAAATGATTGAATTTCCCTTTATCTTTAGAAACTAATATTAAGAATGTATGTGCTTATAAAACTCAGTAAATTTCAAAAAAAGTTATTCCAAAATTTGCTTGAAAATGAAACAGAACTAGGGACTTTAATTTAATTCTATAATTGAATTTGAAGTTTTTAGTTTCTGTTTTTGAAACATGGTAATTTCTGTGTAGCGATGGAACCGTATTTTTAAATTAGTAGACTTATAATATTTATGCTCCGCAGAATTGTATTGAGCACTGTTTTTTAAAAATAAAAAATAACACCGGATTATAAATCTTATTGTTCTTTCTCATTATTTTTAATGCAACATTTTATTCAAACATTTTTCATGAAGTGCTATAGATATATTGTGTCAATTTATTTTTATAGTGAACCTTTCTAGTTCTCTAATCAGTTTCTTGATTTTATCGCAGTTAAAAAAAATAAAGGACACATGGCACAGTGGATAAAGGCGTTGGTTAGATCCAGTGATAGGACCCAAAGAGTGTGAGTTCAATACCCGGTTAAGGCAGTGGAGAACTTTCAGAGGGAAATTAACAGGAGATAACTGATAATTGACATCCATTAAAACATGGCACGTGGAACTAGAACAGTCTACCCCAGTGAGCGAAATAAAGGGTTCAGTTCGACATTCCAACCAACTGAAGAAGGCCGGAGCATACAACAGCCGAAACGTTGTAATAAATATGGCACCAAGGAATACAACGCATGTCTTTTCACGTATAATTATTAATCCGTAAATATATATATATATATATATATATATATATATATATATATATATATATATATATATATCAGGTCATCCCATAAGTTCTGTCCGAATTTTAACTTTTTGTTAAAATGAACGAAATTTAAAGAGTATTTTATAATGTCTAATGAAGCTGAACATTATTTTTATGTTTAGATGCATTTAAACTGATCAAATTTTATTTCAGAGAACAATAAAATTAAATTTTGTTTTATTAAAACCCTGTTAACATGGAAGTACCCAAGAATCATTTGATGCACATAATGCTTTATGAGTTCAAGAAAGGAAACTCAGCAGCCGAAGCGGCTAGAAATATTCACTCAGTTTATGGAGAGGAATGTGTGAATGAAAGAACTTGCAGAAGATGGTTTGCAAAATTCAGAGGTGGAGATTTCACCCTTGAAGTTGAAGATCGAACCGGACGTCCAGTTGAGTTTGATGAAAAGCTTATTGAAGCAGCCCTTGAAGAAAATCCTGCTTTATCAGTTGAGGAATTGGTAGTTGTTCTCAGTTCAGACCATACAACTGTTCATCGTCATCTTCAACAACTTGGAAAAGTTCCTAAACTTGGAAAATGGGTGCCTCATGAATTGTCTGAAAATAACCTCAAATCCCGAGTTGACATCTACTCTTCTCTCCATTCTTGCCAACTTGTTTCACCTTTTTTGGATAGACTTGTGCCTGGCAACGAAAAATGGATCTTTTATCGAAATGTTAAGCGTCGTAGACAGTGGCTTGATAAAGGGGAAGGACCCCAGCCACAGCCGAGAAGGGAACTTCATGGGCAAAAGGTTCTTCTTTCAATTTGGTGGGATCGCTAAGAAATAAACCACTTTGAATTCTTACAACCTAATGCAACAATTAATGCTTAAATATACTGTCAGCAATTAGAGCGTTTGAACCAAGCTTTGAGGAAAAAAAGCTGCTCTAGTGAATCGAAAAGTATTGATGTTTCATCAGGACAATGTGCAACCCCACACAGCAAAAATCACGTGACAAAAGATCGAAGAACTTGGTTGGGAGAAAATTCCTCATCTACCTTATTCTCCCGATCTTGCTTCTTCAGACTACCATTTGTTTTGTAGCTTACAGAATCATTTAGAAGAAACAGCTTTTGTAACACAGGAAGAGGTTAAAACTGACATTTGTGAGTTCTTCGAATCAAAGCCAAAAGAATTTTACAGTAATGGAATTAGTAAGCTTGTTAATAGATGGAAGGAAGTCATAGATAATCAGGGAAAATAGATTGTTGATCGAATCTGTAATTAAATGTAACATTTTGTCACTTGTTTTCTTTATTCAAAATTCGGACAGAACTTATGGGATGACCTGATATATAGATTGACTTTTGTATATCCGGCTAATATTTTGGGGCTACCTATTCTAAGCTATACCAGAGCAGATTTTGGGGGTAATTTGTTTACCCAGTAATAGGTAAGAAACTTCAGCATCTGTTTCAATTTCAAATACGGATCATCAAACAAAATGTTGGGCCGAATAGATTACCTGACTCTGCAATTTCTACCACTACATTTATCACATAAAATAACGTGTCGTACGAATTATCGATAATTACATTAAAAATGCCACTTGTATATTTATCGCATTTCTTCCTCATAAAACTGTCAGTTCTTTTACCTGAAGCCAATTCATATATATATATATATATATATATATATATATATATATATAAAATGTTATTAAAATAATCTTTGAATATAAATAATAATAGATAAATAAATCGGTGAAAATGAGCCACTAGATAAACAAAATAAACATTACAAAAATGCTTTCCTCTAATTCCGGAAATTACAACCACTTTCGCAAAAAACAACAGAATGTTACGCTTAAATATAAATAGATTAGAATTATGCCACTATAATTAATTTAACAAATACAATACAATAAATGTTCTTAATATATTTAACTCTTAGCGAGATATCCTTACACTTGCTAAACAATTTTTTTTTAAATAAAAAGAAAAAAGAAAAATCGTTGTATGCCACAACTTCTCTTAAAGATAAACAAATATGAATAAAAGATTATAAAAATATGCATATTAAATACTGTAAATAAATAATAATATATACGCACTACAGCTCAAAAGTTTGAAGCTACTCCCAGAATTAGCATGGAATAAACTTGACAGACATGAAAAGAGAAAACAATTCACTGAGACGAAGATATCTGGAATGTGCCTCGATCCCTAGTTCAGCCATGATAAATTTACGTCCAGGGTCTTACACCATTCTTATCACCATTCTTGGTAGATTTTATATTGTCTCAGTTTGGGATTGTCAGGGACAAAAGTGATGGAGAGAAAAAGAAAAAATAATACAGATGAATTTGGGTAGATTGAAAAAAAAAGTATTCTTTTAAAAAAATTTTGATACTATCTGCGTCTCTTGTTTCGTGCGCATGTGCAGTCGTGGCAACGTCAACAAAGCACAGTCTGATGAAATCCTAACGGATGAAACGCGTCACAAGAACTTTTCCAGTTTTTCATATTTTTCTATATACATACATATATACATATATACATACATACATATATACATGCACACACACACACACACACACACACATATATATATATATATATATATATATATATATATATATATATATATATATACTGGGTGTCCATAAAGTTCGGATGTGGTTTTAAAAATTTATAACTTTATTTGTATTTGCGATAGAAATAATTTGTAAAAAGGATTAGAAAGATGTAAATGTATATTTTTTTTAAGGTTTTATTGAAATTTTATTTAAATTTACGCATGTCCACCATCAAATACAAAGGGTAATACGATTTTGCCGTTCACGGAAAACATTTGCCAACTGATTTACAGTAATGCCTGAAATCACATTAGTTATTTTAGCTATACTTAAAACTAGGTACATTAAACTTTATAACATTTTTTACAGATTATTTCTATCGCAAATACAAAAAAAGTTATAAATTTTTAATCTGCACACGGACTTTATGGACACTCTGTATGTATATATATATATATATATATATAATCCAGAAGATAAATTGTGTAAAATAATAACTCCTCAGAAATTCAGGCAGAAGTTTGGTTTACAGAATATATTGTTTTTTGCTTATTTAAAATCAAATTCTATTGTTTTCATAAACAATAGGAAGGTACATACACACACACACACACACACACACACATATATATATATATATATATATATACCCCCATATATATATATATATATATATATATATATATATATATATATATATATTCAAAATGTTTCATTAAATAATATAGACAATATATTTCCAATAAACAAAAACTAAAAATTCTTGAAGCTATATACATAAAACAGTTGAAACCTAACCCAAACAAAATAAACTATGTAATCTCCACAAATATCCTTAAATGTCTATAATTGGTAACAGAAGCCATTGTTTTATACCAACGGCTTCCCATACTTGATACTTCTTGTTTTTCACTCTCGCGTGATGTGCGACGTCATGAGTATATTATATTCACGTGTTTATCGTTGCTTGGAAATCATCCATGTAAACAGAAACAGACTATCATCACATTCTTGTCCGTGTATTGCTTAATATATTGTAATGTAATTGTCATCTTTGATAATAGCTTATGTAAGCCGAAAGCTTAGATTGGATTAAAAAATATGTATCAATATTGTGATTTTCTTTCTTCTTTTAATGATAATGTTATTAAGCTTATCAGACGTTATGAAAAGAATTTACATAAAATAAATAGACAACAATTGTCTATATTATTTAATGAAACATGTATGGATGAAAAATGCTGCCTAAATACACACACACACACACTATATATATATATATATATATATATATATATATATATGTGTGTGTGTGTGTGTGTGTGTGTGTGTGTGTGTGTGTGTGTGTGTGTGTGTAGTGAGAGTGAGGTGAGGTCGAGCCAACAGTGTTTGAAATAGGTATGTATTTCACTACTGGTACTAAGAATCGGCCTTCGAATCCAGTAAGGAATTCAGAAATTCAAACATTGATTTTTTTATTCATAAAACCCCACCTTTTTGGAGCGGAGGGGACTGGTGTAATACGATCTTCCCACCTCTTAAATTTATCCTCGTACTTGGCTTGGCGTGAGAAATACCAATACGATTATAGATCTGTGCTCCGGTTGGCTATTGTTTCCTGCAGCCACATTTGTTAAAGCAGAGGCAATGAAAGACGTGTTCCCAGAATATGAGATGCGAGCACAAATATCACGCCAAGGTGAGGAACTACTTTCCACGCTAAAAACCCTTTTCCACAGAAAAAACTTCACTAGCCTCTCGTTACTCTATCAATATCTCCATGGAAACTGTTCTCACGAACTACGTTTCTTATTTCTACCAGTTCAGACCTTTACAGCTAAGACTCGTCACATCATGTACACAGGAACGAATCATCCCCATTCTTTTTGTATTCCATCTACCATTCGTCCGTGCATGAATTATTGCTGCCATATCTGGTCTGGTGCACCTGATATATATCTCGAGGTTTCTTACAAAATCTAAAGAAGGGTCTGTAATGGAATCGACCCCGCTGCCATCTCGACTTCAATCATTTTCCTACTGTCGTGATATGGTTTCCCTATGTTTTTCTATAAATATTTTCATATTCTGATGTATGAATTGAAGCGTACTACTAGATTGGCAATTAGGTCTCTTCGTTTTACTGTTGAACTAGTTAGATGGAACTGTATGTCATATACTAATCGTTTCTTTTCTCGCACATCTCATCTGATGAACTCGTTCCACCTACAATCTTCAAAAATTTAAATGTAACGCCAATCGCTATCTTCTGTAAACCTGTTATTTCATTGCCCTTTCTCCTCACTAAAGTCTTCTCGTTCTCTTTCACTTCCAGTAACCCTTTGCGTCTTAGTGACATTATCGTCTTGTTTGGGATTAAAAAAGAAAGAAAACAAAGAAGTTCCATTCGAACAGCATTTTTTCTCAAGAGCTGTTGTCGTACAAGAGGATTGATATCACATAACCAGTCAACACTATTTTCATTGTTTCTAACAAAAATTTCCTGTTTCTTTGCGCTTTGTTTAGCTTTTGGAAGGCATCTTTCGCTAATCCAATGCACGTTCGGATTCCTTTTCCATCCTCTAGGGAAGATAGAGGAATAGGAACAACCAGAAGAAATAAATTAAAAATGGAAGACAAAGATGCGATTAAAGCGCATGCGCACACACATTCATACGAACACGCATAAGAACTGTACTTGAATGAGAAGCAAACATCGGCATAACACAACCATAAATGGTTTTCAATTCAAACAATAAAACCCTAACTTGGACACGGAGACGGCAACAATGAGTAAACACCCACTCGTCATTTGAGACAATTTTTAAGATGTCTCTATTCACGGGGCAAAAACACAAGCTTCTTTGACGGGACAATTACTTGGGCTGGCGCTCAGGTAATAAAATTGCAATAAACACAACAATGGCTACAAGGAATAGAAAATATAACAACAGAAAAACAAAACTTACCGCCATCTATCTGTATGTATTTCTTTTGCGTATATAAGTGTATACATCTCTTTTATATAGATATGTGTTTGTGTGAGTGTAATAGTCTCATGGGAGTTGTTAATTCCCTTCAATTGTTTCCTCAGTTTTGTATGAATCTATTCTTTATTTCTTTTTAAACGCATGCGTACAAGCATAAATCTACCATAGTCTATTTATACAGATATAGACTTAATCAATATTCACCTATGTACAATGAAATTAAGGGTCGGGAACTTAACTGTTTATAAGTTTGGGTTTTACTCTTTTAGAAGGAAATCTTTTCATTGTTATTAGTTCATGCGGTTATTTCATTACTGTTTTATTTACTTAACGTAGTTTATTTACAGTCATTTTTTAATCATTCCACCCCCAGGAAGACAATAAAGCCATTGAGACACAAGAGGTTACTGAGTGTGAAAGAATAAGAAAAAACCAAAACTTTATTAAGGAGTGAAAATAATAAAAGAAGAGAAATCAAGAAGACAGTATCTGACGTTTGACATTGCATTTCAATTTTTGATAATGCAAGTTGGCTGGGAAGCAAGATTCTTGTAGAGAGTTCCATAGGTGAGAATTGCAAGAAAAGAAACTATTTAAAAAGTACTTACGGTTACATCTAAACAATTCAAGTGTAAATTGACGAGACCTTGTAGCCAATCCAGTACTGCGTTTAAATTCATAAAGTCTAGTTACCGTAGCGGAAAGTTCATCAAAATAATTACCATGAAAAAATTAATAGAAAAGGCACAGGGATGCTACATTACGGCGGTGGGAAAGTGATTGAAGCCGAGATGCCAGCTCAAGATTAATAACATTACAGATTCTTCTATCTTCAGATTTTATCAAGAATCTCTACATATATAACAGTATAACAAGAGCACCAGACCATATGTGGCAGTCATATTCGAAGCATGGACGAATGGTAGACTTATAAATATGTAAGATAGATTCCGGAGAGAAACATTATCACAACACAGTGAAACAACTTTCTTAATAGAAGACTCAACAAATGATTCAATATAATCTTACCATTTCATGTCATGCCAGCAGAGAACGTTAACCTGAGAATTCGTAGCGAGTTAATCTTCTGGAGGTTAGCATCAGCCATATGCTGATAGAAGTTAAAAAAACGGTTCTCTCTGATGATTAAATGAGAACAGTTTTCGTTTTTGAGGCGTTGAGCCACTACTTGTCCCATTTAACAACAGTTTGTAAGTCATTTTTGGGATCAACTGCCAAATTGACCTTATCGAACCGATCAGGAGTAAATAGTTGTGTCATTAGTACAAATACTGACTTAAGAGCTGAAGCCATTGCAGAAAATTAGGAAAAATAATAAGCCCAGAGAGACATTTGCATTAATGCAAACAGATTTAGAAGAGTGGGCGTTCAGGACAGTTTTCATTTTGCGATTTGATAAGAAAGATTGAATCAGTTCAAAAATGTGTCCAGAGATACCATAACCTTTCAACTCGTGAAGAAGATCGATGTTCCAAACCCTGTCAAATGCTTTTGGGATATCCAGAGCAACAGTCCGAGTTTCACCATTCTTATCTAAAGCTTGATAGACTCTTTCAGCAGTTAACATAGAGAAGCGAAAGCCATATTGATATCTGAAAGAAATAATATCCTCCTGGGTGTTGCTATTATCACAGCGTTACGACCATGGTGCCTTCCGACCTTCTTCAGGTTCCATCCGGATAATTTTCAAGAAATGTTAAACTGAACCCTTTATTTCATTTACGCGGCGCAGGTCTTCATTTTTCTTTAAGGGAAAATTTTCTTTTCGTCTATGAGTTTTTTTTTTTTTTTTTTTTTTTTAAGGAGAGTTTTATTTTTTGCGTTGGAGCTTTTTTAGGGAGATTTTTCTTTTTTCATTATTTTTTTTATGGGAGATTTATTTTTTGAGAATAGTTCTATTTTTAGGCAGAGTTTTTTTTTCCTTTATTTTTTGAAGATAGTTTTATTTTTAGGGAAAGTTTTTTTTTCCTTTATTTTTTGAGGATAGATTTATTTTTAGGCAGAGTTTTTTTTCCTTTATTTTTTGAGGATAGTTTTATTTTTAGGGAGAGTTTTTTTCCTTTATTTTTTGAGGATAGTTTTATTTTTAGGGAGAGTTTTTTTTTCCTTTATTTTTTGAGGATAGTTTTATTTTAGGCAGAGTTTTTTTTCCTTTATTTTTTGAGGATAGTTTTATTTTTAGGCAGAGTTTTTTTTCCTTTATTTTTTGAGAATAGTTTTATTTTTAGGCAGAGTTTTTTTTTCCTTTATTTTTTGAGGATAGTTTTATTTTTAGGCAGAGTTTTTTTCCTTTATTTTTTGAGGATAGTTTTATTTTTAGGCAGAGTTTTTTTATTTATTTTTTGGAGGAGAGTTTTCGTTTTTCTTTATTTCGAGGGGAGAGTTTTCTTTTCCTTTATATTTTTTGGGAAAGTTTTCTTTTTTTAAGTAGAGTTTTTTTAGGGAGTGTTTTCTTTTTTATTTTTTCGGGGAGAGTTTTCTTTTTTATAAGAACAGTTTTATTTTTTAGGGAGGGTTTTCTTTTTTTTTATTTTTTGGGGAAAATTTTTCTTTTTTAAAGATAGTTTTTTTTAGGGAGAATTTACATTTTCTTTATTTTTTGGGGAGAGTTTTCGTTTTTCTTTATTTTGAGGGGAACGTTTTCTTTATTCTTTATTTTTTTGCGGGGGAAAGTTTTCTTTTTTAGGGAGTGTTTTCTTTTTCTTTCTTTTTTGGATGGGTTTTCTTGTTTTTTATTCTAGAAAGAGTTCACTTTTCCTTTCTTGTTTAGACAGAAATTTTTGCTTTTATTAAAAGCAAGTTTTCTTTTTCGCTTTGTTAGAATAGTTAATCTCATACTAAAATTCCTTTTAGAAAGTAACGCTAGTCATAATTTTTATTTTGTATAAGAAAAAATAGATAGTTCGTGATTAGGTATACATACGTTATTGATGTAAAAAGAGTATAATATATTTAATGTAAATTCTTTGTTACTCATTTTACTATAGTTGTGAGAGAAATGGAGAATTATTTTATGATAGAAAAGCATTACTAAAGATTTGAGTAGAGAGTAACACAATTATTTTACTATAGAAATGCAAATAAGAAAGAAAAACGATTGTTAGTGGTTAGAAGTTAATGTAGCCGTTGACATAAAAAATATGTGTTGTTAATAGTATTACTATATAAATGCATGGAAAATTATTTTACTATAGAAAAACATTGCGAGGGATTATTTTACTACAGAATGAAAAATGAATCCTTATGTTGTAGAAATGGAAACCAGGAAGAAAGGTATTGTCTATGGTCAGGAATTAAGGCGAATGATAGAGCAATAATGTTTCCAATTACAAATATGAAACTGGTCGGCGAGATACAGATTCGCGTTATGATAGTTCAGTGATCGAAACTATTTTTCAGTGTTCACTTTGGCTACCCAAATCATTTATGTTCGATGAGATTTTAATCATTTAAGCTAATGCATTATTATTACTGATCAAGTTAAAAGGGCGGAGTTCCGAGTGATACGGTTTTTTTATTTTGATTATTCGGATTTCCTTCCTTTCCGGATACTCATTAGTTTCTCAATTAACGATTTTAGCGCACATCTATTAACTTATTACACCATCACCCACCCTATACACATACACGCACACATGCACACACACGCACACATGCACACACACGTACACACGCACACGCACGCACGCACGCACGCACAGACATATGAATAAAGACAAAAGGAAAACTTACTTTATCCGACTTTATATTGTCCTTTTTACAAATGTTTTTAGTTATATCTAAAATTTCACACACACACACACACACACACACATGCACGCACACACGCACGCACACATACACACGCACACGCACACACACACACACACGCACGCACACATACACACGCACACGCACACATATGTATATTTATATATATAAAAACACACGTGTATTCATGCGTGTATGAAGCATCGAAGTTTACATAGTTTTTAATTTTTTTTGTTTCCTTTACAATTAGTGAGTAACTATCATTCAATTATCACTCGCACGCGCGCACGGACACACACGTACACACACACACACATACACACACGTATATACTTATCAGTAACCCCCTGTACAGAAATGAACAAACACTTGTTGAAGCATATGCACAAGTATATGTCTTTGTAAAGTTAGGCCTTTAAATGCCTTTTTTTTTTCTTTTTTTTTTCTTCTTACGTCTGTCGTTTTTTTTTTTTTTTTGCGCGCAATCAAGTGACCAGCGTTGTGGCTGGTGGAGACTTTTGTTTTTTAACCCGTCATTATTCAAGGCACACGTGCATTGCAGAAATGAGAGTCGTGAGCTTCTAAGTCTGAAAAGCTGGCGGCAGGGGACGGGTAGGGTTCCCTATGGGTGTTGGTCGTGTGTGCTGGAAGCATGGTTGCGCGTCTTTGCACAGCTGAACAGGAGTGAAGCTAATTAAGTGGTCGAGGTAAGACAAAAAAGCGTTTATTTCTTCGCTTTTAGTCACATGTATAATTCATATACTGGTTGTCTGCCATCCGAAACAATATCTATATATATATCGTGAAATCCATTCGCACCAAAGCGCGACTTTGACCGCTGCAGACATCAGGGAATGACACGATCGTCTTTTTGTGAAATAGGAAGATACAGTTTAGGAAACAGAACGTCAGTATCAAGCATAACGTTACTTAAACTCCCGAGTCAATTCCTGAGAGGCAGAGGTATTGGGGTTAATGAACTCTTACTAGATAGATAGATAGATCGATAGATAGATAGATAGATAGGGGGCGAGAAAGGTACTTTTAAAACACTATTGTACAATCCACATGTTCTGGATGCCACGTAGTCAGTCATTAACTTTTTGAGCCTTGTGTTCCTGAAAAATTTTAATCCTTCTGACTGACCTTCTGAGTCAAAATTCGCAAATAATTGGTATGTAATGTTTCACGGTAGATATAAAAAGAATAGTTACAAGTGTTTACCTACCGTTCAAGTGATAGCTGGACATTAAGTCCTTTTTCTCTACCACCGTTCACCCGGTGTCTGGGCATTACGCCATTTTTTTTCTAGAACCGGGAAATTGTTGGTCAGGGCTCAAAGGGTTAAGCATTGCAGACATCATAAAAAGAATCTATTTGTGAAATGGGGAAATACTGTTCGAGAAGTAAATCTTCAGTATTAAGCATAACGTTACTTATACTCCCGAGTCATTTCCTGAGAGACAGAGGTGTAGAGGTTACTTAAGTCATGCTAGAGAGAGAGAGAGATCGAGAAAGAGAGAGAGAGAGGGACGAGAGAGAAGGAGAGAAAGAGAGAGGGAAAAAAAGAGAGGGAGAAAGAGAGAGGGAGAAAGAGAGAGGGAGAGAGATAGAGGGGAGTGAGAGGAGAGGGTGGCTACTTTAAAAAATTTATTGTACAACCCACATGCTTTGAATATCACGTAGTTAGCAATTAAGGAGTGTATCATGAAACAATTTGCTGAATGGGGAGATATTGTTCAAGAAATAAATCTTCAGTATCAAGCATAACGTTACTTATACTCCCGAGTCATCCCCTGAAGTGGAGGGATTACTGAAGTCGTACTACATAGATAGATAGATAGATAGATAGATAGATAGAGAGAGAGAGAGAGAGAGAGAGAGAGAGAGGGAGAGAGAGAGGTGCAGGAAGGGTACTTTAAAAATGTATTATACACTCCACATGCTTGTTAATCATTTGCATCATGTACCTATTTGTTGAATGGTGAGATATTGTTCGAGAAATAGAGCCTCAGTGCCAATCATAACGTTACTAATACTCCCGAGTCAACCCATGAGAGACAGAGATGCATATACTGATGTCTTGTCAAAGAAATAGATAGATAGATAGATAGAGAGATAGAGAGAGAGAGAGAGAGAGAGAGAGAAAGAGAGAGAGGGAAAAGGATAGATCTTCATTTTATCGTACGATCCGCATGTCGAGAACGCCTCGAAACCTACGATTAACCACTGCAGAAATCATGGAAAGAATTTACTTCTCTGGACATCCATATTCATTCTCTCGAGCAATCTCCTGATATGCATATGAGTACAAAGTGAAGTGATGATATCTCAAAATAAATCGCTGTTTCACACGACAAAATTTAGAACATCGCAATTCAGCACACATGCAACTTCATTTAAAATAAGCACCATTGGAATCGACACAATGTTGCCACAAATTGGCAGCAAATTTGTCTCGCAATGATTAATAAAAAGCTACAGCTGCACTAGTAATCTAGAAAAAAAATGAAAATAGACAAAACTCCAGAAATTTCAAAACTAACGTGTAGCAAAATATAGTTAATTGTAACACTAGTAATTTATGCAACTGTAGAAATAAGAATAGATGTCCATTAGATGGAACTTGTAAACCCAAAGTAATAATCTATAAAGCAGAAGTAACAGATATTAATGGCCAAAATAAAACATATAGAGGATGTACTGAAGGTACTTTCAAACGTAGATGGTACAATCATAGGTCGTTATTTAAGCTAGTGAGTCTTAGACAGTCTACCAAACTAGTTGACCATGTGTGGAATTTAAAAGGTAAAAAAACAACAGAAATTTTTAAAAAGGCGAAGTCTTATAACAACAACAATAATATTTTGCTGTGGCCAGAAAGAAAGACACAGAAGAGGAAGGTCAGTTGGAAAAAGTATATTGAAGATATATACAAAACAATAGTGTTAGTAATAAGTAGATTAGCCCTACTCCACTTCACTTCACAACTCCCCTCATCAGACTCTCGCAGTTGGTATTTATGAGAGGAGGAAGAGTTCATTATACTGTAAGAGGGTTTACCACAACATATTTGCAACCTCTGCCTAAAGGAAAAATAGCAATTATGACATTTCCGGATCCAAAGGAGATTTTGAAACAGAAATCGGAACTCTTGACTCCTTGCATATATATTAGGAAATTCCTCTTAAGCACATATGAGGCTGGATAAAAAAAAATATGCATTTCAATTACCTCCCCACCACCGATATATTTTTTTCTTCTTCTTCTTCTTCTTCTTCTTCTTCTTCTTCTTCTTCTTCTTCTTCTTCTTCTTCACATCCACCACCTCCCTTTCGATTACAGCCAACGTCGTGCGTTTGTTCCTTTATTTTCAAAAAAAAATAGTATAGCATTCATTAGTTTAAATAATAAAGCGTTAAGAGGTCATATGATAAAAATCGCCTGAGGATACCGTAAGGTTGAAACGAAGGTAGCGAATTCAACTGACTTATTGATTTTTAAAGCATATATATATATATATATATATATATATATATGTGTGTGTGTGTGTGTGTGTGTGTGTGTGTGTGTGTGATCCTGTTTTGGAGAACTCGCCAACGACAAGAAGCTACACTGAGGCTCAAAACGACGCTTCAAGGATCAGTTAAAAACATCCCTGACTCATCGACCTTGAGACCTGGGAAACCGTTGCTGCAAATTGACCTTCCTGGCGTAGGACCAACCGAGGGGGGGCATCGAAACATTCGAGTCCATCCGTCAACATCTGATACGTGTTGTCAGGAGGGCCTCACGCACCCAGCAGCGTCCACCACACTATACACCTCTGTGACTCCTGCTCATGACACTTCAGGAGAAGGTTTGGTCATGACAGCCGTCCCCGTCAACGCGACCAGAAAAGAGAAAGGGAATAAGGAGAGATGATGACGATCTCGATGCTCGGGTGCGAGCGGGCGCCGACCAAATATGGATGCATTTCAATTACATGAAACATTATTTTAGTGGATACCCGTATTTGAAATAGACGCCCTTTTTTAATTTTAAATAATGTGTATTATATCTATCAGCTTGCGCACACCAGAAATCTTAAGTGGAGAGTATATTTTCGTGATAAAGTTTTCTCCAGGGTGTAGACTGATAGACGTTTTGTATTTGTTATGGTAATTTACCCACGCACGCATGAACTTTGAAATAGGAACAGGTACTGCCTTTTGGAGAGTAAGTTTTCCAGCAGTCAGCTCTGACAGTCGGACCGAACATTCGTGCTGTAACACTCTCGTTTGTAGATGTCTGTATTACTGTTTCTGTTAATATTTTTGTTTAACTCAATTCCACTCTTTATGTTTTTATTTCTGGCCTATCAAGGCCACAATAGTATTCAGCATTTTATTTCAGTTTTTTATTTCAATTTCTATTCAGTTTTTTATTCAGTTTTTATTTCACATTTTATTTCAGTTTTTTATTTCAATTTCCATTCAGTTTTTTATTCAGTTTTTATTTCACTTTTTATTTCACTTTTTTATTTCAATTTCTATTCAGTTTTTTATTCAGTTTTTATGTCAGTTTTTTAATCAGTTTTTTTTATTCAGTTTTTATTTCACATTTTATTTCAGTTTTTTATTTCAATTTCCATTCAGTTTTTTATTCAGTTTTTATTTCACTTTTTATTTCACTTTTTTATTTCAATTTCTATTCAGTTTTTTATTCAGTTTTTATGTCAGTTTTTTAATCATTTTTTTTTTATTCAGTTTTTCTGATTATCTTATGTCTTTATCTTTTCGTGGCTAGTGGTGACTCTAATATATATATATTTTTGTAAATAAGAGTACGTCTCCTATCTTTCATTCGAATGCTCTTCACTCAATTTGAGGTGTTATCATCGTCTGCTGAGAAAGCAGAATGTTTTTCTCTTAAATTCTCTTCCAAATACACTCTTGACTCATCTAGAGTATGTTTGTCTGACTTTCCAATTAAAATTGAGTCTCTGCTGTGTGATATGCATATAACTCAGTCTATAGTTTCTGCTATCATCTCTAAATTGGGTCCCCACAACGCATGTCGACTTGATGGTATCCCTGCAATATTCCTTAAGAAATGTGCTCCCGTTCTCTCTGAACTCTACAATAAATAACTTGCTGCTTCCTCCTTGTTGGAAATTCTCTTCTATAGTTCCAGTCTCAGAACTCAGGCAAATGGTCATATCCTTTTATAGGTCTTTTAGCGTTCTACTTCTTTTTAGCAAAATACTAGAGATTCTGATAAACTCTGAATTGGTTAAGCATTTCCTCATGCAGGATTTTTTTTTCAGATAAGCAATATGGCATTCGCTTCCCTAGGTCAACTGCTGATACGCTAAAGGTTTATTGCTGAGAGTGTCTGTCAAGCTTAAGATAAGATTGGTGAAACTCGGGTTGCTTCTTTGGATAGTTCGAAGTCATTTGACCAGGTTTGCAATGCCGGAATTCACAAGAAAGTTTAGTTTATGGTATTTCTGAACGAACTTTTGATCTGGTTCGTTCTTTCTTATCAAATCGAAAAATGAAAGTTGTCTCGAATGACGTCTTTTTTTTTAATTAATGAGGGCCTCTCCCAGGGTTTCATCCTTGGGCCTACGGTGTTCTAAATTTTCATTAACGAGCTCACCGATATAATTAGTTTTCAACTCGGTACCTAGGCTGACGACACAACTATTTATTCATATCTACGGTTCGATAAGTTTAAATTGGTAGCCGATCTATAAAAAAAAACTGACTTACAATCTGTTGTTAACTGGGGCAAGAAATGGCTTATTAATTTGAATGCCCCTAAGACGAAACCGCTTTCTTTTAATCGTCTAGGAGACTCGTAGCACATCGCATTATAACATTTTCTTTAGAAACAGACGCATGCTAATACAACCCGATTTTATAAAAAAATAATCAGACTCCTTTCTCTAGGAATATAGGCGCAACACAGTCTTCCTGCTGTTAGTTTCCGCTCTGGACTTGTGTTATATCAAGTTAAGCTAAGTGAATATAAACACGGCAATCATCCGTGCCTGTTCATGAATAGTAGATAACTGACTGATTGTGACAATACGACTGAGGAGGAATAGTGCACGAAGCGGAGAGTATGTGCTGAGCGAGGAAGCCCCTGTATTTTAGGCATACACGTGTAAAACAGCATGAACGCATCCTCATTTACAGGCCACCTGTATGAATTAATAATATATAGATATACATGTTTGCCTTCAGTTCTACGTGTGTAATGCGATGATGTACCAAATGATTGGGGGTTGATGATTCGTAATGATATTAGCAGCGGAAATGTAGAATCAGATAGGGTGAAAAAAAATTGGGTGATGCGTTGATGAGGACGTAGATATGGTTGACTGAGGAAGGAAGACGCGGAAATTTACGAAAACGTTGGCTAATTGCTTCCCAACCTGTCGCAAACATACATCCAACCGATTTCACAGCTAAATTGTGCGATATTTCGACACGCACACACACGCACGCGCGTGCACAGATACACAAAGTTTGTTAGATAAAAAAGTAGATTGAGATAGATAGATAGATAGATAGATAATGAACAGATAATTGTGTGTTATACTATATTTAGGCAAACATTCACACACATACAGCTAGTTGGTCAGATAGAAACAAAGATAGATAAACAGACCGATATATATATATATATATATATATATATATATATATATATATATATATTTAGTTAAATCCAGGTAGTAGCGGACACGAAAGATTAAATGCGGATCGAAATATTTTTTTTTTTTTTTTTTTAGCAGTTTATCATGCCACATTGACTGATAAACTCCTACAAAAAAAAAAAAAAAATTCTCAAATTACCATATTAGTAAAAAAAAACGCACTCTTTTAAATTTTCAAAAAATTCAACCTTAGCGTTGCGACTGCACGCTCCAAAAGTTTTTATCCGTTAAAAATAACACATTTTCAAAAAACCATATTTCGATTCGCATTTAAACTCTCTAATGCTACCTGGATTTACTAAAAACAAAATAATTTCCATGCCTGAGGATGACTGAATGTACAATTGAAAGTACTTGCAGATTTTAAAAAAAGACATTATACAGCTTGTAGTTATTAAAAGCAAGGATCATAACATTCATCGAGTGGTTCGTTGGTTGATGCAACTTTAAAATTTTGTTTGCGAAGAGTTTTCGCCATTTTATATCATTAACTTTAATAATCTCCTTTCTGTATGAATGATTTATTGTAATATAAATTGAACTGCACCACATATTTGATATATATATATATATATATATATATATATATATATATATATTATAATAATATAATTTTTACGTATGCTATATTTATGGGTAAAAGTCCTCAATATCAAGGACTGGGTGTATCTCTGCATCAGGCCTGAATTTTGCATTCAAGTATAAACATACTCGGTATTGACCCCAGAGTTCACACACACATACAAGCGTGCGTGCACTCACACACACACACACACACACACACACACACACACACACACACACACACACACACACACATATATATATATATATATAAACATAGATAGAAAAAGTCCATAATGGATGAACGCACAGCACATTGTCAACGGTTTTGCATTTAAAAGCATAATGAAAAAGATTAAGGTAATGGATAAGAATGCACAACTGTGTATAAATACTTATGCTAATGAACAACTTATAGTTTTGTACTACTTGCACTCCTGAAGATGATCTTGGAAGAAGATCGAAAGTACTTGGGAAAAATAAAAGTAATGTAAACGGCTACAGCATATTTCTCTCATCTTTTCGCATCAATACATGGAAGGTTATTCGTGAGTATGAACGGATTTTGTTAAAAGTTAGCAGACATAATATCTGTAATTTATTCAATCAGACATACCTAAAAGATAATTTGCTGCTTAAATACACACACACACACACACACACACACAAACACACACACAGATTTGCAAATAATCAAACCAATACCAAAGGGAAGAAAAAAGGTATATAAAAAAAAGAAAGAACCAAGAAGATGGACGTTAGCCGAAAATAATCGTCCCGCATAAGAGTTCAAGGCCCAAAGAAAACAAAACCGATACGAGTAGGCAAAACAACTAAATAAAGTGCTCAATACATTAAGTAGAGCAGACCTAGTTAAACCTAGAGAGCCAGACAAACCTTCCAAGGTTTCACGTGAGCGGATCGTCAAGGAAGCCAGCCTTCCCTGACGATCCGCTTAGGTGAAACCTTGGTAGGTTTGTCTGGTTCTCTAGGTTTAACTATAGCGATAACAAACATGATGCAAAGGCAGAAATTGTATCAATCAGTAGTCTGAAAAGAAATGATATTTAAGGCAAGCACTCCTTGCAATAGAGTGCTCGATATCAGAGACAGAGTATTAATAGGATTAGTACAAAAAAATATATCACTGATTGATGTTATATTCAGCAACTCTACTCTGGAGTTTAGTAGACAAACCATTGTGTAATAGCGCGATACCGTTCGTCAGGAGATATCAGCAAATGTATTGACGAGTGAACGGAGCAATTACACAAAAGTTCGTCTAGAATTTTATATTTGCATTAATCCTATATAAGTTCGTGTTAACTCGCTTCGGCTATGTTGTTCGAGAACCGAAATTTCACCCCGTATATGGCAGAAGTATTGCATTTTTGGTCAGGTCTTGCTCTTGTAAAAAGAGTAAAGCTAGGTGATTACTGGAGTGGTACAATGAACCACCCATTTTTTCAGTACCTTTAGAGATAGATTGTATATATGTGTCCCACTTGAGGTTTAGGGAGAGCTTGAATCCCAACAGACGTTCAAGACAAAGAGACTCCATCAGGATAGGTAAAAATTCAGGTTCTGATCAGTGTTGGCGGAACTGTATGCAAACTGATTAATGTTTGTATTTATAACAGTTGACATTTTTATAGACTTTGATTTTTAGGCTTGGCGAAGGGAAATATTTTTCCGTTAATCAAGATAAGAATGTACAGATCAACGTGTTTATCAAGCATGGAAATTGTGACCTTGACTTCAAGGAAATGACCAATAACTGGACCTAAGCAAACCGCGCTATCAGCATGATTCATTGATAAAACGATGGCCTTACTGGTCGGACATGTCGACTCAGACACGATGGACTTTTGTGCTTTTAAGTTCCTGACAGATACATCGATGATGGGTCAAAACATTGCAATTAAATGACACCCAAGGGAATTATTATTGCTAACATCGTTTAGTTTATATTTGTCATATGTAAAAAGAAAAGACGAACCTAAATATATAAAAAAAAAGTGGATTTTAAAATTGTTGATAGGTTCTATTTCAATGATAAATGCTTTGATTTGGGAAGAATATAACGATGTCTTTATTTAGCATGGTGGAGTAATGGATAGCGGCTCGGATTGAGGAATCGGAGAACCGAGTTCAAATTCCAGTCGAATCCATTACATTCACTTATGTGCCAATACCCTTGGGAAAGGTATAAATCCTCTTCTTCTACCCCCAGCTATGGGTAAATAGCAGGACAGATCGGGTTCTATAACCTTGGATTGCAATTGGTCTACCGAAGAAAGAAATAGCAATCTACTACGGGAAAAAAAAACTGCCTCGTCAGTCATGTATCGAAAGATACATGATCGCCTAAGCGTGTATCACGCATGGGGCGTAACTGACTGACTGATTTTATTTAGCATGCTTTTAGAAGGAACTCAGCATAAACACACACACACACAAGGTGATTGAAAAGTAAATCCCTATTTTATGTATGATAAACCCTTGCCAACCCTCCGAAAAAACGCCATCCAACGTGGACCAATAACCCCAGAAGTCTCCACTGCTACTGGAGTAAAAATAAATCTGTCAGCAAGAGAAGGATATTTATCTATTTTTTGA
>CAHIKZ030005575.1:1482500-1490000 GCA_903632075.3 Acanthosepion pharaonis | reverse complement strand
TACAAAAAAAATGTACTCACTATACAGCTCAGACATTCCGAAGAGCTTTTTCTATGTAAAATGCGTGTAATTTATATTTTTACATAAGTTTTCAGAGGAAAATGTCATGAAGCCATTTCTGACTTTATGTCTCTGATTAAAGAAGTCAAAGAAAATAATAATAATAATAATAATAATAATAATAATAATAATAAGATGAAGAAGAAGAAGACGAATTGCCTAAGATTTAAAAATCTTAGAGAATTCTTCTTCTTCTTTTAAAATATCGTGTTATTTTTACGGATGATTTGAAATTTCTTCCTGGTAAACACCGTAAATGGAAACTAAAATAGTTGTGTAATGAAAGAAGCAGACGATCACGCTATCTATAAATGTTGTGAGTGAAAATTTTGCTTTATTGATTGGATCATTATTTATACATGATGCACTCAGCGGGGACCAAACCCTGATGTTTATATTCACTTGTATACGTTGGTCAGAAAGTACGTGGCCAAACAACAAAAAGAAAATGGTTTTAAAAAAAAATGATAAAAAATTACCTTCATCTCATTTTCTTATCTCTTCTTGCGTCTGAAACGACTCCACAAATTAGTCACAGTTTCATTGAACTGGCTGACCAGACAGTCAATGGTTATCATTGTTGCCGGACTGTGTAATTTATAGCTCCAATTTCTTTGCATTTATTTTTACTGCTTTCAAAGAAGTTGAATTGGTTTTGTCCTGTGCATCATGTGATACACAGAATACGTGATTTTAACGTCTACGAATTATATGTGGTGCACAGAAGCCATGATTTTAAGAGAGTGGTAAAACTAAGAACGTTTAAGAAAAGAGTTTACTATTGAGCAGGACATCTGAGGAAAGGCCTAATCTAATATTTTGTGAATTGTATATGGCTACAGGTCGCTTGACTGATTATTTAAGGTCTCAAATGAAAGCCATCTATTTTGCCACTTTACTGAAATTATTATAACCTTTGCATCACATGTACTGAAAGACAACTCTGAATTCAAAACCTGCGGAGGGTCGTTTGGGGACCTTGTTGCACGTAGTGCACAAGGTCTCAGTATTCGGCCCTTCAAAAAGTGTGGATGGTCCTGCACGAAACCTTCATCACTATAATCAAATCTCATGTGCTGTTGTCGGGCTGTCGGTTTCCGAGGAATTGATCTGCTTAACTCTCATACGTCGGCAGGCAAAGGGTTAAATGTTGCCTCAAGTTAGGTGGATTCAAGGAACTTTCATTGACAAGAATGATTTGGTTCTCTTTATATCCAAATTTAGGAAGATTCTTCTAATTTCTGATAATGTACATAGACTGGCGTAGTCCTGGGTACCAAATACAAGTGCCGGCACGACAAAATGATTTCCTTTCATTTCTCTCACTCCCACCGAAATGGTGTTTATTTGACGTGACACGTTTATTATCTTTCAGATAGTTTTCCCCGCGGCACAAGCATTTTGTTCCACGTTTACTAAACTTAACTAAACATTCACGGCGGAACGTTTATTCAAAGCTACACGTTTTCTTTATAAGTTGAAAAATTTCCCATCGACATCTCTATTACAGAAGACACTTGTATTGGGTAACAATGGACACACACACAGAGACACACTCGCGTGCGTGCGTGCGCATACACGCGCACACACCCGCCCGCACATGCGGATAACGATTATTTTTCCTTTTTTGACAAATAACAGTTTTGCTATCACCATTGATACTTAACATAGTAGTAGTATTAACAGTTGGAACAAATGCACACACACACACACACACACACACACACCCATATATATATATATATAAATTCAATTTAAATAGTAAACAGACAACCTTAAGGGTCCATTGGTTGTAATTTATTTCCTCAGGTATATGGTTTTTACCTGGTTCATCAGACAACACAAGGGTGAAAAATACGGATTACCAAACTTTTCATTACTTATATATATATATATATATATATATATATATATATATATATATATATATATATATATATATATATATTCGAACATTATTTTTAATGGATATCCATGTTTTTATTTGAAGTAGTTTATATTACGCCTATCGACGAGCGGAGACGAAAATGTTGGTGGATGGGTTATTTAATGTCGAAATTTAAATATTTTGTACGAAAAGTTATGACTTCAATCACTGATATTTTGTACATAACTTTAAACTTTCAGAGGAAGTGTATGTTTTATAGATATACACAATGTAATCAAAAAAGTCAAGCCTTTTGCCATTCATAAGAAAAAGGCATAAAGAAACATTTGCCAACGTGCCTTCAGCTACGTAATGTCCTGGTGGTAAAAGTCAGGTGTCTTGAACGCAAAGAAGTCTGTAAGTGCCTGCACCAAGACTGTCTCACTTGCGAAAGATTTCCGACGTAGGTAGTTGTCCACGGAATGGAAAAGGTAGTAATCTGTTTTCGGGGAGTAAAGTGGATAGCACAATGTCTCCCAACCAAGACTGTACGAAACGAATTTACTGCTTATAGATATTGGCAAACAGAATAACGAACGCTGCTTGACAAGACAAATGAACGTGAGGTCTGCTTAACAAATGAAAAAACTAGGCACGCAAAAATTTGAATAAGAAGAATTTTCTTTTTTTATTCATATTACATGCTCTGAAACGTGTTTTCTTAAACCCCTAAAGAATATTGATTTATAAACGCTTCCGCCAAGATGAGATATGAGTTTGAAGAAACATTAGGACATTAATAATTCTTGTATATCAATTATTTCTTTCATTGAAACATTTACTTTCTTGTAGCCCTTTTGCATCAATTAAGAATTGATTCCAAGGAAGTTTTATTAATGAACACAATTTGATAGCATTGAGTCACAAAGACGAAGTGTTAATGCCTTTTGTATTACGACATCAATTATTTATTTCATTGATTCCGGTAACAAAGACGAAGTATTTATTAATGAACACAATTTGAAGAAATGTATTACGACATTAATACTTTCTTGTAGCCCCTTTTGCATCAATTATTTCTTTCATTGATTCCGGTAACAAAGACGAAGTATTTATTAATGAACACAATTTGAAGAAATGTATTACGACATTAATAATTTCTTGTAGCCCCTTTTGCATCAATTATTTCTTTCATTGATTCCGGTAATTCAAAAAGACGAAGTATATTAATGAACACAATTTGAAATTACGAAATACTTTCTTGTAGCCCTTTTGCATCAATTATTTCTTTTCATTGATTCCGGTAATAAAGACAAACTATTTATTAATGAACACAATTTGAAAAATTATTACATTAATACTTTCTTGTAGCCCCTTTTGCATCAATTATTTCTTTCATTGATTCCGGTAACAAAGACAAAGTATTTATTAATGAACACAATTTGAAGAAATGTATTACGACATTAATACTTTCTTGTAGCCACTTTTGCATCAATTATTTCTTTCATTGATTCCGGTAACAAAGACAAAGTATTTATTAATGAACACAATTTGAAGAAATGTATTACGACATTAATACTTTCTTGTAGCCACTTTTGCATCAATTATTTCTTTCATTGATTCCGGTAATAAAGACAAAGTATTTGTTAATGAACACAATTTGAAGAAATGTATTACGACATTAATACTTTCTTGTAGCCCCTTTTGCATCAATTATTTCTTTCATTGATTCCGTAACAAAGACAAAGTATTTATTTAATGAACACAATTTTTGCATCAATTATTTTTCTTTCATTGATTCCGGTAACAAAGACGAAGTTCATTTATTAAAGACGAAGAACACAATTTGAAGAAATGTATTACGACATTAATACTTTCTTGTAGCCCCTTTTGCATCAATTATTTCTTTCATTGATTCCGCAAAGACGAAGTATTTATTATGAACACAATTTGCACATTTAATACTTTCTTGTATTTTGCATTTATTTTTTCATTGATTCCGGTAACAAAGACGAAGTATTTATTAATGAACACAATTTGAAGTATTTCTTGTAGCCCCTTTTGCATCAATTATTTCTTTCATTGATTCCGGTAACAAAGACGAAGTATTTATTAATGAACACAATTTGAAATGTATTACGACATTAATACTTTCTTGTAGCCCCTTTTGCATCAATTATTTCTTTCATTGATTCCGGTAAATTATTTCAAAGACGAAGTATTTATTATTTGAAATGAACATTAATACAATTTGCATCAATTATTTCTTTCATTGATTCCGGTTAAAGACGAAGTATTTATTAATGAACACAATTTGAAATGTATTACGACATTAATACTTTCTTGTAGCCCCTTTTGCATCAATTATTTCTTTCATTGATTCCGGTAACAAAGACAAAGTATTTATTAATGAACACAATTTGAAATGTATTACGACATTAATACTTTCTTGTAGCCCTTTTGCATCAATTATTTCTTTCATTGATTCCGGTAACAAAGACAAATGAATTTATTTGAAATGAACATCAATTTTTCTTTCATTGAAACAAAGACAAGTATTTATAATTAACACAATTTGACATTAATTAATACTTTCTTGTAGCCCATTTTGCATCAATTATTTCTTTGATTCGGTAACAAAAGACGAAGTATTTATTAATGAACATTTGAAAAATGTATTACGACATTAATACTTTCTTGTAGCCCTTTTGCATCAATTATTTCTTTCATTGATTCCGGTAACAAAGACGAAGTATTTATGAACACAATTTGAAATGAACACTTTCTTGTAATTTGATTCCGGTAACAAAGACGAAGATATATTAATGAACACAATTTTGTATTACGACATTAATACTTTCTTGTAGCCCCTTTTGCATCAATTATTTCTTTCATTGATTCCGGCCAAGTATTTATTAATGAACACAATTTTGTATTACGACATTAATAATTTCTTGTAGCCCCTTTTGCATCAATTATTTATTTAATTGATTCCGGTAACAAAGACGAAGTATTTATTAATGAACACAATTTGAAGAAATGTATTACGACATTAATACTTTCTTGTAGCCCCTTTTGCATCAATTATTTCTTTCATTGATTCCGGTAACAAAGACGAAGTATTTATTAATGAACACAATTTGAAATGTATTACGAAGTTGCATCAATTATTATTCTTTCATTGATTCCGGTAACAAAGACGAAGTATTTATTAATGAACACAATTTGAAATGTATTACGACATTAATACTTTCTTGTAGCCCCTTTTGCATCAATTATTTCTTTCATTGATTCCGGTAACAAAGACAAAGTATTTATTAATGAACACAATTTGAAGTTATTAATAAATTTTTGCAAATTATTTCTTTCATTGATTCCGGTAACAAAGAAGTGTATTACGACATTAATACTTTCTTGTAGCCCTTTTGCATCAATTATTTCTTTCATTGATTCCGGTAACAAAGACAAAGTATTTATTAATGAACACAATTTGAAATGTATTACGACAATCAATTATTTCTTTCATTGATTCCGGTAACAAAGACGAAGTATTTATTAATGAACACAATTTGAAATGTAAATGTATTACGACATTAATATTCCGGTAACAAAGACGAAGTATTATTAATGAACCTAAATTTGCATCAATTATTTCTTTCATTGATTCCGGTCAATTATTTCAAAATTTATGAACAAGAAATGTATTTATTAATACTTTCAGAAATTTCTTTCATTGATTCCGTAACAAAGACAAAGTATTTGTTAATGTACACAATTTGAAGAATGTATTTATTTTCTTGTAGCCCTTTTGCATTATTTCTTTTTATTGATTCCGGTAACAAAGACAAGTATTTATTAATGAACAATTTTGAAATGTATACGACATTAATACTTTCTTGACCCCTTTTAAATTATTTCTTTCATTGATCTTGTAGCCTTTCTTGTAGCCCCTTTTGCATCAATTATTTCTTTCATTGATTCCGGCAATAAAGACAAAGTCAAATTTGAAAAATGTATTACGACATTAATACTTTCTTGTAGCCCCTTTTGCATTTATTTCTTTCATTGATTCCGGTAACAAAGACGAAGTATATATTAATGAACACAATTTGAAATGTATTACGACATTAATACTTTCTTGTGAACACATTGATTCCGGTAACAAAGACGAAGTTTGAAATTACGACATTAATACTTTCTTTAGCCTCTTTTGCATCAATTATTTCTTTCATTGATTCCGGTAACAAAGACGAAGCATTATTAATGAACACAATTTGAAATGTATTACGACATTAATACTTTCTTTAGCCCCTTTGCATCAATTATTTCTTTCATTGATTCCGGTAACAAAGACGGTAACAAATTTGAAATGTATGTATTACGAAGTTTCTTGTAGCCCTTATTATTTCTTTCATTGAACAAAGACAAGTATTTATTAATGAACACAATTTGAAATGTATTACGATTAATACATTAATGTAGCCCTTTTGCATTTATTTCTTTCATTGATTCCGGTAACAAAAGACGAAGTATTTATTAATGAACACAATTTGAAATGTATTACGACATCAATTATTTCTTTCATTGATTCCGGTAACAAAGACAAAGATTTATTAATGAAGTATTTATTAATGAACAATTAATTTGAAATTTATTAATGAACAAAATTTGAAGTTTGTTATTTGACATTAACACTTTCTTGTAGCCCCTTTTGCATCAATTATTTCTTTCATTGATTCCGGTAACAAAGACAAAGTATTTATTAATGAACACAATTTGAAATGTATTACGACATTAATACTTTCTTGTAGCCCCTTTTGCATCAATTATTTCTTTCATTGATTCCGGTAACAAAGACGAAGTATTTATTAATGAACACAATTTGAAATGTATTACGACATTAATCAATTATTTCTTTCATTGATTCCGGTAACAAAGACCCTTTTTTATTAATGAACAATTTGAAATTTGCATCAATTTCTTGTATTTTTATTTCTTTCATTGATTCCGGTAACAAAGACAAAGTATTTCGACATTTTGCATCAATTATTTCTTTCATTGATTCCGGTAACAAAGACGAAGTATTTATTAATGAACACAATTTGAAATGTATTACGACATTAATACTTTCTTGTAGCCCCTTTTGCATCAATTATTTCTTTCATTGATTCCGGTAACAAAACAAGACGATGAAATGAACATAATTTGAAATGTATTACGACATTAATACTTTCTTGTAGCCCTTTTGCATCAATTATTTCTTTCATTGATTCCGGTAACAAAGACGAAGTATTTATTAATGAACACAATTTGAAATGTATTACGACATTAATACTTTCTTGTAGCCCCTTTTGCATCAATTATTTCTTTCATTGATTCCGGCAATAAAGACAAAGTATTTATTAATGAACACAATTTGAAATGTATTACGACATTAATACTTTCTTGTAGCCCCTTTTGCATCAATTATTTCTTTCATTGATTCCGTATTTATTTGAATGAACAATTATTTCTTTCAATTCCGGTAACAAAGATAAAACATGAACACAATTTGAAATGTATTACGACATTAA
>CAHIKZ030005575.1:1392500-1477500 GCA_903632075.3 Acanthosepion pharaonis | reverse complement strand
ATAGCGTCTTTCTAAAAGAAAAAAAAAGTCAATGACTACGAATTCAAGGCACAATAAGCAAAACTCATTGTTTGCATGGTACTCGTGAATTATTGATACGGGCACATGTTGCAGAAACGTGAACAAGTTTCCAGTGGATGCAACCATTTGGTTTTATGGATTGCCAACTTAAAAGTGATTGGCTTGGAATTAATGGCAAATAGACGAGATTTACACGTGGCGTAAAGACGACTCATTATTTTTATGCTTGTCTCTCCTGAACGATTTTCCTCATTCTTTTCAGCTTTATTATTAATTTGTTTCATTGTCATTATTGTTTTTCTTTTTATTGTTCATATCAATTTTTACGTTTTTTTTTTCTCCGAAACAATTCTTTCTTTCTTTCTTTCTTTCTTTCTTTCTTTCTTTCTTTCTTTCTTTCTTTCTCCTATTGCATATTTATTCACTTGCTATTAATTTTATTAATTTCTTTTCATTCTTAACATTAATTTTTACGCATTTTTCCCCCAAAACAAATACTGCTTGATTTTTTCCCTCTGAAACAATTGTTGCTCTTTCTTTCTATCTATCTTTCTTTCTTACATTTTTCTATTTTCTTCCTATTATATATTTATTCAGTTGTTAATTTCTCTTCGTTCTTTACATCAATTTTTACGTTTTTTTTAAAACCGAAATAATTGTTGATTTCGACACAATTGTTTGTTTCTTTCTCTTTCTCCTTCTTTCTTTCTTTCTTTCTTTCTTTCTTTCTTTCTTTCTTTCTTTCTTTCTTTCGTTTTTCATCCTTTTCCTATTAGATATTTGCTCGATTGCTTTTCATTTTATTAATTTCCTTTCATTCTTCACATTAATTTTTACGCTTATTTACTCCGAAGCAAATATTGCTTGATTTTTCCTCTGAAACAATTGTTGCCCTCATTTATTCTTTCTTTCTTTCTTTCTTTCTTTCTTTCTTTCTTTCTTTTTTACATTTTTATATTTTTTCCTATTATATATTTATTTATTTGCTATTAATTTTGTTAATTTCTTTTCATTCTTCACAACAATTATAACGTTTTATTTACTCCGATATAATTGTTTTTTTTTTACTCGAAATAATTGTTTCTTTCTTTGTTTCATTTTTTTTTCTTCCTATTATATATTTATTCAATTGATTTTAATTTTATTACTTTCTATTTTTCACATAAACTTATACACTTTTTTCCTCCGAAACAATTGCCTCTTGATTTCTTTCATTTCATTTAATATTAATAATTAATTAATTTATAATATTTAATCTCCACTTCAATTTTTACGCTTTTTTTTCTCAAAAACAATTATTGCATTCTTTCTTGCTTTGATTTTATTTCTTTTATCTTCTTTTTTTTATTTCGCTATCCCATTTTCTTTCTTCAGCAGTTCCTGTAGTATTACCGAAGGTAAGTAACGTCGAGCCTGGTCACTACCTAGATGGGTGACCACTTGGGAATACCAGGTGCTATAAACTTGGATGTGCGGGTGGGGTAAGGGATAATGGCTCGGAATTGTTAAATGGGAGAGTCGAGTTCGAATTCTTGTTGGGCACGTTATATTCACTTACGTTCAAATACCCTTGGGGAAAGGTAAGAATTCACATCTTTTTACCCAACTACGGGTCATTTAGTAAGACTAAACCAATATTATCACTAAATCACTAACCCAATACTATAAAAAATAAATAAAAAAGCTTACAATCTAAAACTATTTTTATTGCTTTAAATAACTTGTAAACGAACCTTAAAATATAAACACTTTCTTTCTCGCTTGATTATTTTCTTTCAATCTGTTCATATATTCATTGATTTGTTTTTAATTATATGAATGACTTTTTACTGTTCACGTCAATTTTGAATTCTTTTAATTCATAACTTCTTTGATTCTTTTTAGAGAGATATTCATTTGATTTTATTTAAATTCATATTTTTTTCTATATGATTTTATATGATTTATAAGTTATATAATATATATATATATATATATATATATATATATATATAAATAATATATATAATATATATATAAATAAATAAATATATGACAAATATATAACATAAATAAAAATATAAATATATAACATATAAATATATAACATAAATATATATACATTATTTACATTATTCGGACTATTGTCCTCATCTTTGTCGCCATATTTATCACAACGTTTCGGCCGTTGTACCCTCAAGGCACAGGATAAAGGCGTTGGTTAGATCCAGTGACAGGACCCAAAGAGTGTGAGTTCAATACCCGGTTAAGGTAGTGGAGAACTTTCAGAGGGAAAATTAACAGGAGATAACTGACATCCATTAAACATGACACGTGGAACTAGAACAGTCTACCCCAGTGAGCGAAATAAAGGGTTCAGTTCGAATTTCCAACCACCTGAAGAAGGCCGGAGCGTACAACGACCAGAACGTTGTGATAAATATGGCGATGAGGACAATAATCCGAATAATGTACATAATACCTCATTTCAGAAATAAGGAAGTGGATTGAATCCAACACATTCTGAATTTATTTTTTAAACGTTATTTTATTTTTTAAAGATAATAATATTTGAGTTGATGCTTTGTTTTTATTTATTTATTAAACAGCATATTTATTTATTTCCATCTACTGGTTTGAATATTCGAGAAATCTTGTAAGAAAAATATGTGTCCTCCGGTAGGATTCGAACCAGAGTCCCTTCGATCTGATATGAATGTATGTGTAATTTATTGATTTAAACGTTATTTTACATATATATCTTTATAATACCAAAACTATGTGAACTCTGTTTGCTTGCTAACTTGCCTGTGTCTTTGTCACCGTGCAGACGAAATCATATATAGAGAGTGGGAGAAAGAGAGATGTAAATTTATTATCATGTAGGAAGCTGGGGAGAGAAGGGAATGGTGGGCATACGTGAATTGACAGTGAAGCCAAAGGAGGAAAAAACGCTCTCTCTTTCCACCTCTCTCTCTTCCCACCTCACTTTTTCCACCTCTCGGTCTTTCCACCTCTCTCATTCCAGCTTCCTTTCCTACCACTTCTCTCTCTTTCCACCTTCCCGTGATTGCGTGCTTATTTATATTTCAACTTTCTTTAAACAAACAATATTTTAATTATTTAATAAATATTTTTTGGTATATTTAGAACATATTTTCAAGTGAATATAAATTAAAAATATCTTTTGGCATATTAAAAAAAAAAATTTAAAGTTAGTCTGATTTTAAAATAGAAGTGAATAAGATTAAATAGACAAGTTATTTATAGAGTAAGTATTTTTTTTATTTCAACTTTCTTCACAGACAATTTTTTTAATGCTGAAATCAACTTCAGTGTTTCATAAACGGAAGGTCAATGACCCAACGGGTCACCGTTAGTCTAGTCTAGTATATATATATATATATATATATATATATATATATATATATATATATAATATTTGTAATTTTTATGTACTAGAGTTATCGCCATTGTCACTGATTTATTTGTTTGAAAGTTATATATATATATATATATATATATATATATATATATATATATATATATCGCTAGCGAAAAAGGAGATAGCTCTAGTACATAAAAATTACAAATATTATTGACAAACAACTGTTTACTATTTAGTCAGATTGCTCATTTATCTAATCACAATTTACAAGATTTCTTTTGATAAATGTTTTCTGCAGCTATATATATATATATATATATATATATATATATATATATATATATATATAGAGAGAGAGAGAGATAGATAGATAGATAGATAGATAGATAGATATTTCCTTTAAATGTATTCAATGATTTTATTTATATAATTTCCTTCAAATTTTTTCACCTTTTTTTTCATTCCATTCTCTCTGCAACATTTTCTCTCCTGATTTATTTAGTCTTATATATTAGGTTGTTTTATTTTACGCTTTCCTAAATTTGCTCATTATGTTTTCATACTTTTTCATACATTCCATTTTTTTCATTTTTAAGTTTCATCATTTTTTTGTAAACCCAATGATTTTTTTCTTTATGCTCTTCTGACTTTTTATAGCATTAATTTCTATTTCTATTTTAAGTTGAGGCATTTACGATTTATTTTCCCTCCATTTATAACAGCATCAATCTTAATAACTTCTTTTTTTATTTTTCATTCCTACCTTCTTTCATAACATTTTTTCACATTCTTTCACTACGGTGTCGATCCTTAAAATCTACAAATCAGTCATTCGCCCTTGCATGGCGTATATGGTCTGGAGACCCTTGGGTTTGTCTCAAGGTCCTTAATAAAATCCAGAGACGGATATGCAATGTAATTGGCCCTGATCTGGCATCTCGTCTGCAGTCGCACTCTCACATACGTGTCGTTGCCTCCCTCTGTCTTTTTCACAAATACTTTCACAGTAACTCCTTCGATGAGCTGCTTCCGCTGGTTCCCAGACTTCATGAATTTAAGCGTTCAACTGGGCATGCATCTCGCTCTCACCCTTTCACTGTCAAAACTGTTAAATGTAGCCGTCTCTTCTACTCCATTTGCTTCATGTCTCGCATTTCTCGCTTGTGCAACTCCCTCCCCTTTTCATATTTTCCTGATAGCTATTATCTCCAACTATTCAAATGTAATGTCAATCGACGTCTCCAGATGCCTTGATCTATTCCCTATCCTTCTCTTCATCCTTTCCTCTATCACTCCTATTTGCTCTCGCTCCAACTCTCTGTAACCCCTTGCGTGTTAGTGGCTTCCCGCCTTGCTTGGTGTGAAACAAAAAAAAAATTCTTAATAATTTTTCTTTTATTCTTCATATAGAAAATATTTATTTCGCAATTTATTTCTTATTGCACATTCGCAACTTCATTTTATTTCCATATTCACAGTTTCTTTTCATTCTTTTATGACTTTTTCATTTTTCATAATTTTTCTTTCATTCTAATATATCTTCTTTCATTCTTCATTCAACCTTCTTCTTTCCGTCTTTCGAAATTTTTCCATTTTTTTGTCTTTTAACAAATCGCGACATTTATGAGAGAGATGAAATTTAAATTTTCATTACATTCATCTAAAATTTTAACACATCAGCAGATAGCTATTAATGTCAACAACTGAGCACAAGTAGTTATTAATTAAAAAATTAGTAATTAATGTATTTATTACCCATAACTACATGTACAAGAATGTACATGTTGTTAGGATTTGGGGCTACCCATTGCAGTGACTTGATTCCTTGCAATTCCTTTCAGGCCTTTGCTTCTTTGGTCGTATGACATGGCGCGTCATCTTCTTGAAAAAGGTAGACATTTATTTCAATTTGATTGGTTTCAAATAGTGGGAGTAGTCCTTTCTCTAATATTTGACAGTATTTTGGACCATTCAACGGCTCGTCAACAAGAATCAGCTCAGATTTCCCTCGAAACCAGACAGCGCCCCAGACCATTACTCCAATCCCTCCCTGTTTCACAGTCGCCTGCTGAAATTCAGTGTTCCAAGCCTCATTCTGATTTCTCCAAACATAAACCTGTCTCGAATTCGAATACTGTCAGAATCTACTTTCATCTGACGAAATTACAAACTGACAAAATTCATAATCTTTGTTCTCGAATTCTCTCACCCAGTCCATACGCCTGTTTCTGTTAACCTCTGAATTCAAGAGCTTTTTTCTTGCAACTCTTCTTTGGTAGTCTGGCTCTTCCAGAGTCTTCCTCACCGCATTTGGTGACATTTCCATGCTGTTGGCGACATCTTTGACGCTCTGACGACGGTTTCTGATGACTTCCCTATTCAGTGCCCATTTCGTTCGCTCAGACACGATGCTTGGTCATCCTGAACGTTGTTCCACACGATTATGGCCTTCTTCATTAAATTTCTTGACAATATTATTAACTGTTTGATGATTAACCTGGAAAAAACCTAGCAATTTCTCTATTTAACTTGCCACACTGATGCCATCCTATTATTTGCCCTCGTTGAAATTCACCAATTTTCTTACTTCATTGCAAAATATAAATCATCTATCTTTCATAGATGAGAGCAGCTTGATACTAACAGGGTACTGACGAAAAAAAAAAGAGACGTTATGACGCAAGCCAAAATTGCTGTAATCAAGTGTGGCTAAAAACTTATGATAGCCAACTGTAATTTTTCTAGTACTTCATTCCGTCATATAAAGAAGTTAGTATATCACGTATTAATGCTTAATGTGGGCCATGAAGTGTAGAGAAAACTCATCTATTTCTTCTCTGTTTCTAGAAGGTTTCTTTAAAAACAAAGTATAACACCTCTAATTATGCTTTTTCACTCGACTTTTCTTGTAATCATTTCACCCCAAACAAGGTAATAACGCCACTAAGACGGAAGAGGTTACTGAGTGTGAAAGAATACGTGAAGGACTAAAACATTATTAAGGAGGAGGAACAATAAAAATGGGAATTAAGAAGACCGAAGATAACGATTGACATTGCATTTAAATTTTTGAAGATAAAATTAAGTTGGAAAGTTAAAAGAAGGGACAGCATAAAACTTACGGTTATATCAATTTCAACTGTACATTGATGAGACCGAGCTGCCATTCTAGTACTGCGGTTAAATTCGTAAAGTCTAAGTACCAAAGAGAAGAACGGATCAGAAAATATTTTTAAAAATGCACAAGAAAAATAAGTTACGGAGACAGGAAATTGACTGAAGACGAGTTGCCAAGTTAGGACCAATAACTTTGCAAATTCTTTGTATTTTATGAAAAAAATCTCTAAATACATAGCAGAAATACAAGGCCAGAAGTGACAGCAGTAGACGAATGGTGGCTTTATAAATGTGTAAGATATATTTTGTTGGCAAAGATTGTATAGCACAACAGACGAACCAACTTTCTTAACAGCACACCTAGCAATTAATTCAATATGACCGTTCCGTTTCATGCCAGCGGAAAATGTTAGACCACGAAAGCGCAATGAGTAACTCTCCTAGAGGTTAGCCTCAGCCATGATGAGGAAAAAAAAACAAAACAAAAAAACATCAACAAAAACCGGTTCTCCAAGACGATTAAAAGATAGTAGTTAAATTTTCACAAACCATTTCTCGTCCCAGTTACAAACAGGACTGTAGGCCTTTTCTTTACAATAGCTGCCAATATAACATTATTGAACTGATCAAGCTTACCATTAAGACAGTGTTACGTAATTGTTTCATCAGCATAGAAAACGAGTTGAGAACTGATGATAACGGTACGGTCGTTGATGAAATTTAGGAGCAACGAAAGTTCAAAGATGGAGCCCTGTGCTACACCCTTATTAATGCAAAAAGATCTAGAAGAGTGGCCGTTAAAGATAGCTTTCATTTCGCTATTGATTTAATCCGATTTAAAAATTCGTCAAGAAATATCATACCTTTCACCTCTGAAGAAGACCAGCATAACACGTCCTGTCAAACGCCTTTGAGATATCCAAAGCAACAGCCCGAGCTTCGCCATTCTTAACTAAAGCTTGATAAACTCTTTCAGAAATAACTGTTAACTCATCAGCAGTTGACCTAAGAAAGCGAAAACCATATTGTTTGTCTGAAAGCAGACCCTGCGAAAGGAGATACTTAACCAATTCGGAAATGATTGCAGACTCTAGAACGTTACCGAAAAGAGGTACAAGGCTAATAGGCTGATAGTGTTGTGGCCTGTTTAGGGGCCAGAAAGAAAGACACGGAAGACGAAAGTAGGTTGAAGTGTATTGAAATAACAGATATATACAAAGCAAGAGTGTTAGTCATAAGCAGATAGAGACGTACGTCCGAACGGTAGGTTAACACGGCGTCTACGCTCCCAACCGACACTCGCAGTTAGTATTTATGAGAGGAGGAAGAGTTCATTATACTGTAGGAAGGTTTACCATAACAGATAGTTAGAAGGATCGGATGGTTCACCCGAATTCTTAGACAGAAATTACAAAAAGAGTATTTTCAGCAAGCGGGAAAGCAAGAAGCAGCAAATTATTTAATGTAGAGTTTATAGAGAACAGGAGCCAGTTCAGGGGCACATTTCTTAAGGACCATTGCAGGGATAGCATCAAGTCTACATCCTTTGTCGGAATCCAGCTTAGAGATGATAGCAGAACTCATGGACGGCGTTATAAGCATATAATACAGTAGAGACTCAGTTGAAAGTCAGTCAAAGATGCTCTAGATGACTGAGGAGTAAAACTGGAAGAGAATTTACAAACAAAACATTTATCAACATAAGATGATAACACCTCAAATCGAGTGAAGAGAGGAACAATAGAAGACTTACGTAGGTCAGATTTAATAGTTCTATGAAGATATAGTAACTAGTTTTACTCGTCGAAAGTTAAACAAGCAATGACAATGGAATAAGAAACTTACAACAGAGAACTAGTAAAAACTTCCACTAGCTAAAAGAAATATTTGGCACTGAAATAATACATACAATATCTGACTAATCAAATAACCTGATGAGAATCCTTTCGAGGAATTCTATTCTGAAGCTTACCTGGACTAAAATCAATCGACGCACAAATATACTAATCAGTATTTTTTTCGTACAAGAAGCAACTCACACACGTATAATTTAATATCATGGAACTTAAATTCCAACACAAAAAGTATTTAAAATTATTAAAATTAAAAATTATTGGTGAAACCTCAATCCGAATGTTTATAAAAACATATTACGTTTAACATATATTAACTAACAATTAAAAAAAAAATCTTGGTTTGTTTTACGGCATATCAAGCTCAAGGAGTTACTTAATGCCGGCAAAATTTTTTTCAAAAATATATTGCTGGTAATTTTTTTTCTAAAAATCTATTGCTGGTAATTTTTTCTTTCAAAAAATGTATTGCTGGTATTAAAACCTATTTTTAGACTTTCATAGTGTTTTGATCCCATTTTGAGGGGTTAACTATTTGCCCATGGCTGGGACACTAACAAGAACTACCACCCGGGCTCAGGTTGGATCTGGGAACACCAGCAATTAAGAGGTAGTTTCATCCTCCTCAAAACCTTCTGATCAGAGGCCTTGATGCTGATGTAGTTTATCTTCATACGCAGAAGACCTAATTGGTATAGGTGAAGCCGGCTTATTCTGAGGCCCCAACCAACAGGGCATCTCATTCAAAAGAACTTGTTTTCAAGGCTTTTTGCTATATGCCATGTCCTGTTATTTGAGGGTTTAAATAATTCTTGTCACTTTGTGGTCTTTTGTAATGGTTTATAAAACCGAAAAGTAACGAGACATTGGAAAAATTATATTTGATTGCGGCTCTGGATATCTTGATGGCCTCTGACAAGGTTTGGTATGCTGGTCGTCCAGGGCTATGGTATTATAGGACGATTCATAAATGCTTACCTAACTTTAGAAAGCCAACATAGTTATTTAACAATTTTACTTTCAACTTATTTTTAACAAAACCTTTTAAAAAATACCTACGCTGTTTCTGATGTTCATCAAAGATCTTCCGGGTGCCATTAGTTCTCAACTAGGCATTTATGCAGATGACACTACCATTTATTCCTCTTTTAAAAGCAAATCCATCAGAGCTGACAAAGTAAACCTGTTAGCTGCTCTTGAAAAGGACCTCCAATCGGTGGTTAACTTGGGCAAGGAATAGCTTGTAAATTTCAACACATCCAAAACAAAACTGTATTCATTTAACCACCATAAAGAAATTTTTCTGCTTGCCATCAGCATAGCTAACGCTTGTCTCATGGAGAGCAAAACACTGGCTTCATGTTTTCAACTGACTTGAAGTGGAGCTACTACATCGAATCAATAGTTACATCTACTGCAAGGAAAGTTGGGTCACTGTTTCATTCCAGAAGGTTTTCTTGTTTGAGTCCATCTTGTACATTTACAAATCTACCATTCATCCATGCATTGAATAATGTTGCCATATCTGGTCACGTATTCCTGCTTGAGGTTCTTGACAAAATCCAAAGAGGGTCTGTGATCTGAAGCCCCAGCCAACAGGGCATCTCATTCAAGACAAGAATCTGTTTTCAAGGCTTTTTGTTATATCCCATGTCCTGTTGTTTGAGGGTTTAAATAATTCTTTTCACTTTGTGATCCTTTGTAATGGTTTATAAAACCGAAAAGTAACGAGATATTGGAAAAATTATGTTTGACTGCGGCTCTGGATATCTCGACGGCGTTTGACAAGGTTTGGGACACTGGTCGTCTGCGTAAGTGCCAGGGCTACAGGACGATTCTTTGATGTCTTCCAATAATTCTTATCAAATCGTGAAATGAATGTCGTTTTGAACGGGCTTCTTTCCAGATCCTTTCAAACGGACGCGGATGTCCCCCAAGACTCTATCCTGGGTCCTACGTTGTTTCTGATCTTCATCAATGATATTTCTGATGTAATCACTTTCCAAGTACGTATTTATGCATAAGGAACTACCATTTATTTCTTTCTCAATAGCGAATACGTCAGAGCGGTTAAAGTAAACCTGGATACTGCTCTTAAAAATGACCCTCAATCAGTGGTTAACTGGCGCAAGAAAATAACTTGTAAATTTTAACGCCTCTAAAACAAAACTGCTCTCATTTAACCCCCAAAAGAGAAGCTTTTCTTCTGTCTGCCATCAGAATGGCTGACGCGAGACTCCTGGAGAGCAACATACTGTGGCTTCATGTCCTCACGTTTTCAACTGACTTGAATACGAGCGACTACATCAAATCAATAGCTTCATCTACTGCAAGGAAAGTTGGGTCACTGTGCCGTGCCAGAAAATCTTTATCGTCAGAGTCCATCTTTCACATTTACAAATCTACCATTCGTCCGTGCATTGGATATCTATCTTGGTGCTTCCGTTATTCATTTAGGGGTTGTGGACAAAATTCAAAGAAGGATTTGCGATATAATAGATCCTGGCTTGGCATCTCAACTTCAGTCACTTTCTCACAGACGTGGTGTGGCTTCCCTCTGTCTTTTCTACAAATATTTTCATGGCAACTGCTCTGACGAGCTTTTTTTCCCTGTTGCCTCCGTCTACATGAATTTAAGTTTTACTTCAGGTCTCACTTACTTACATTTGAAATAGTTAAATGCAACCGCCACTCCAACAACTTCCTTTCTCGCACTTCCCCCCCGTGCAACTCCCTTCCATTTACTAACTTCCCTGAAATACAATCTTCAAAAGCTTAAATGCAACGTTAATCGCCATCTTCTTGAATTCCGTTCATCTTTTGTCTTTTCCTCAATCCTCTTTATTCTCAGTCTCCTCATTCTCTTTCACTTTCACACCATGTAACCTTCTGCGTACTAGTGGCATCCCCCCACACCTAATTAGGCTGAAATTATTTTTTAAAAATGTAATATATATATATGACACTAGGAAAATAGAAAAACGAATTTACAAATTCTTAACAAAGAAGTTTCTTTGAACATTAAACAAACTTGTATAAATGAAAAAGTGCTTCTCCAACACACACACATACACACATACGCATACACACACATACGCATACACACACATACGCATACACATACCCACACATACGTATACGCATACAAACATACCCAATACATGCATGAAAAAGTGTTTTTTCCAACCCCCCCACACACAAGACAGACACAGACACACACACACACACACACACACACACACACACACAAGACAGACACACATAAAACACACATGAAATATTGCTTCCCCAAACCCACACATAGAAAAACGTGCGCACACAAGCATGAAAATTGCTTCCCTTTAACACAAAGTCACACATACAGACACGCGTGCACGAACACACACAAAACAAACACATGAAAAAATAGTTTCCTCAAAACATACACCAAAAACCTCAGACACAAAACAGACACACACATATGGATGTATTTGGACACCAATTTTTCATTTATGCCTGTTTGATTAAAGAAATAAATACAGTTCCTTGTTGGTTATTTTTATTTACTTTTTCTAATAATGTTTTTCAGTTGGTATTGGTAAATAAAAGACCCAATGTCAAGTACTTTCGGTTAACAGTAGCTATTGTCAAAGACTTATGTTATTTGTTATGTCGTCAGTATACAATTTTTAAATATCGCGTTTCGCCTTTTATGGTGTTTCATTTAAATGTAATTTATTCGAAATTTATAACATAAATATGTTATAAAATCACTAACATATTTATGTTATAATTTTCGAATAAATCATATTTTCTCTACTCTGTATTGAGCACGCTTTTAAGAATAGTATTTTTTGGTTATTGGAATTTATTCTGTATACACCAATTCTATACACACACACACACACATATATATATAGTAATTAGTAGAAGGATTTGATAATTATATTTAAGTAATTCATCTAGTCTGATAGAAACCTCAACAGAATGCAGAAAGCACTGGACGGCCGTTTCGTCCTATATTTGAGACTCATCAGCAGTGCGCATTCACTACCGAGAATGGAAACCCTGACAGTTAGGTTGTCAAGCGAACATCATACGAACTGTTCCAAATGGGTCTCGGTGATGAAGAGATTCCAAATCAGACTCAACTTAGCGCCGCTCGCTCACATATTCCGTGGCAGAACTCAACTCACATATTCCGTGGCAGAACTCAATCAGACTCGATGAATTAATTATATATATATATATATATATATATATATATATATATATAATTCATCGAAGCCTCAACAGAAAGCAATGGACGGCAGTTTCGTCCGATATTTGAGACTCACCAGTACCACCCACTAACGAGAATTGAAACCCGGACAGTTATGATATCAGGCAAACGTCAAACAAACTGTACTAACGGATGGAATATGTAATCGAGCGGCGCTTATAATTTCAATCACTTATATATATGGCTATGATACAAAGACAAGCTGAAAAGCAACTTGTCAGCAGTCAATATACCACATAACACCCTTGAGCGCTTAGCCTTGGGGCGGGTAGAATGGAGATCAACGTGTTTTACTGGACTCAGCAATTTTCAATCTGCTTTTCTGAATCATCTTCAAGAAGCGAGAGCAAGATCTAAAAGGTCAGCCAATCTAAAAGTGATCTCATCTCACAATCCGTACACTTGCTCCATATGTGACCTCCTTTGTAAATCACTAGCGGGTCTTAAATGCCACTTAAGATTATCGCACAAATTCGCATAACTGAATCAATAAGCTGTCAGATCCTCACACGTCGAAACCGACGGGAGAGTTCATTATATATATATATATATATATATATATATATAATAAGAGCGAAAAAAATATAAATCCAAACATGCACAGCATTAATTCAAAAGAGGGCTCATTACCAGGAGTAGAACAGTAGTTTTTTATTATAAAATTTTTATATGCGGACAAAAATATTTACTCACGACAAAGATGCATTTTTGTTTCATTGCAAAGGAGATTCTCAACTGGTGAGGAACAAAGATGCATTTTTGTTTCATTGCAAAGGAGATTCTCAACTGGTGAGGAACAAAGATGCAATTTTGTTTCAATGCTCCTCTGCATCTTTGTCGTGAGTAATAGTTTTTGTTCATATGTGAAAATGTTATAATATATATATATATATATATATTATTTATTTAAAAATTATAATATAAATATGTTAAAAAATCACTACAAAAATAGCCATTTTGTGTCAACACCTCTGGTGTCTTATCAAGTGATGATTTTAAATGTAGATTGTAGAATAAAGGTTTTGAAAGGTTCAAATTAATTAACCACCCCTCGTAAGGGGAAACGCTGTCACATGAGCTGAAATGACCAATCAATAAATATATATATATATATATATATATAATAAAAATATCAGTTTTTAAAGCCAGAATAAAAATTTGTCAGCCCACAGATTATTTAAAATAATAAAGTTCACAGACAAAATATCAATAATTATATTTAACATCGAGTAAAATATTAAAAATCCCAAGAGATTTTTTTAAATCAATTCACCTCCAAACAAATCGATAGCACCTCTAAGATGCAAGGGGCTACTGGGAATGAAAGGGTCAAGCAAGACTTTAAAAGAAACCGGAAACCCAATCCTAAACAAGAGACAAGTAATAAGCCTTTATTCTAGATAAAAAAAAAAACCTGGGGAGGTTTGTGAACCGGGCGCTCGCGTGATTAACATTTTTGTTATAATACTTATTCTATATCTAAGAGGACATTCTCTCGAAAAATTAAGGTGGCTAGAGTTTCTACTTGCGGATTTTTGTATAACGGAGTAGTGAGTGTGTTATTACATTCTACAAGGACATCTTTATATTTTTAAAAAAAAGTTACATCCAGCCCTAAAATCGATTCTTGCTGCTAAAAAGTGAAGTCTCTAGAGATTTATTGCATCTAATTTTAATATGATCTTTAAAATTTTCAACTGAAATACCCATTTCACGTTCAGACTAAGCTAATAGGAATCTTTATTGCCTTTTTAGTATTCATACTATTGTCTTTATCTTGACACAACGTTCCAATTGAATCATAATTCAGTTTGCCTTATCTATCTAGTCCTTTAATATTTTTGGTTTATTCTAAAAAAAGGGTGAGTCAAAAAGTTAATGTAATTTGTTTTATTATATACTGGCTTAAAAGCTGCACTCTGCTTTTTCCTGTCTTTTTCTCAATGTTTACTTTTTCGTCTGTGATCCTGATGTTTCTCTTTCTTTCTTTCTTTCTTTCTTTCTTTCTCAAATAGTTGCCATTTAACATCTTTGTTTGTTTGTTTGGTTGGTTGATTAGTCCTTTCTTTCTTTCTTTCTTTCTTCTTTTTCCGGTTTACAGTTTTCATTTTAGCTTTTTTTCTGTCTTGTTCTTCAGTGTTTACTTTTTCGTCTTTGTCCCTGATCTTTCTTTCTTTCTTTCTTTCTTTCTTTCTTTCTTTCTTTCTTTTTCAAATAGTTTCCATTTAACACCTTTCTTTCTTTCTTTCATTCTTTCTTTCTTTCTTTCTTTCTTTCTTTCTTTCTTTCTTCTTCTTAGTCTTTTTACCTCTTACCCTCACAACCCTCTCCTCCATCTTGTCCTTGTTCGGCGATTTCCATTAAACTTCTACATTTCCTATCCACTACTCACCCCTTTAATCTTCTCTATCATTCCTGCTGTTATAAACATGTCATGATTTATTCATTCAAGTCTCGAACCACAACATCTATCGTCTCTCTCCCTCTCTTTCTCTCTCTCTCTCTCTCTCTGTCTGCCACTGATTTCATATTATCCATTCTTTTGATTTGTTGTCTCACCAGTTTGTCAGTCACAATGCAAGTCAAACATACGACGATAGACTAACATTCAGGAAGAGTGGGGTTTGTAAGGACAGGTGGCCGTTCCTGTCATACATCACGTCACGAGCGAGATGCAGACACCAAGGTTAATTCTCGGACTTTTTCTTTTTCTAGCAGTAACGAGATAGATATGTGTATATAACGTCTGTAAATACTGACGAACACAGCGTGACTGCTTAGCACCCCGTCAAGATTGACAACAGGTGTAACAGATTTTAACGGTTACTCTTGTCTGAGTCGCCTAATAAATATGGGAGAGTGGCTTATCCAAATAGTTATACATCTACACTTTTTATCCACTATGATAACAAGATGTATTTTCTTTTTCTTTCTTTCGTAAAGTAACTACCAGTAAAACGATTTTATAAAATTTACAGTAAGATTCACCCTGTACAAATCCCGGGGCTACTTAAAGTAGAGGGTTACATTAAGTGGTAGTTTATAATCGGAGGTAGGTGTGTCAAGTACAGAGACAGAGTCGGGAGTATGCTAACCTCAATAGGTGTTAACAAACGAAGACCTTTTTGACTGTCCGCTGTGGTCGTACTTAATCGGCAACCAGTCCGTCCATTATCGTGAATGGAGAAGTTGGAATATCTCATCACAGTTAGACTTGGCGGGACCAAAGAATGTAGTTTGTCCGAACATTTTCCATGGAGGTAGCGACAGAGTAGAGGGAAGCTCGCAACATCCCACCTGTAAGAGAGAGGTTGGAAGATGGAAAATAATTCTTCTTTAACAAGGAATCGGAAACGCTTTTGAATTCTATGAAGACTGTGAGGCGAGGACTGGGCAGCTCCCACCCAATTATCATAAAAGTACTCCATTTTCGGCTTGGTCTGGCTCTTATAAAAGCAGATGATAACACGAGGAATCAGATACTTACTGGAGTGGTACAGGGAGCCAATTGTTTTACTTGCATATTTAGAATCGATCGGATATAAGAGTTCCACTTGATGTCGGGTGTAAGTTTGAGGCCCAATATTCTCCCAGGGCACGGTGCCTCCTCGGGAGTGGGGGGGATATCCGCTCATCCTGACTGGCGGTAATTCGGGGTCTGATCAGCGGTGATGGAATGGAACTAGTTTGCTTTTCAAGGCATTGAAGGTAACCAGCCAATATTCCGACCCCCCCCCTCAAACACCACTGGGAGGTGCTAGATCGGAAGAGAGGTCAGCTGCCAATCTTTGATCGTCAATAGTTTTAGAGGCGCGCCCGTATATTGTCGCGTCATTGGTATAGATGTTTACGAATGATCTGAGTATATTCTTCGGCAGATCATTTGTGTAAATCATAAAAACTGTTGGTCCGAGAATTGACACCTGGAGGACGCCTGCGTTAACCGTCAGAGCCTCGGAGGACTAATCTACCTGTTAGGGCGGATATTATAAATGAGAAAACCTTTCCAGCGATTCCATAACTGGAGAGTTTGCGTATGTGGGAGTAGCTTAACGGTAAACAGCCAGTTTTTTATTAGGTTGACTCTTAAATAATCCTCATTTTTCTTATCAACTTTATTCCTCAACAAATAAAGTACAGTTAATTTTTATCCGATTATATATTCATTGTTATTTGCAGGGGCTCGTTGCCATTATTTAGGCTGCTCTTTGATAATTTTCGAGTAAATTCCGCAGGTTGTGTGGTGATAAAGGTTTTCTACCAATTCTCTAATCTGGATTTCGTGAGAGAGAAGTTTCCCCATCAAAGATTTTTGCAACGACCGAAAAAGGTTAATAATCGCTTGGTGTAAGGTCAGATGAATATAGCGGGCGAAATAGAACAAACCAACCGAGTTCCCCATTTTTTTTCCTGTGTTATTCTTGTTGTATCCGTTGGCATTGAGGAGAATATTTTTCCTTTAATCTACTATCTACGCTATCGCTGCCGTGCAAGATATGTCGATGTATCCCAAATTTATTCTTAAGTGCAACGTATGACAAGTAGTTAAGATGTTAAATTCGTGATTACAACTGGGTCGTCAAAACAGAAATTTCTTATGAAATAACGTAACGGAACCGACGACCTGAGTTCACATTCTGGTCGGGTCTGTAGAGTTTAATTTCGCAAAAAAAGTACCATTGGAAAAGTATTTACTCATCTCTTCTTCCCTCCATCCAGGTCCGGCTCCAACTACTACTAGCAATCGGAGCAGTCGCTCTGGGCGCTATCAAGATGGAGGGCGCCATCATGCCACCATATCATGCGTTTAGGATCTTCCAAAGAAAAAGAAAAAATATGTGAAAATAAATAAAACGAAATAAAAAACATTATATTAAATAAAATATTCGACAGAGCTATTAATTCTTTATCAGACAGAGGGATTTGAACAGTTACAGGGTTTCAGTAACACACGAAGATTTTTAAATAACCTAAAAGATTTGCCAGATATAAATAAACTCAAAGTAGCAAGTCACGGTTTGGAGGATAAGTTAAATGTACCAAGAAAATAATGATACTAACGGATGTGATCTCTTGACTGAACTGAATATTGCAAATTCATATTTCCTGAAAATTCTAAAGTCGTTAGTTTCATAAATACTAATAAGTTAGTGAGTGCCATACCAAATCTGTGGGTTCCATTCAGAATAATGCTTACTATATGTTGAGGGGTCCACCCCTTTTTATACAAGTGAACTCACCCAGTATATACATATACTACTGCAAGAGCGAGACGAGAGTGAGACGAGAGCAAGACCGCAGAGTCGAGTCCAAAGTGATAGAGTAAAAGGTTGTAGGTAACCGGAAGAGTGAGGGGTGAGGTAACAGCGTTGTAGGAGTCACAGTGAGCGAGCACGTAGACTCAGTAAGAAGTCATACAGCGATACTTCAATACCAAAGACTGTATATATATTTTGCTACTAATCCGTATTCCTGGCACTACTAACCTGCATTATCAATTTGTATTATTACGTTAATACATTATTTTCATATATTCATTCCTGGCGTTTGTTTTTATTGGTGCCGGATTTCATCCCGGAATCCACAACACTATACTCATTAATGTGGCCACCAGAGGGAGAAGCATTAGTAAAATAAGCTTATAGAAAAAAATTAAAATTACATTTTTTGTCAATAGAAAATGTTCTTGTAAAGCAGATAGGTGTAGAAAGGTGTAGAAAGTGCCATGAAAAGGTTTGCAGATCTAAAGATTAGAAAAATGTTTTAGGTAGAATAATGGATATTTTCTTTAGCTTGTAGTAAGTTGTATGTTGTAAAACTCGTTATTCTACATTTCTAAAAATTTAAAACAATTATACATTTTAAAGGCACCGAAGTTCAGCTTTCCCAGGGTGTCAGCAACCCTAGGGCCACCATTACTTTTAGGTTGCTAATTATTTTTCCACCGAGACTGAGTTCTAAATTCCCTGAAGACTAGACAAACGCGTGAAAAAAAAGGCTGTAGTGCATAACGACCGAAAGATGATACTACCACCCGGACAAACGTTCACATTTCAAGCTGTAGTGTGATTTAAAAAAATTGTTTTAAAAATCTTTTTTTTCTTTGTTTTTGAAACTCACTAAATATAAACGGTGATAAAAAAAATGTTTCATCATGTGACATTTTAATTTATTGTCATTGTTATAAATAATGTCAAAATAATATCTTTATTTACTTATGTTGTGGTAGGATCCACCTAATTTGCATGTTGGAGTACCGACCATATAAATATGGTTGGCACCGGGAAGAGAGGGAGGTATCAAGAGATTCAACCAGAAACTCTGCCCGACTGCGACTCAGTCAACACATTCTCCAGGAACGGTCTTACCAGGAATATACAAAAGACTATACGTAAATATTGTGTACACTTTCTTGTTTCAATACATTTTGTTCTAAGTACATTTTGTGTTGCATTATTATTCCATGCATTAGTCAAGTTTCAACAACTTCCTGTCCCATAATTCACCAGGGCCGGAAGGGCGACTCATGGTGGTTTGCTCAACAAGTAGTATCTAATTGATTCGGTCATCGACATCGCCTGGGTCTAGGTAAAAACTTTCTTCTGACGTTTCCCGACCATCTCTTTCTTTGGCGTCTCTTTCTCCTTTCTTCTCAGGGTCGGCCAATCGCCTGGGGTGCCAGCATTCTGCCCTGTCATGTGTTTGGAATCTTCAGAACTAAGGCTTGTAAAAACTTACATGCGGTTGTCCATGTCTGAAAATAGATCAAATTCTTTGGCCATTTTTTCAATAGAAAATGATCTTGTAAAGAAGATCGGTATAGAAAGTGCCATGAAAAGATTTACAGATCTGAAGGCTAGAAAAAGTTGTTTTTTTTTTTTTTAGGTAGGATAACGAATGTTTTCTTTGGTTTGTATTGTTATATATTGTAATAAACTCGTTATTCTACGTTTTCAGTTTTTCTCCTTGGGAAGATTTTTAAAAATTTATTCTTGCAGGGGCCTCGAATATTCAGCTAGCCCGGAGTGCCAGCGATCCTAGGACCGGCCCTGCCTCCATCTCTATGTTAAATAGTAGTGTAGAGTTGATTCTCTAGTAGTCGGGTAACCGTGGAAAAGGAAACAGGAAAACACTGTCCTGTTGTTCTCAAGAAGTCATATCAGTGCCCAGATAATCGCTACTGGAAGGGACAGAATTATTTTTTAAAATGCCGGTAGAGCAGGCTACAGGGAGATGGGGATTATGCCTTTATTTTTGTGCGGAAGTTAAAATATCTGGGAAGTGTTTTGACTGAGGACGGTAAGTGTGACGCTGAGATACGAAAACGGATTGGGATGGCCAAGGTTGCATTTCAAAAGCTGCGAGACAGGAGGATTTCTTTGGTGACAAAGAAAGGAGTACTGAGCTGCTACGTGACATCTGTCCGCCTATACGGCAACGTATATTGGATTGTCTCCTCAAAGATGAAGAAGAGACTCGAGGCAGCGGAGATGTGGTTCTACAGAAGGATGCTAAGGATATCATGGACAGAGCGTGTGAGCAACGATGTAGTCATGGAGAGGATGAAAACAAGGAGGAAGCTTATGCTTAACATAAAGAAGAGGCAGATGAAATTTCTGGGACACGTAATGAGAAAGGAGGGCCTGGAGAATCTGATACTCACAAGTCGAATAGAGGGAAAAAGAGACAACGGAAAGTAACGCATGACATACCTGGCGAGCTTAAGTGGTCTGGGGGAGTTGGCAGAGGCACAAACGGTATTGAGAGCTATAAGAGAAAGGGGGAAGTGGAGAGCTATGATCGCCTACGTCCTGAAAGGACACGGCACATAAAAAGAAAAAAACAGCCTCACTTAGTTAACGCGGTTAGCTAATTCCGTTTTTCGTAGTGTTATCATTTCGGCCATTACACATCGAAATCATATATCGTTTATAAATAAGGTGTGGCCATGATGTATTTCATGTATTTATATCGTGTTATCTGTCACAAGGTCAGAAAAGAAAAAAAAACATGGAGTTGGTGCATTGTGTAATATCTGTCTTGAAAATTGGCATTCGGACTTCTGACTTTTTTTTATTTCCTTGAAAATTGGAATCGGTAAGAAATATGAAACAGTTTTATCCAAGACAGTAATTACAATACTCAGCACTGTTTTCTACAAAGTAACAAATGTGGGGACACCTAGTGAGGACGGAACTCTCGTTACTACAATCATAATGATTTGCAAGTCTAGCTTCTTAACAACTACGCTAAGGTAAGGATTAACCCTTTTAGCTCTACGTTCCTGAACAATTTTAACCCATCTGCCTGAGCACCTGAGTCAAAATTCGCAAATAATTTTTATTTAATGGTTCACGGTAGATATAAACATAGTTACAAGTGTTTACCCACCGTTCAACCGGTCGCTGGGCATTACGTCATTTTCCTCTACCACCGGTAAAGCGGTGGTCAGGGCTCAAAGGGTTAAGACATCATCATCATCATCATCAACAAGAAAAAGAAAAGTAACAAGGCACCACTGTTCTTCTCTAAATCCTAGGACTAAAACTAGTTTCAGGATATCGAAAATAGTTAATCATTAATGTTGTCTTTATAAATTTGTAATCATTGAAATGATTCCGTTAAAAAAAATCCTTAAGGAAAATCAAATCAAATCAAATTGGCAACGGAATACAAGAGAAGACCAATTTTTCAATCATTCCTTTTATCGATGAATGTTGTGCTACCCTCAGTGGGCCAGATAGATGGAGCAAAGACTGGGTAGCTACTGGCAGGAGCAAATTTCCCAGCGTTAGACGTCAACAAGGCGGAGGTGGTGTGATAGGACTTTCGGATGGGCTTATAGGTGCTGAAGTGGTGATCCCATGATGAGTTCCACATGGTATTAAACTGAGAGCTCGGGCATATATTGAATTTTTTTGAAGGCACACAAATGTTTTTAGGAAGATGATTTTTATACACAACAATGTTCCATCACATTCAAAGAAGAAAACTAATCGATATCTAAATAAAATGGGTTGAATTCAATTATTGAAGGGACAGGTTTGTTCTCTTGACCTGATCTGATTGATTGATAGATATTTTTTAGATTGCAGGAATCTCTCTCTTTTTCTTGGAGATAATAATGGTTTAGTGATACGTGTCATAATAATTGACCCATAGCTGGGGAGAAGAGGTAGATCCATCCCTTATCCAAGGGTTTTTGTGAATATAGCGAACACAACGAGAATTGGAAATTGGCTCTCCAATTAAAAATTCCGAGTCATTATCCATTGCACCACTCGCACATCCAAGCTTACAGCACACGCTATTCCAAAGCAGTCATCCATCTAAGTACTAACCAGGCACGATGTTGTTGCCTAACTTCGGTGAGCGTACGGGAACCGCTGTTTCAACATGTTATGGCCGTAAACTTGACCTGTTCTGATTTAAAACTTGTGAAGTATGATACACTTTGGAATGTTATTCTTGATGCTGTGCAGTCTGTTTATTTAATATTCATTGACTTAATAGAGTTACTGTTAGTTGAAATTTATAAAATCTTTCTCATAATATAGTTTTCATGAAAATAAACTTCAGAAGTTAAGTATTATTCATCTGTCTAGTATTTAAAATTATAATACAATGCTTCTATGTGTTTCTGTAATCTGGGTAAGAATGTAAAATTTGTAAGTCATAAAATTGTTGGCACATTGATCTCTGGTCCTAAATCAACTAGTAAAACACATGAGACCAATCGCTAGACCCATTGTAAAAGGAAAATCTAATGAAATGGGCAACAAAATAGATGTTAATGAGGTGGATATGGTGTGATGGGATTTTAGGATGGGCTTATAGGTGCTGAAGTGGTGTTCCCATGATGAGTTCCAGATGGTGTTAAGCTGAGAGCCTAGGTTTTTTTGTTTTTTTTAGGAAGATGATCATTTTTATACACAACAATGCTCCATCACATTCAGAGAAGAAAACTAATCAATATCTAAATAAAATGGGTTTCAAAAACACTCAATTGTTGAAGTAATTGGATTGTTATTTGACCTGATCTGATTATATATATATATATATATATATATATATGTGTGTGTGTGTGTGTGTGTGTGTCTGTGTCTGTGTGTGACACTATTTAGGGTTGCTAGAAAGAAAGAAGAAGAAAAGAAAAGGCGAGAATTAACTTTAGGTGATAAGAAGCAATCACGAACAGGACACTAGACGATGTTATTCTTTTTTTTAACAAAGAAAAGTGGAAAGATTTTATTTTCATTAGCGAAGGAAGTAAGGTTGCGCATCTGTCGCGTTTGATTTATGACGGTGCACCGAGTATGGCAATAATGAAAGTTTCAGGTTGGTCGAGTGGCCTACGAGACAGAATTCTAAAGAGATAAAAATTAATTGGGTCGCGGAAAAATGTCCGTTGGACCAACCGCAGAATTACAAAAACAAAAGACTGAGCCATTCGCTATCTACGGAGATGTCGTTTGGAAAAGGCACCTGTTTATTGTCAGGATCTGGCTATGATAGCAAAATTATTTTATCAGAACGAATAATTGGCACCAAGGTGCGATATCGCCGGATGAACACCCACTTGTTTGGCGAAGGTCCCGAGTGACGAATTCCAGGTGACATTCAGATAAAATTGAGATTAAGAGACCACACCACGGGTCGTATTGGGTTGTTGTCGAGAAGAAGAAAAAGAAAGAAAAGAAAAAGAAAAAGGAAGATAATTTTTTTTTCTTTGAGCAAGAGGTTTTTAACCGAGGCTAGTCCGGCCAAACCCACGCCGCTGAGCGCCTATTGGCTGAATGGTGGCGTGAACGTTGGGCGGAGGTAATCATGTGAAGAAGGAGGGGAGGCCTGTTGACGCCCCCTGAAGGGATTGGGTGAGATACCCATAGGAAAAAGGAAGAATCTGGAAGGACTTCTAAAAATGGTCAGCGTCCATATAAGCAGAGTCGCAACGAGTAAGTTGGCAGTTCGAAGTTGAGTGGAGTTGAGTTGAGTGGAGTTGCAGTGAGCTGAGAGCTCTGAGGATCCGCCTAGCAGGAACGCGACTGAAAGATTCCACGCAAATCACGACCTCAACTTCTAACCAAGAACAATTTATTTTTGAAGAACGACTTAGACTCACACCACCAAAACAAGTTTTACGAATATCGCCTGAAGATACACCAAGAACCAGTTTCTTAAAGAAAAAGACAACTTAAGATGTTAAGACTCGACTAACAAAATAAATAATTATATATATATATATATATATATAATTTTTTGTTGTTACAGTTATTTAAGAGCTTTGTAGCTCTACTCATAGCTGACTTTATTTATTTTGGGCTTTCTCTTATATAAAGGGCTTCAAGAATGTTTACTGTTTGCTTATTATTGTTTTTATTTAATATAGACGTATTTTCAACTAATATCCGTCTAATCTGTGAATGTGGGCATGAGTGTTCCTTTAAATGCTGAGATATTGAATTATCCTCGGCCAAATGAAATGTAAGGCTTTTTGTTAGCATCGCCGTAGTAGTAGCCAACGTACGACTTGACATTTTTCTGAGAGATATAATCTCCTAAAGGACATTTAAAATGATATACAAAGTTTGGCCTTTTGCAAGATGCTAGTTGGCGGAGAATAATTCTTTTGGACAAATAGGGTGGTTGTATTAAATGTACTATATTATATAATTAATTTCTAATGCTACTAAGTAATTAATCCGCGAACTTGAAAGGATTACAGTGAAAACTAATCAACATATTATATCTAAATTATTTAACCAAACCTGTTTGAATGGAAATATGCTTTAAATATACAATATATATATATATATATATATATATATATATATATATATATTGGAGAGGGTAGAATAGAGATCAAAGAGTTTTGAATCTGCTTGTCTAAATTGTCTTCAAGAAGCGAGAGAGCAAGATCAAAAAGGTCAGTCAATTTAACAGTGATCTCATTCCAAAATCCTCATTCTTGCTCCATATGCAGCTTCATAACTGAATCAGTTAAGTTGACTGATCCTCATACGTCGAATCTGACGGGAGAGTTCAATATATATATATATTAGAAAATTTTAATGTTTATAAATTTTCTAATGAAAATTTAAAAAATGAAAACAATTCTTGTTAAAATTTGTATATATCTATTTTTAATTTTTTAATTCTCCAAAAACTTCGCCAATCACTCGTGTCAAATGCTATCGTCAATACTGCTATTTTTTTTATGCAAGTCCAACGGGAAACATTGTACATGTTTTTTTTTTTGTTGTTGTTGTGGTGGAACCTAGGCGTTTTTGAGGTCGCGTGCATTAGCTGACAGTCAGGGGAATCCATTTTTACGAAAAGGAAATAATACAAACAGCTTTTCCAAACTGTTGCTGGTTCGGAATGCAGTTCACGCTATCATTAATGAATTATTCATAAAACTGATAAAAAAAAAAGAACCAAATAAGTATGCTTGGGCATAGCTTACATTTAATGAAGAGTTCGCGTTAAGATCTGAGCGGTTACGACGCTTTTCTGCCTAAAGAACTTCGGCTGACGGCCACTAGATGGCTTTGGTAAAGACCAGAGTTAAAGAAAAAAATAAAATAAACACACAGTCATGAATCGAAAGAGACATAATCGCCCAAGCGTGTATCACATCTAGCACGTAATTGACTGTAGATCTATGATAGGAGAAGACACATTTGGCAGCAAAACCTAGAGCTAAACACACACACACACTCACGCACGCAAGCACACACACACTCACGCACGCAAGCACACACACACACACACACACACACACACACATATATATATATATATATATATTTCATTGAATACGACAGACAAAGTGCTTTTATTTAGTTTTTCATACAATTTCTCATGCGATCTAATAATTTTTTCTTTTCAAATGATAAATAATATAAAAACTGTTTGAATGTTCTTTTCATCCGAACGCTTTCGGCTATATATTTAGCCATTTTCAAGGATTAAATATTTTAACTGTTAAATAAGAAATAGTTTGTTGCATGTATGGTTTATAACATATTTTCATTTTTCAAAACACGGTCAACATATTGTGTCCATGACGTAGTTGATATTATTAAGTGTTTTTTTTTTGTTTTTATTAATAAAGCTTCCATTATTTTTAGCCTTTTTTTGCATGTAGATGATGCTATTATATTTGTGTTATCAACAAGTATGTTACGAATAGTGTCCGGTAGGTCTCCATGAATATTTAAATGAGACCTAATTGAACTATGGTCAGAAAGGTGTAAAGTGAGTGTGCGTGTCAAACATGTTGTAGTGTGGCCTATATAATTATTTACGAATTTTGATTGGTCAGCAATACAATTCCTTAATGGGCATTTAAATTAATATATATATATATATATATATATATATATATATATATATATATATATATATATATAAGATAATAACGCTGACCGAACACTACCGCAGTTTCGACCGCCAAGGTCTTTTTCAGTGGCTTTTCAGTGAATCAATCAGAGGCAACGCAAAAACTTAAATGCTTTCATTCGACACCGGAATTAATGGGGGATGTTGTAGGAAAAATAAAATCAAAAAAAAATTAAATTGAATTAAAGTGAACCGGGGGTGGGGGGGAGAAAGTGAAAGGGAGAAAAAATTACAACTTTATCCAGGTTCGTATATCATCAAAATTAAATTCCTGATGTGTCTACATTTGGCCATGATCTCAGTGTGACGTCCCCCGGTGTCGCTGCGCCAAACGTGACGCCTGCCTGGCCGCGCCCGCCGTGCTGTCCTAGTCGCGGCGCCAATTGTGATGTCTGTCTCTGCGCCGTCGCCGTCCTATCCTGTCCCGTCACGACCAATGTGACTTGGTATTGGTCACGGCACCAAATGTGACGTTCTAACCTTTTGCTGATTCGGATGGGAATCTGGTTAGATTCGGTATCAGCCTTGGCGTTCCCAGCTCGCCTCCAACGTCTGGTTACTGAAGTAACTGTTTTGACTACTAGTCTAACCTACCCACGTTGTGATTTGATCTTAGGTAGACGAAATCAATCAGTCGCCGGGCCGAAATGCAAGCTGAGTCCGGACAAGGGTAACACCGCACAAGTATATGTAAAAGAAAATAAAGTAATAACTCGAAAAGTTCAAATGTGTTAAAAAAGGAATAACAATATTTTATATCTGGTTGCTGAATACAGGACTGCTTCTTCTTCCCAACCCGCTATATGGATTCGTGACACTTTGCGTTTGTTAGGCGAGTCTTAACATCTTAAGTTGTTTGTGCTTTAAGAAACTGGTTCTTGGTGTATCTTCAGGCTATATTCGTAAAACTTGTTTTGGTGGTGTGAGTCTAAGTCGTTCTTCAAAAATAAATTGTTCTTGGTGAGAAGTTGAGTCCACCACTTCAGGGGCGTCAACAGGTTTCCCCTCTCTCTCACGGTGGTATCTCACACCGATCCCTTCAAGGGGCGTCAATAAGCCTCCCCTTCTTCTTCACATGATTACCTTCACCTACCGCTCACGCAACCATTCAGCCAATTCAGCAGCGTGGGTGTGGCCGGACTGGCACAAATCTTGCACAAAGAAAAAAAAATTATCTTCCTTTTTCTTTTTCTTTTCTTTCTCTTTCTTCTCCTGGACAACAAATCCTTAGACTCGTAGTGTGGTCCCTTCCGAATGTCACCTGGGGTTCGTCTATCAGATTTTCGCCAGCGTCAAGTGGGTGGTTTAACTGGACGTATTGCGCTACAGCCAATTATTCGTTTCGATAAAATAATTTTCTTATCATAGCCAGCTCCTGACACAAAACAGGTGCCTTTTCCAAATGACATCTCCGTAGATAGCTAATGGGTCAGTCTTTTCTTTCTTTGTAATTCTGCGGTTGGTCCAACGGACATTTTTTAATTTTTATCTCTCAGTTTCTGTTTCGTAGGCCGCCTGACCGACCTGAAATTTTCACCATTGCCATACTCGGTGCGCCGTCATAAATCAAACGCGACAGACATGAGATCTTACTTTCTTCGCTAATGAAATAAAATCTTTATCACTTTTCCTTGTTAGAAAAAAAATAACATCGTCTTTTCGTGATAGATTCTTATCACCTAATTTTAATTCTCGCCTTTTTTTTTCACGCAACCCTAAATAGTGTCACATCAGACCTTCCATTCAGTAACTCAGTTCCAGCCTTGTATGTTGCAATAGCTAGCTTCTACTCCTGGCAAGGCGTACACGAATTGCCATTTACTTTGCTATCCTTTACATTACGTAAAATATTCCGTTTAACGGCCGGGAATCTGTTATTTTTTTATTGGTTTGTCAATTTCGTATTGAACTCTCGTTCTGGAATTCTAAATGATGCGGTATGGTTATGCTACCTCTTTTTAAAGTGGACCTCTGTGCATCCAATGTATTTTTTGCACTGTCATTGTCACTTTCTACCTCGGCACAATACACGACCCTTTCTGTACAGCATACACCATTTAATGGACAATTATTTTTATTCTACAATTACAAAGAGTCTTATTTTCACCTCTCACGTTTTTTTCAAGATTTGAATTTTTTGTTCAGTGTTTTGATAATATTGCCTATGTTGCTAGTGCAACTGTAACTCAATTTGACTGCATTGCGGTTAAATAGCTTGTAAAACCCGGACGCTTTCGGGAAGTACTTATTTAGAAGACCAAAAAACATTTTCCTTATATGTAAACAAATATTACTTTTTACTTGCATGTTAAAGTGTAAGTTGAAGCAGATGATATTCCTTTTTCTTTTTGTATTGTCATCTGTTCTTGGGTTTATTCGGTGCTTAAAACACAGGCTGGCGTTATACCCCTCCCCTCTTAAGGCAGATACGTATATTTTCTTTTTTTGTTGAATATTTTCATTTGAAGAATTTTTTGACAATCCGCATTGTACGCCTAACGGGATATGTTTAATTGCATTTGGCGGGTGACTGGATGCCATATTGGTATATCTCAAAGCCGTATTAGGTTTTATGAAAGTTGAGATTGTTGCAGTCAACAGGTTTAGTTCTATGTCCAAAAACTGGACTATCTTCCTGTTGATATCCACAATGATGTTTAAATTCTGATCTTTAAATATCCTGTGTATCTTTTTCCCGATGGAATCGTTATTCCTTCTATTATCAGGCACCGCCATCAGTCAAACATCTCTGTATGTGCCATGGTCTTCGATGTGGACAATTTTATTTATTTTACTTAAAATGTATATTCCCATCAGTTCAGACACCTCTGCCCCGTCGAATTATCCTTGGAGACAAAAAAAAGCTATATCGGATAAGCGCCCGGGTTGTACAAGATATTTAACTACAATGCAATCGAGCTACATTTGCACTAGCAATATTATGAAAAGATTGAATAAAAAATTCTTGAAGAGGACGTGAAAAACGAAAACAAGGTCCTTTGTAATTGTAGGATAAAAAAATAATTGTCCATTAAATGGGATATGTTGTACAAAGCGTGTCGTGTATTGTACCAAGGTAGAAAGTGGGAACAGCAATGAAAAAATACATTGGTTGCACTGAGGGCCAGTTTTTAAAATTGCTAAATGTTTGATGTCTTTAATAACATTTGCCCTAAAGAACATTTGCTGCCTGAATACACAGAGCAGTTGATATGACGTTTGCCTGATAATGTAACTGTCCGAGTTTCAATTCTCGGTAGTGGATGCGTACTGCTGATGAGTCCCAAATATAGGACTAAACGGCCGTCCAGTGCTTTCTGCATTCTGTAGAGATTTCTTCTAGACTCGATGAATTACTTAATTAATAATTATAATTATCTCAAATCCTCCTAATTTCTATCACACACACACTACTATTTATATAACTCTGTGTTCGCACACGCTCAAATATATATATATATATATATATATATATATATATATATATATATATATATATATATATATATATATATATATATATATATATAGAATATTGAAGTCAACACTCAGAGGCGACAGGCTGTTTCATGCAAGACGCAATCGTCAGGCCGCCTTATTTATATTTAAATAAGCTCTAACGCTGATATTGAGCACTTTATCCCATAAATATAGCACACCTTAAAACTATATTTCTTCATATATATATATATATATATATATATATATATATAATTAATCGGTATCACCCCGAGTAAGGCTGTACTACCACTAAAAAGCAAGGGGTTACAGGGTGGTGCTTGAATTAAGAACGGAAACGTTAATAATGCGTAGAAAGAGAAAATAGTAATCAGGAGCGATAGACATTGCATTTAAATTTTTGCAGATTAAAGTTGCCGGAATGGAGCCGGAAGTGAGTTCCACAAGGGAGAAGTGCGAGAAAAGAAACTGCTAACATAGAACATACGGTTACACCTAGCCAGCTCAACTCTAAATTGATGAGATATCCAGCAAGTCTAGTACTGCGAATAAATTAAAGAAAGTCTAGGTACCATAACGAACTGTTCATTCGAACAATTACCATGAAAGTATTTATAAAAAAAAATGGCACAAAGCAACCTTACAGCGGTGGGCCAATGACTGGGGTTCTGTTGCCAGATCAGGTCCAATAATATTGTTGATTCTTCTTTGGAACTTATCAAGGAGCTCAAGGTAAACAGCACAGGCAACGAACCATATGTAGCAATAATATTCTAAGCATAAAGACTTACAGATATGCAAGAGAGATTCCGCAGTGAAAAATTGTCTCGCATGGCACAGTGAATCGACTTTCGTAGCAGCTGATTTAGCAATGGATTCAATATAGTCTTTCCACTTCATGTCAGCTGAGAACAATAGCCTGAGAAGGTGCAACGAGTCATTTTCCTGTAGGTTAGCATCAGCCATGCTGATGAAAAGCAGAGCGGAGTCATTCAGATGATTAATGGAGAGAAGGTTAGTTTATATATATATACATATATTTTTAAGCATTTCACCCCAAGCAAAGCGGGATGCCACTAGTACGCAAGGGGTAAAGAGGCGTGATGGAGGAAAGGATGAAGAGAAGAACAGGGAATAGTTCAGGGCATCTGGAGATGTCGATTGACATTACATTTGAATAGTTACAGATTATAGCTATCAGGGAAACAAGTAATATGAAGGGAATTCCACAGAGGGGAGATGCGAGACATGAAGCTATTGGAGTAGAAGAGACGGCAACATTTAACAGTGAAAGGGTGAGACCGTGATGCCAGCCTAGTAGCACGCTTAAATCCATGCAGTCTAGAAAGTAGCTCGTCAGAGCAGTTATAGTGAAAGTATTTGTAGAAAAGACAGAGGGAGGCGACGACACGTTTGTGAGAGAGCGACTTACTATATATATATATATATATATATATATATATATATATATATATCCAAGTATAGGATTGGTTTATACGGAATAAATTCCAATAACCAACAATTACTATTCTTAAAAGAGTGCTCAATACACAGTAGAGCAGATATAATTATTTATTTTTAAAAATTATAACATAAATATGTTATAAAATTTTAAGTTTTTTGAGTCCATATACTTGTTAAAAACTTTTTATATTTTATAACATATTTATGTTATAATCTTTAAATAAATAATTATATATATATATATATATATATATATATATATATATATATATATATATAAGGTAATGAAAGGTTTGGTAATGCGTGTGGATAATTTCAAAAAGGATGTAATCCATAGAGCTCAATGTAACACCAAAGCAAATATTAATTAAATAATTAAGAAATAGACAACCTTAAGGTCACATGACTATAATTATGAGTATAATTTATTTCCTCAGAAAATATATTTTTCCTGGTTCATCAGGTCACATCTCTAGTTGCAAAAGAATTAGGTTTCTTTTATTTTTAATGCAAGTTTTTGAGGGATAGTTTTAGATTGATATAAAGTGACAGAGGTGGTGGTAGGAGGGAGGATTATGTAATGGTCTATCTTGGAAATGGAAAGTAGCGATCAGTTTGTTTTTAAACCATCTTTGATAATTTACTTCGGTTCAATTTTACTCAAGAGGCCAGAAAATTTGACCTTTTAAATAATTTTTAGACAGGAAGAGAAAAGAAGAAAAACAGAAGAGAAATTGTAAAGCTGTGTGTGTGCGTGGGTGTAGATTTAATCGGCCGGTTAATGAGATTTGAGGAATAAAAAGACAACAAATTGATAGCTGATTGATGTTATATTCAGCACCTCTACTCCACAGTTACGTTGACGAACCTTTGTGCAACTGTTCGGTCCACACGTCAGCAGGTATCACCAATTGTCTGTTGATTTTTCTCATTTTTGTTATTTTTATATTAATTTAAAAAAAATAATTAATGCGTTCTATTACTGGTGCTAGGTTGATGTTTTTCTTTGTGCGCATGCGTATATCTGTATGTGCGTGTACATGCGTAAGCGTTTACATCCGCACGAGTGTGTATGTGCACATGTGTCGGATATCGTAGTTATTTTTTCTTTTCATAATTTCCCTGTCTCCTTATATTCTTTCTTTTTATTCCTTTTCTTTCTTTTCTTCATCTCTCGACTTTGAGTGTCGAATGATAATGTAACAATGTTATTTCCAATGTCAGAGACAGGACTCATATCTCGGCGAATTTTTCTTGAATATTCCGGGTTTTTCTAAAGTTTTTAAAAATATAGGCGTATTCCGTTTTTTTTTTAATTTATCTTATTTAGTTCTCGTTTAAATATTTTTTTAAAAATTAATGCTTAAATAGCAAACTTAATATTTGTTTATATGTTTTCGTTTGACTATTATTTCTTTTTCTTATTTAGTTTGGTTTTACCTGACTTGGTGTTATCTATTTTGGGCATCAATGTACTAGTGATTTAGCCCAAATGACTTGACTCACTTTATAGTCCACCAATAGAAGATTAACCAATCAGAAGACGTACAACATTCAATCCGTCGTTTATAAAGGCGGCCATTTTGTCTTCTCTACCCGAATGTCCAGTCCAGCTTGTCAGGCGAAGAGAAAGTACGAACTACGCTCTGCTACTTTTACCAAAATATCAACTGCTAACCTGAACAATGCTTTCCTACCGTCTTCAAAATATTCACTGCTAACCTCTAGATTCTATACTCGAAGACGACCGTCATCATGAACAACAAAGTTTACATTGACATTTTTATTTATTGTTGTTTGAATATATATACATGCTTACAAACATACACACACACGCTCATACACTCGGATGCACACACACACACACACACGCACACACACACACACACACACACATATATATATATATATATATATATGTGGCGTCACCCAGGTCCTGCTCCTGTGCTATCCTGTGACGATCTAACACTTGGCTGATTCGGATGGAAATCTGGTTAGGTTCGATATCAGCTTTGTCGTTCGCCCCCAACGTCTGGTTACGGAAGTAACTGCTTTGATTTCTAGTCTAACCTACCCAAGTTGTGATTTGATAGGTAGACGAAATCAATCAGGCGTCGGGCCGTAGTGCAAGCTGAATCCGGGGCAAACGTGATACCGCACAAGTATATGTAAAAGAAAATAAAGAAACAACTCAAAAGATTCAAATGTGTTGAAAAAATAACAAGTATCTTCATGTCTTGGTATCTTCAGGCGAAATTCGTAAAACTTGTTCTGGTGGTGTGAGTCTAAGTCGTTCTTCAAAAAAAAATTGTTTTTTGGTTAGAAGTCTAAGTCGGAATGCGTGAAAATCTTTCAGTCAGCTCCTACGAAGCTGGTCTAAAAGCTCACAGCTCAACTGCAACTCAACTCTGTGACTCCAACTGTCGCCAACTATATTCTCCAACTCTGGGGACGTTCGTTTATATGGACGCCGAAACCGGTGGGGGCCTGTCGTGGTTTGGGTTCCTCGATAATTCCAAATCCGCAACAAGGATTGTCTTTGTTTTCAGACAGGAAAATTTATCACTTCCCATTTTTGGAAGTCAATTACTTTCTGTTTTAGAGGGGTTCTTAAGGGAATTGTCCTCCTAAAGTCCTCCTTTCTCATATTGGTATCTCACACCAATTCTCTCAGAGAGCGTCAACAGGTTTCCCTTCTTTCTTATATGTTTACCTTCGCCCTTCGCTCACGCCACCATTCAGCCAATGAACGCTCGGCAGTGTGGGTGCGGCTAGACTGGCCTCAGTTTACAATTATCCCTCAAAGAAAAAAAATTATCTTCCCTTTTCTTTTCTTTCTTTTCCATCGGCCAGAATTCTTATGAATCGTACTGTGGACATTAAATTTTTATCTTAACTTGATGTCATCTGGGATTCATTAATGGGATTTTCGCCGACTTATTATCTGGGTGGTCAACTAAATCTCTTTGTCTTTCTCAACATCATCGCATTCTGTCGCCAACAGTTTGTCCAGGTAACAAACTTTTATCATGGCAAGTTCTGGACATATAACAGATGGTTCTCCTTCCAAAACCAAATGATATGTCCGAAAGATAGTTAATGGCTTTTTCTTTTTCTATTTTTCCTTCCTTTTTTCTTTGGGGTGGTGCCATCTAATTCTTTCTCGGTCGTATGCTTGATCCAATTTTCGATTATCTTCTGGCATTCCGCTTTGTAAGCCTCTTGACCAAATTGAAATTTTCATTATTGCCATGGACAGATTGTCATCTTTTACCCGTGGTCTGTTTTTCCTTGTCGCGTCCTGGCGTAAATTGATCCTGACAGATCCGAGATCTTACGAATTTTCTATCTTCTGCGAAAAAAAAAATACCTTTCTTCGCAAATGAAAATAAAATCTTTACCCATTTTTCTTTTGTTAAAAAAAATAACATCGCTCAGTATGTCTTTCGTTATAGCTTTTTCTCGCCTTAAGTATTTCTGGCTTTTAATTTCCATGCTTAATTAGCTAGCCAATTACCACAGCTAAATAGTGTCACACATATATATATATATATATATATATATATATATATATATATATATATATATATATACACACACACACACACACACACACACACACACGCGCGCGCCCGCGTGCGCACACACACATATATATATATATATATATAGAGAGAGAGAGAGAGAGAGAGTGAGTCTAATTAGCCACCTCTTCGTCACCGATGCCGATTGTATGACGTTTGCCTGATAACGTAACTGTCCGGGTTTCAATTCTCGGTAGTGGATGCGCACTGCTTATGAGTCTCAAATATAGAACGAAACAGCTGTCCAATGTTTTCTGCATTCTGTTGAGTTTTCTTCTAGACTCGATGAATTACTTAATGATAATTATCTAAAATCCTCCTAATTTGTATCACACACACACACACACACACACATATATATATATATATATATATATATATAATCTTCATCGGCTCTGAATGCCTTTTGAAAAACTTACCAATACATAAAATTGCTAACTCGCTGAAGTTTTGTTTTCCTTTTTGTTAAATTCTTTAAATTCAATCGTTATACATTTTATTTCATTTTGTGATCTTTCCTTTAATGTTATTATCTGTCTTAAGTAAATTATTACCTGTCCAAAGTAAATTATTACCTGTCCTAAGTAAATTTATTTCTGGTATTCTTTTAGTTTTTCATCTATTGTAACTAAAGATTTTTCGGTCTTTATAAGTGAACGTTGTTGTTATCCCTTGTGAAGGGCCACAGTCTCCGTATGCTAAGAATTAAACATTATTTTGTCTTATATTTATTTTCTTTTAGTTATTTAACATTTCTTCTAATTCATCCTGTGACTCTGCTATTAGTAAAATATAGTCCATACACCGTTAATCGTTTGAAAATTCCCCCTTTACTTTTTACTCCCATTCATTCCAACTTCATATTACGGAAGATCCTTTTAAGTTCTACTGTAAATAATTTAGATAAAATCGTAGCATTTTGCCCTTTTCTAGTTGAACTATTGCAGTGTATATTGTCAATAAATTTAAGATAATTTTTCATTAATATCTTTCCCTCGTATTTAGTTAAAGACTGTCGCATGCATTACCGCAGCAAATGCAGTTTCAACCAAAGTAAAACACAGTGGAATGCCGAGTTCTGTTGCTTTCTTTAAGATTAGTTGATCAATTGTTTGAAGGCAGTCAATTGTTTGATAACCTCCACTCTTTAAAACCTATCGGTTCATGTGACTGGTTATAGTCGAGGGAGTTTTTTTTATGCTTGTAAGTACATTTGAGAATCATTTGTATATACTTGTGTATAACAAATTAATTTATATTGCGCGCAGATAAGCCCCTTTAATCCAAGGCAAATCCTAGACGGAACGCACACATACGACGCTAATCCATATCAGGTTACCGAAGACAAAAGATTGGATCATAAACAGTGCAAAAAGATATTCGTATCAGAGATAGATATCCAGATTCATGTGTAAATAATCTCATCATTTTTTACGGGTAGTATGCTACCTTTCTTCATATTTCATTATTAATTTCCTATCCTTCTTAATATTTCTCTGTATATATATATTTTTTGTTTTTTAAATATTTCACTAAAATGAAATGAACGTGTGTGTATCCAACAGTTCTCTCACTGAAGAATCACTGGTAATTTTTACAATGGTAAATACTTTCGTAGAACCATCTATGGTTATATATATATATATATATATATATATATATATATATATATAGAGAGAGAGAGAGAGAGAGAGAGAGATAGAGATAGATAGATAGATAGATAGATATATAGATAATATTAGTGGTCTATATATATATATATATATATATATATATATATATAATATATAAATTACCAAGAAGATAGAATCCAGGTAGAAGTCAATGTCCAAGACAGAGTAAGAATATGATATAAGAGGCTCAAACACTAGTATTCCATGGTTTTAATTTATTATATTGGAATCGTAATCCCTTACGATCACGATACAATGTAATACTATCACTAATAATCACTAATACGATTACAATTCCAATGTAATAAATTATAACCATGGAATATTAGTGTTTGAATAAATATATATATATATATATATATGTGTGTGTGTGTGTGTGTGTGTGTGTGTGTTTATCTTGAAAGAGAAAAGTTGATTATGCTACGATAATGTCCTAAGACTAACGTAAATAAATATTGATATATGTACAGTACTAGGGAGAGAATTTCCGAGGCCCGGCACTCAGATTATTTTGAGGCCCTCCCCGGGTCGGGAAAGGAGATGCTGGGACGAATCGTGCCCGTCTGCTAGGGTTGTGATATGTTAAATATCATTTTTCTATTAAGCTCATTATTTGCATTTCACGTGACAAATATTTATGCATGCAATTTTAACAATACGATACTTGACATTACCAAGCATTATATTTATGCATGTATATGTGAACCTATGTGATAATCCATTGTTTAACATAAAACCGAATGATTAATCTTGTTTTGTTATCGAAGTTTGTTTACAACCGAAGATGATGTAAATAGACACCGAATAATTTAAAAACCAAATAATTGTTTCTTCATTTAATCATTGATTATTAACTAGCATTGTTGTCGGAGTCGCTTTCAGGTTTTTGCATTTAAAAAAAATATCGGCTTGGCTAATAAAGACAACTATAGATTTTATACTAGATGAAGGGACACATATTTCTTGTCTAAGTGCACTTGGGCAAATGTTTTCACTCTAAAACATACAGACGTAGAATTTAAAACAAACGTTTACACTCAGACACAGACATACAGAGACGTACACGAAAATATTCATACAAACATAACCACTCTCTATAGAAAAGCCTTTCATACGCATACGCACGATCACAAAGAAATGTAACCAAAAACAATTCAGCGGTTATAAACACGTAGAAGCGAACATATTTTCATAACAAATAAACACCTACAATCACTAGAACACAAATACACATTACCATAAAGGCATACATATAATAATGTCCAGCAACTCGTTTACCGTCTTCTAGGAAGGCTATCCAATCCCTGTTGCAGACGCCTTCTCAGCCACATTTGTGTTTGTTCAACACCCACAGAGCCTACCTGTGGCTTTTACTGCGACTATGTTGAGCGGACCTTGGTTACAGTGTCTGGGAGAGAAAGCATAATCCGGCGTGATCACCAGTTTGAACAAGGCCAGTTGGCTGAAACCTCGATCACGGCGGCTTGTGTCTTCGTGCTAGCACAGAAATCGACTGCTTTCGAACCGTTCTACCTGTGCAGTTACACCCACAAGGCATGATTCAAACCGTGGTATGGTTTTCAGGCATTTTACCAACGGTGCCGCGCGCTGGGATTGTCTCCCTAGACCGAAAACACTAATAAGTCACCTCCCTCACAGGCTGACAATTGTAAGAGTCGGACTCGAGTTTTATGGTCGGAGAGCAAACATTCTAATCACTCGGTCACACGCCTGCCACATTATCTATCTAGCCACACTGATGAGCTGTGATACAACGAAACAGGCTTGTGTATGGATGACTATATATATATATATATATATATATATATATATATATATATATATATATAACAGCATAATTGTCCATCCCACAAAATGTTTAATATCTAAAAAAAAAAAAATACTAAACTAAGTGAGTTTCGTTTTTTCAGATTTTTAGATAATACATTTTGATATATAAGCCATCTTGATACGATTTGTCGTAAGAGTTACTGATAAACCCTTCGAGTCAGTTAGAAAGAGAACAGGTTAAATCGTTTTCTTAAAGCCCCACTGTCTTCCCAAATGAGCAATAGTGAGAAGAAGATCATTCAGGCCTTCAGTAATGCCACCAACATTCAAAAACTCAATTGAACAGTGAATAAGTTTTAAAAAGAGGGAACAGTAGAGAGGAAAACTGGATCAGGAGGTCACAACAGCAAAAGGGATCAGCATTTCAACTTAGAGCTAAAGAGATCAATTAGAAGAAATCCAACCCAATCCATAAGACATTTGGCACGCGAGAAATAATGTTCACCTATGATAGTCCAAAGAACAGCAAAAAAAAAGATTGGAAATGAAACCGTACGTTACTCCAGGACAGAAAGTTAGAAGGTTAGAGAGGGCGAAGATCATCTTGGTTAAGTTGAAAATTATCCTGGAATATATATATATATATATATATATATATATATATATATATATATATATTATTAATAGAAATCTTATAAGTATAAGAAACTATACTCGTTCGGAAAACCATCGGTGTCTTGATTTGCAAAAATTCAAACCAATACCAAAGGGTAAAAAAGGTATAAAAAAAGAAAGAACCAAGAACATGTACGCTAGCCGAAAATAATCGTTTAGCATGAAAGTCTAAAGCACAAAGAAAAAAATCCGATACGAGTACGCAAAATAGCTAAATAAAGTTTTCAATGCAGTAAGTAGAACAAACCTAGTTAAACCTAGAGAGCCAGACAAACCTACCAAGGTTTCACCTAAACCGATCCGATTAGGTGAAACCTTGGTAGGTTTGTCTGGCTCTCTAGGTTTAACTACACACACACACACACATATATATATATATATATATATATATATGATTAATTAATGATGTACATGTCATTTACTTTTATCATTGATTTCATCACGTGTCTTCTGTTAAGCTTAGAGAGTAATTATACATTCTTATTGCAAAAAGTCCAATAGGGTCATAAAAATCTCGGAGAATTCTATTGAGTTATATTTAATCATTTCTAAGATATAATCGTTCAAAGCTTAATCTAAAAAACGGACAATTTTGCTTTTACATGATTTGGCCAATTTTACTGTTACACACACACACACACACACACACACACACACACACACACACATATATATATATATATTATACATTCAACACCATGTTATGTTTCGAATAAATAATTTTATATATATATATATATATATATATATAAACTCGTACACATACATTCTGAAAGTCATATACAGACAGAATTAATTACAAACACACTCAAGAATTGAGACACTCATAGGAAATCACATTCTTACAAAACATATACAACCATGTACAAACACTCTCACAATCACAGAAAAACACAAATAGACATTATTATAAATCATTTTCAAAGTCATACACACAGAGCGGCAGAAACTGACAGAAAACCCACTCATGCAAATACATGTATATGTATATATAGAGACTTTATGCACACAAAGACTACTCACTAAAGCATACAAGTGTCCGACTATCAGGACAAACCCAGTTGTCTCAGGTTTTCATTCATTATTGATACCAGTTATTCCGTCCTGTCTATGCGACCACCGATCATGTCTACCACTTAATGTGGCTGCATAAATTTTAAATCAACCACTACTTTCCTCGATCTAGAATTAAATCGCTCTGACCACTGCTTTCGTATTTGGTTGCTTAGTTGTTGTTATTGTAAATAAAAAAAAACAGCTTCTTTTTATTTATATTTGTTTTTTGTTCTCTTTGGCTCACTGCATTTTGTTCAAGGATTTCCTTTCCTCTTCCATCAATCCGTTCCCTTTTTTTCTAATACAACTTGTGTCTTTCGTCCTCTCAACCCTACTTCCGGTTCCTTGCCCCCCCCCAATCCAAAGCGACCGTTTCCTTAAAATCTCTTTTTTTCCATGTATGGAGTTTGTTGATATTTAAATTTTCATGCTCTCTTACGTGTTTGGCGTCGTCTTCCTTTGAATCAAACTTTTCTTTTGTTTGCTTTGATGCGAACAGTATCTGAATGGGGGTCAAGCTTCATTGCTGTGTTAATCATTTTCTATCGTATGTTTGGGGCTGCTTTTTTATTTTATTTTTTTTGTTTGAGAGAAATTATCACTGTTTTGAACGTAGTAAAGAATATGTATTTTACTCACAAATACACGTCATCAATCTTTCATCATATTTGTATTTCTTATTACATATCTAATACTTATTTATATAAGTCACATTTATTCAGATTCATGTACCGTTGATATATATTAGAAAAAAAGTTATACAATATTACATTGGTCCGACCATAGTAAATCTTATTCAGATTTTTTTACATAAAAATATTAGGTTGTTCGGAAAATAATGGCCGATTTTTTTTAATCACCTTCGTTTTCTGAATTAATGTATTTAAACAGTTTTAAAATCTGTCAAAATAGGAACTATGAGAATCTATACATTTCTGCCACTGAGTTACAAGATTATTTATGCTTTTACGATAAAACTCTAAACGTTTGGAAAATAAGAAATCTTTGACTGCAGTTTCTGCATCTTCTTTGCAGCGGAGTTTATTTTGGCTCCAAAATGATCAAAATCCTTGCAGAAGTGTTAGCCAAGAGACGAAAAATCAGGGGAATATGGCGGATGTGTTAAAGTCTTCTTTGCTGTGTTAATAATTTTGTGTCGGATGTTTTTTTTTTTTTATGTGGAGCAGTGTTGTTTGAAAAAAAATATCACTGTTTTGTATATCGTAAAGAACATTTATTTTACTCGCAGATACACGTCTTCATCAATCTTTAACAATATTTGTATTTCGCATTACATGTCTGATCCTTATTTATATCAGTCACATTTAGTTGGATTCGCACACCATTGATATACCGGATGAAAATAAATGAATACTAATATGAAAATTATAATGCAAAATAAGCAATTGTGAAAACAACGACATATATTTCCAAACAAATGGGTATTAAATGTGGTTTATGAAAGTACAAACAATTTCAATTGTTCCACCATTTTGTTGTATAATCAAGGTTACAGGTTTGATCAAATTATTGACAGACTATCCATAACTTGAGGTGTGCGCTCAGCTTCTAAGAAATGTCTCCCACTTGAAGAAATATCATGTAGTGTCTTTGTGGTTTCAATTTTTTCTGTCAGACAAGTAATTGTTGATAGAGTAAAAGGATCCTATTTTAATTCTTCTTTATTTTATAAGCATGAACCATGACAATGCAACAGCAATTGCTCACTTTGGATTATAATGGTTTTAAAACTTGTGTTCCTTTATTTTCACCCTGTACATTAAATATAATCGAAAGTAGAAAACAACAAAAATAATTTTACAATATTACAATGTTCCGTCCATAGTAAATTTTATTTAGATTGTTTCATATAATTTTATTTAAAAATATTTTTTTCGGAAAATAATATCCGATTTTTTTAATCAACTTCGATTCCTGAATTAATGTATTAAAACAGTTTTTAAATCAGTCAAAATTGGAACCCTGAAAATCTATACGATTTTGCCATTGAGTTAAAAACCTATTCCCTTACGATAAAACGCTTTGAACGCGAAGAAATCTTTGAATACAGTTTCTGTGTCTTCTTTGCAACGGACTATCATTTGGCTTACAAATTATCCAAATTTTTACAAAAGTGTTACCCAGTGGACGAGAGATCAGGGGAATATGGCGGGTGAGTCAAAGTCCCGTACTGCTGAGCTTCTACTGTGTTATCCTGGTAACATATGTCCGAGCATTATCATGAAACAGAATTGGACTTTGATTAACCATTGCCGGTTGCATATTGCTTAACTGAATGTGAGTTGGTGCCAGTGAACTTTGACAGTGATGCTCTGTTTAGATTTAACAATATATAACAAGATATTTCAACAATATCAGAGAATCTCAAGAGAATTGGCATGGTGAAGAAACCCGATAAATGGTTTCCACATGAACTCAAAGTGAAAGTCAAAGTTTTGAAGTGTGTTAGATCCTTCATCTGAGAAATTCGAATGATCCATTTCTTGATCGATTAGCGATTGTTATGAGAAATCGCTCTTTTATGACAATCTTAAACGATCGGCCCAATGGCTTGACCATTATAAAGGATCCAAACATTTTCCAAAACTGAATTTGCACCAACAGAAGATTATGACGACTGCTTGATGGTCCGCCATTGGCGATATTTGATTCAAACAGTCGGATCATCAAGCAGTCGTCATAATCTTCTATTGGTGCAAATTCAGTTTTGGAAAATGTTTGGATCCTTTATAATGATCAAGCCATTGATCCGATCGTTTACGATTGTCATAAAGGATCGATTTCTCATCACAATCGCTAATCGATCAAGAAATGAATCATTCGAATTTCTCAGATGCAGGATCTAACACACTTCAAAATTTTGACTTTCACTTTGAGTTCATGTGAAAACCATCTATCGGGTTTCTTCACCACGCCAATCTCTTGAGATCCTCCGATATTGTTGAAATATTAACACCAATTATTTGAGAGATTTCTCTGATGTGGGTTTTGTTCGACTATTATTTCCAGATGTTGATTATCAATTACAAATGGATGTCCTCTACTACCTTGATCTTCAAGTCTCGAAACCCCAGTGCGGAACTTCAGAAACCAGCGCCCCATCCTCTGATCACAAGCGGAGTCTTCACCCTATGCACTGTTAATGTTGGCGGCAATTTGAGAAGCATTATGGCCAAGCTTGAAATCAGACCAAAAAGTAAACACCTCTTCATTTTTCATATTCAAAATGAGGGATATATAATGTTTTAAGTTAAATTCTGAAAGTGATTGATATAAAATTATCAAAGAGGACACTTTAATCATTAGGAATAAGTAATATATCTTTGTGCAACTATTATGATAATATATTAAAAGGGTTATTCTAAAATCTGATATTATTTTCCAATAACCTAAGAGTTTAATTAATGAAAGGTAAAACAAGGACAAAGATGGATGCTAAATTGTAAAAAAAATATTTAATACAACAAAGGACAAAAGATTGTGGAGGGCCATGCTGTTATTTGTTTGAACTTACCACTAAGGAAGGGTTTTATACTGTTTTTTTTTCATGTGTTGAATCCATATGCATACACATGGGACAAGAATACAAATTATCCTTTCCCTGCAACTCCTGTCATATTACAACGATATTACAGCGACCCCATCTCTCTTAATCAGGAATAGTGCTGCTGCAGGCTTGGCTTCTCTGAGGAGAACAGATAACAAGCTTTGATCCAGGCTGCACATAATAAGTTTATTCTCAAATAGTAACATAAATCTAAGGCTATTTTCTTATGATATGTTTTTATTTATTTTGTTCCTCCTGATTCGCCGGGATCATTGGGTTCGTGGCAGTCAGTCTCTTCCTTCGTCACACGCTTGATCCGGGTTGAGGTTCACATCTCTATGGCATCTTCTAGTATTGTCTTCCACCACCTTTTGACAGGCCAGCCTCTCATTTTTAGCCCTTTCTCTGGCTTCCATTTCAGAGACGCTTTGGCTGGTCGCCCTGTGGGTATTTGTAGTAGGGGGTCGGGCATCTTCCGATGTCTTATGTTAATTGTATCCTGTGGGTTACATAAACAGATCCATAATCCACGAATTGCCAGAACATCTAAGAAAAGATAATGAGATAGTTTCGCTTTACTTTTCACATATTTTCAAATTCAGATTAATTCCATCCACAACTAAAGAATACAATCTACCCGCTATTTAGAAGAAGAAAAGATGAATTCGTGCCATCCCCAAAGCCAATAGGATAAAAATGAACACAGTCGGTAAGAAGCTGTGGAGAGTCATGGTCGCCTATGTCCAGAAGAGCTGAGCTATTTAAAAAATTATAGTATTAAAAATCTCAATGATTTAATTTTTCTGATAACGATTCTCATTGAAATGAAAAAATTATCACAGCGAGTTATTTTTTTAAATTATTTTACCCCGAGCAAGGCGATAATGCCACTAAGACGCAAGGTGAAGAAAACAGAAAAAGAAGATTATAGTAAGAAAAAAAAAACAGGATTCAGGAGGACAGAAGACAAAAGATGGCGATTGATGTTGCATTTAAGTTTTTGAAGATCGTGGGTAACAGGGAAGTAAGGAACTGGAAGAGAGTTCCACAAGCGGGAAGTACGAGAAACGAAACTATTAGAATAGAACTTATGGTTACATTTAACTATTTTAACAGTAAAACCATGAGACCTAATTGCCAATCTAGTATTATCCCTAAATTCATGCGGTCTAAGTATTAGAATAACAGCCATGAAAATATTTACAGAAAAGACAAAGGGAATTCACGTCGAATCAACGGGAAAGTGACTTAAAACGAAATGCCAGCTCAGGACCCATTATATTGCAGATCTTTCTTTGGATGTTTGTCAAGAATATCGAGATATATAGCAAGGGCACCAGACCAGATATGGCAGCAAATATTCAATGCATGGATGAATAAAATATTTATACATGAGCAAGACGGATTCTTGGGAGAAAGATTGTGTACCGCAGCACAGTGAAGCAACTTTCGTAGCGGCAAACAGACAGACAGACCTAGCAATTGATTCAATATAATCACTCCATACATGTCAGTATAAAACATTAGGTCAAGCAGGCGCAATGTGAAAAGTGTGTGTGGATGTGTCTGTGTGTGTGTGTCTGTGTGTGTGTGTGAGAGAGAGAGAGAGAAAAAGAGAGAGAAAGAGAAAGAGAGAGAAATAGAAAGAGAGGAAGAGGAAAAAACAAGTAAAAAACAATAATTGTCTATCGATATTCAGTCAATCTAGCCAAAGAAAGTTTTTAACTAGAAGTGTTTAAGTTTCTGTTATTGTTTAGTTAAATTTAGTTGTTTATTTCGCTAAAATATCAGGTAGAGAACTAGATTCGCTATACAAAAGACATAAAACACTTCAACAAATTCAGCTTCCCACAGACGAAACAACGCAAGCCTCTTGATACTATATCGCTATTTCCATGAGAAATCTTCTGAGGAGCTACATTCAGTAGTTCCACCAGTTCAGACCTTTAGAGCTAAGACCCGCAGTATCACTTGAACGAATCATCCCCATTCTCTTCGTATTCCATTGGTAAGGAGGAAGTTCTATTCTTACTGTCTACTTGAGGGCCGCTTCTTTATGGAACAGACACCCGAAAAGATGCTTCCCTGATCGCTACAATCTTAACCTCTTCTAGTTCAGAGTCAATCATTAGCACTCCTACATAACCACAAAAATCGCACTTCTTACTTCTTCTAAAGTTCCTAAAATAATCTAATTCAGTATCACTCGAACTTGAGTGGCACTTGGGCCTTCTATTGAGTGAAAAGAAAAGAACTAATAATTTAATCCTGATCGTTACCACTAATCTCCCGAAATCAGCTCAGTTAGGTGTAAGACATTCAACATAGTCGCCATCTTGCTCTAAAATATAAATGGCTTCACAAATATATACACTTAGTTCACTCCCGAATGAAAAGTTGTTTAAAAAAAAAGTTAACTCGTAAACCTCTGAAAAGAATAAAATATGAAAAACCGCTAAACTAGGGAGAATCCATTAAGGGGCTGAATGATTACTTGTCCCAAGCGTCGCTATTTTGTAATGAAACACCATCGATATGCATGGCTAAGCATTCGATCCCACTTATTCTGTGTTTCTGATCAATCGATACGGTTCGCTAATGAAGACGTGTGGATTGTAACTAGTTGTAAAGGAATGAGTGATGAGTCAGCTAATTAGTGGAATTCTTGATTAAGCTGAAGTAGATTGGTTGGCACAGAGCCCTTTCTATATATTCCACAGTAAGGATCGAACCCGCGACCTGTGAGGCGAACTCATTGACTATTGTACAACCACAATGGCTTCTTACATGATGCATGTATTTCACTTAATGAAGATACTTCGTTGTTGATCTAATCGCTTATCCAAGTGGCATTAGCGGTTGGTGTTCAAGCCTAGGAAAAAGGGAAAAAATTGAAATAATAACAGAATAGAATCACCTTTTCTTAAGTTTTTTTTTTTTTTGCGCATAAAATGTCTGGTTACATTCAAGTTTGAATACTCTTCTTTCTTCCATTTATAAACCCCGATCTGAGTAATATTAGCCGTTTCTTTATAGGGAAACATTCGGCATTTATTGACTTACCAGCCATGCCTTACGCTTTTCTTTACTCTTTGGCAGTCGAGTTGGGATCAAAGTATAGTATCTGTTCTACTCATTTCTCATGATAATGGTAATAGCCGTTTTGTTATAAGGACATATTCGACATTTATTGACGGAGCAGTCTGTAATACTCGAGATACACTTTTCTTTGCCCCCTAGCAATCAGACTGGGATCAAAGTGTAGTGTCTGTTCTACTCATCTCTCATGATAATGGTAATAGCTGTTTGCTTATAAGGATATATTCGGCATTAATTGACAGAGCAGCTAGTGTTACCTTCGGTTGAAAGTTATAAATCTTTCTCTGTAAACAAATTTCAGGAAAATAAACTTCTTTTATCACTCTTTCTAGAATTGAACATTTTCCTTAAGGTAGTGTGGAAACTCAACACGTTTATTACATCAATTTAAGTCTTTTGATTTCATGTGCTATTCATTTCGGTCTTTGCTGCTGTTGGAAGTCTTCAAGTGATTTAGAATTTTGCAATTTGGTAAGTAGCAACAGTCGTTAAAATTTGATAAAGGATTGTCTACATTAAGACCTACAGAATTTATCCTTTATTTTTAAGCAATGATCCGACAGATAAACGTTATTTTTAGTGGATATTCGTATTTGAGTTGACGCTCCGTTTATTTATTAAACAGTATATTTAATTATTTTCGTCTACCGGCCTTAAGCAGATATGTCTATTTCACGAGTCAGAGAAAAACGCATCTATGAGCACAAAAGAGACCTCACAAAAAACAACTTAGCTAATTCACTAGTCATACATAGAAATAAATTCAACCATAATTTTTATTTTAAAAATACTACACTCATAAATAAAAGAAAATAACTCACTCAGAAGGAAAATTCTAGAGAGTGCCGCCATTGAATATTACCCAAATATTAATATACGCTCAGGCTTTTCCCCTATTTCACCTTTTTTAACAGAATTACTTCTCTCCTAAATGCACATACAGAACAGTATCAAGAAATCAAAAGAAAATAGTTGAATCCGTCAAGACAACAATAAAAACAATATCTCCACACGTGGCAGTACTTGACGTAATTTGCAGTTAACAGTATGAAAAAAGCGTTCTCTAAATTCTACCAGTTGCTAAGGACATTTTGTTTTGTTATTATTAGTTACTTTGTTTAATACATTCATTTCGTTTTTTGCCTTGAAAAAGTCCACATTGGACGAAACGCATTGGCTACTATTACAGTCTTCTTATTGTCTTTTACATTTATAAATATTGTCTTTTTCCACAGGTTAAGTCTGAGAAAGTGTTCATATATATATATATATATATATATATATATATATATATGTGTGTGTGTGTGTGTGTGTGTGTGTGTGGGTGTGTGTGTGTGGGTGTGTGTGGAGAGAGCGCTAAATATTTGAGAACGAATTATACAAAAATCAAAGATATTCAGTAGAAAAAAAAGGTAAGTAAATTGCTCTTTTCCTACTGGTATCAGAGCTTGGATTTCGAGCCCAGATAAAACAAAAACTGAAATGATTGTTAATAGTAATAATAACGTAGAATTGTCTTTTCTTAAATTTTTATAGAGCATAAAATGTCTGATTTCATGCAAGATTGATTACTTTTTTTCTCCTCGGTAATATTAGCTGTTTCCTTATAAGGAAACATTTGGCATTTACTTTCGGTTGAAATTTTAAAAAAATATTTCTATTAAAACAAGCTTCCAGGAAATCTCCAGTAAATGTTATCGTTTTTTCTAGTATTGATGGCGGTTTCTTTTCTAACCTTTTATTTGAAGTCGTGTGGAATATCGACAACACGATTATGTCAATATTTACACTATTTACATCATTCGCACTGTTGTCCTCATCTTTATTGCCATATTCACGACGTTTCGGCTATTGTACGCTCCGGCATTCTTCAGATGATATACGTCATAATTTCGATCCGAACCCTTTTATATAATTTTATTTAGATTGATCTGATTCCATGTACCATGCCATTTTGGATATTTCAGTTTCAGTTAATTTCCTTTAGTAGCTCAACTCTCTAAGTTTTTTTTTCTCCCTCTGCTGTGGCCAAGTACTGAACTCACAATTCTTTGGGTCAAGTCACTCTTTGGATTACTCAACCTACGCCTTTATTTACTGGGACATGTGGACTAAATAAAAGGTTCGGTTTGAAATTCCAACGTATATCACCTGAAGAAGGTCGGAGAGCACAACGGAATATATCGTGAATATAACAATAAAGATGAGGACAACAGTCCGAATGATGTAAATAGCGTAAATAGTTACAATAGCTGAATAGATGATTATGCTATTATTTTCTCTTCGAGTTACATGTGCTTTTCATTTTAATTGTTGCTACTGTTGAAAGTCCTCAAATGATGTGGTTTCTGTTATTTGGTACAGATCTTCGTTTTGGATCATTCAGCACCAGTCCACGAGATCTGAAGAAGGACAACCATCGCTGAAACCTTCGCTTGAAACCATTTTAACCAGTGAATTGAGAAAGCGTTTTTGTACAGCTGACTGAACGGGTTTGGCGCCATACTTATGAAAGTCTCGATCTGACACAGCTATAAAAAACATGACATGAATTTTTAGTTTAATGTTTTGGTTTTGTAGCAATGTGCGGTGTTGTGCGAAACTACCACTAGTGCAGGTTATTCTATGTTCAATTTCCTTATCCCTTGGTCTAAATTCGTTCTGATTCAAACACCGAGGTTTTAGAAGTGTTTAGTATTTACTAATTCCACATTCTGAAATTGTATGATTAATTCAGGGTATGTACGCTTGCAAGGCCTGGAATTTATATCGTCGGGATATAAAAGGTCTGGGGTGGCTCCAGCAAACGAATCTCCGAAGAATCTTTAGCATCAGTTGGGAGGACCGCATCACCACCAATTCGGACATCTTTCCAGCATCAAGGCTACGGTCCTTCAATATCGTCTCCGCTGGGAGGATCACGTATCCAGAATACGCACCACTCGACTCCCACGTATCATCCTATGTGAAGAACTTGTCAGCGACAAGAGGCTACGCGGAGATCCAAAACGACGCTTCAAGGATCAGTTGAAGAAATCCCCGACACAGGCCAATATCGACCCTGAGACCTAAGAAACCGTTGTTGCAAATCGGTCTTCCTGGCGTAGAACCATTCGAGTGGGTACCGAGATTTTCGAGTCCAACCGAAGAGGATCTGCGACATGCTGTCAGGAGGGACCGATTCGCCCAGCCACGTCCAACACCCACACTCCTCTGTGAATCCTGTTCACCAATCTTCAGGAATAGGCAGGACCTTAACAGCCATCTCCGCCACCGACACCAGAGGGGAGAAAGAGAATAAGGAGAGAGGGTGACGATTCCGGTGTTCGAAAGCGAGCGGCTGCCGACTGTTAATGTACCTTTATTGCTTTCATACCAATTCTGGATCATCGTTTCTGTGTTGGAACCGTTTCTCTAGAGTCCTCTTCGTTGGAACACTTGGTAGAGGATGTAGATTATTTTTAAATAAGAAGGCAGGTAATAAAGACTTATGTATGAACGTAAAACTACTTGCACAACATTATAAAAATGAACTAACTGCTTAAGGCAGTTGTAAATCTACTACTGTAGTAGCCATTGAAGATAAAGTAAAGCGTCCAGATATCAAGTTTTAAGGGAGATTGTTTTTCGCAACATGAAAAATTGGTGTTTGAATTTCGCACGAATCGATGTATCTTTTAAACCGGATAAATGTTATATTAATACGAGGGGTTGTTGAAAAATGTTCGACTGGGTTAAATCAAAAATAAAAATGATACTTGTTTAGACAGACTTCAAAATGTGAGTCTGGCTGAAAACGTTCCATTACTTCTTCCTAAACATATACATTACGATACTGAAGTTCTCAGTCCGACCAAGATATATATATATATATATATATATATATATATATATATATATATATATATATATATATATGAGTTGGGATCAAATATACATCAGATATGAACCTGATCCGACAGAATTATCAGATATAGAACAAATAGAAAATTTTTATCAATCTTACATTAGATTGATAAATCTTTCTTATTTGTTCTTTATCTATCTATCTATCTATCTATCTATCTATATATATATATATATATATATATATACATATATGTATATATGTGTGTGTATATATATATATATATATATATATATATATATATATATATATATAGAGAGAGAGAGAGAGAGAGAGAGAGAGTTCCCACGACACAAATTCTGCTGTTTTCTCAATTGGTAATGTTTGGGGATTAGGTCTAGTCTAGAAATTCTCAGCGCTTCCTCATAAATACATACATTTCGTTTTCTTTTAGATTCTCACTCAGGAGGCACTTGGCACCCGAAAATGAATTTTCCAATTTGAAACCTTTTATAAAAGTTTTCTTTTTTTTTTTTGAAAGTTGGTGACAAGATCTTTAATTTACTAATGTTATCGATTTTCTTTCAAGTTTAGAATATAAGGTTAAATTTTCTTTTTGATTTAAAAAAAAAAACAAAACAAAAAATAACATATTATCAGAAGACGGAAGATGCATTGGGATAGCGAAAGATGCCTTCCAAAAGCTAAGCAAAGTATCAAAAAAGCAGAAAAATCTCGTTAGAAACAAAGAAAAGAATGCTGAACAGTTATTTAATATCAGTCCTCTTATATAGCAGTGGATACTGAATAATCTCCGTGCAGATGAAAAAGGAACTTGGCACGATAAATATGTTATTGTCATTATTTACATTGTTCGGACCGTTGTCCTCATTGTTATTGCCAAACTCATAACGTTCCGGCCTTCTTCAGGTGAATGGAATTTCAAAATGAACCCTTTATTTCGTCCTTCAGTGTAGATTGTTATAGTTCCACGTGGTTCTAAGTTATCTCCCCTTAACTGAACTCTCCAAATTTTTGTTCACCACTGCAGTAGCCAGGTATTGAACTCACAACACTTTGGTTCAAGTCACTGGATCCAAACAACGCTTTTATCCAAAAATATGTTGTTCTACAGAAGGATACTATGGATTGAACATGTGAGCAACAACAAAGTTTTAGAGAAAACAGGAACAAAAAGAACATTTATACTTAGCATCAGAAAGAGACAATTGAAATTTCTAGGATACATAACGAGGAAAGAGGACTTGGAAAATCTGACACTCACAGGACACATTGAAGGCAAGATAGACATACGAAAATAGTGCATAACCTAAACGAGCCTGTGTATATGCACGACAGAACAGGGTTTAGAAAAGCTAATAAAAAGACAAAATTTACTAAGCTGCAAAGGACAGGAAATTGTGGAGAGCTAGGTGCGCCAACGTCCCGAAGGTTCACGGCATGTAGAAGAATATATCTTAAAGACGAAGAAGATATTAAGAAATAAAAAAAATCTCATTAAAAATAAAAGAAAAAAAATACTGAACAGTTATGTAATATCAGTCCTTCTATATGGCAGTTAGTGCTGGACAATTTCCTCCCAGATGAAGAGGAGAATTGGTGAAACAGAGATGTGGTTCTAAAGGAGGATGCCGGACGGAACAGGCAAGCAACGAGGAAGTTTCAAAGAAAACAGAAAATAAATGACGGCTAGAGCCGAGTTCGAATTCCAGTCGAATCCATTACATTCAGTTACGTGCTAATATGCTTGGGAAAGGTATGAATACTTTCACTGCCAGCTATGAGTAAATAGCAGAAAGGGCCGGGTTCTATAGCATTGGATGGCAATTGAACTACTGCAGGAAGAAATGGCAACCTACTACGGGGAAAAATCTGCCTCGTCAGTCATGTATCGAAAGATACATGATCGCCTAATCGTGCATCACGCATGACACATAACTGACTGACATAAGTTAATGGAATGAATGCAAAAGAAATTCAAACTTGACTCTCCGATTTCTAAATCCGATCTACAATTCAAGTGACAGCAATTCCAAAAGAGAGCCTTGCAAAGTGTTTTGTGGGTAAATAGCAGAACACACCGGCATTATTGCAAGCCCCTCTTTTCTTTCGCTTAGGCGATCATTTATCTTTCGATACATGACTGACGAGGCAGATTATTCCCGCGGTAGGTTGCCATTTATTTCTGCCGTATTATTGTAACAGTGCTCGATGTTATATAACAGAACTATAAAGTAGTTTCATGCCAAACTCAATCTTCAGATGCTGAATGGCACCTGAAACTGTGAGATAATATATATATATATATATATATATATATATATATATATATATATATATATATATATATATATATATTCTACTTCCACACCTATTTATCGGTAAATAGCAGGACAGACCAGATTCTAAGGCCTTGGATGGCAACTGGTCTACGGCAGAAATAAATGGCAACCTACTGCGGGAAAAATTTGCCTCGTCAGTCATGTATCGAAAGATAAATGATCGCCTAAGCGTCTATCACGTATGGCAGTTAACTGACTGACTGATATTTGAATCAGAAAAAGACAACAGAAATTTATGAGACAGATAACGGGGAAATAGCGCTTGTTTTTTTTGTTTTTTTAACACTCCCGGGTCATATTGTAGGCAAGAAAGGAAGAGAGAATGGTTGTTGTTGATATGCTTTTTACGGTTTATCAACCTTTTATAGGTTATTTAAAGCCGATACATAGTTTGGATTGTACACGGTTGCTTACACTACCCGATGTTCTTAACCCTTTCAGCACTGAACAACGCTTTCCCGATGATAGAGAAAATGCCGTAATGCCCAGCCACCAGCTGAACAGTGGTAGAGAAAAATGACTTAATTCCTAGCCACCAGTTAAACTGTGGGTAAACTCTTGTAACTATTTTTTATATCTACCGTGAAACATAACATACCAATTATTTGCGAATTTTGACTCAGGAGCTCAGGCAGAAGGGTTAAAATTGTTCAGGAACGCGGGATTCAAAGGCTTAAGTCGTCACCCATCTATGTACTGACCAGGCTTGACCCTGTTTAACTTCCATGATCAAACGAGAACCAGTGTTTTCAGCCTGGTTTGACGTAAGCGGTAAGAGTGGAACCTCCTGTATTCTACACAACAAGTTTGTGCAAGTGGATGTCAGAAAGGAAATTGGTGGGAAACTAAAAGCCAAACATTGCTAAGTGTTAGAAAAGATAGGTATTTTTGGAGAGCCATGATTGCCCACGTCTTGAAGGGACACAGGAAATAAAAGAAGAAAACGATTCCAAAGGGAACTGTAGTAGTTTAATAATAATCGCTTCACATGTTGCAATATTTCTATCATATCAGCATTTCTTTCTCATAACGTTTTAATTTTCATTGCTTGGAGTTCGCTATTGTTAAAGATAAAGGATTTTTACACTATTTACATTATTCGGACTATTGTCCTCATCTTTGTCGCCATATTTATCACAACGTTTCGACCGTTGTACGCCCCAGCCTTCTTCAGGTGGTTGGAATGTCGAAGTGAACACTTTATTTCGCTCACTGGGGTAGACTGTTCTAGTTCCACGTGCCATGTTTAATAGATGTCAGTTATCAGTTATTTCCTTGTATTAAGTTCTCCACTGCCTTAACCAGGTATTGAACTCACACTCTTTGTGTCCTGTCACTGGATCTAACCAACGTCTTTATCCACTGTTCCATGTGTCCTTGAGGAAGGAATAATGTAAATATTGTGCATAATACCTCATCACAGAAATATAAACAGATACTGAAGGATCGGTACGGCCCCGATACACTGTGTGATAAACATGGCGACAAAGATGAGGACAATAGTCCGAATAATGTAAATAGTGTACATAATACCTCATCTCAGAAATATAGACAGATATTAAAGGTTTTTTGTCTCCATTTGATGATGGACATTTCTACGAAATTAACATTATTTATCTATGTTTATTAAACATCTACTTTTTCAACCCACCGAATACAAAATATTATCCATTTTTATGTTGGTTGGTGGACTGGTCTTGTTTAGCAGCATATCAACCTACATGGATTATTTAATACCGAAATCACCTTTCCCAACGTGCTAATACCCTTAGGAAAGGTATGAATCCTCGTTTTCTCCGCCTCGCCACCTATGGGTAAATAGCAGGGGAGACCGGATTTTATAGCCTTGGATGGCAACTGGTCTACCACAGAAAGAAATGGCAAGCTACTGCGAGAAAAAAATCTGCCTCGTCAGTCATGTATCAAAAGATACATGATCGCCTAAGCAAATAAGGGACTGAAAATCTAAATATTTTGCACACAATTTTATGGATTCAACTAAATATATTTCGTACGTAATTGTATGCATTCAACTACAAAAACATGGTCATTTTTCTATGAAATATATATTTGGAAATTCCATTATAAAAATGTATTGCTGGTCATTTTGCTTTAAAAAATCGGTATTGTTGGTAATTTTACTATAAATAAGTATTTTTTTATATAAAATGTATTTCTGGTATTTTTACTATGAAAAATGCATTTATTCTTTCATAATGTTTTGTTTTTGTTTCGGGGTTCACTGTTTGTCCATAGCTATGACCCTAAAAGATGCTACCACCTCAGGTTAGGATGAACCCGGTAACAACGAGTATTTACAGGTGGTTCCTGAAAACCTCTAATCTCCCGATCAGAGGCCTTGCTGCCGAGTGTAGTTTATCGTCAGACCCAGGACTATGCCGTTTTTTTTTGTGTGCTGAGATATATTTGTAACAGTATTACTTTTAATACACATTATTCTGGTATGCATCTCACAGAAACCATGCTACAATAGCTTTTGTATTCAACCAGAGGATCGAAAAAGCCAGGTACAGGGTTGATGTAGAAGAGGTGGGGGGGGGTTCATGGCCGCCGAATGTAGAATAACGTGACCGGAACAGTTGAACCTTGGTTGCAAGGGGATGAACGAGCCTCGTGACTGATCTATGTATATAAACGCCAAATGCAGATACGAGTTGAGCTGTCTCTCTCAGACTTTACCCAGGAACGTCAGGCACATATTTAGTGGGTGGGGTTCCAGGACCGCACACATGCATATGGGTCAACGGGAATTACTGGAGTGAAAGAAAATATAATGTTAAATATAAGAGATTAAGTCATGTGTTACCATTTAGTTGAGACGGCGGCATCATTGCGATATTTATAGGTAACATCTTACAATATATATATATATATATATATATAAAGACATATTTTATGTTTAACGTTGTTATTTTATAGATACAAGTATTTAAGCAAATGCTCTGTTTATGATAAACAGTATTAAATAACATTTACCGGCCTGAATGTCCGAGAAATTTTCATAGAAAATTTTCGTTCTTTGACAGGATTCGAACCTGCATCCTATACGGAACCGTCATATATGCTGACGTGCCTTACCGCTTAGGCTACAAAGAAGCGTTCGGTAGACAAGGTCGAATTTACTGCTTATAAACTCCAATTTAAATGTTATTTTAATGTTATTTAATACTGTTTATCATAAACAGAGCATTTGCTTAAATACTTGTATCTATAAAATAACAACGTTAAACATAAAATATGTCTTTAATAAATAAATTGTCGGACCTTGTCCATTTCTTAATATATATATATATATTACGATAAACGTGCAATCAATTTACAAATTCATGGATTATTACACAAAAACAAATGCAAAGGTTAATGATTTAATTAGCGAGAAATCCATCATCGCAAACAATTCAAATAATATACAAAAACCTCCGAATCCGTTATGAATGAAATGATCCTTGTTTCCATAAATTTCTGCTGTATTAGTTCTTATTTTTACTACAAGCTTTCGTCTGTTCCTACAGACATCTTCAGGTTTAGAATAGATGTTGCTCTTGTTTTTTCTCTTAGTACTAAGTATAATATGTATTATTGTATCCGAAAATGCTATTGAAAATGAGTTGTTGTTTTTGGAGCGCGCAGTAGCAACGCTGAGTTTGATTTTAAATTTTTAAAGGTTGTGCGTTCATATAAAATAAGGTGATGAACGAATTTTTTACTGGTAAATTTTCTGTCAAAGTGGCATGAACTATATTGTTCAATAATTACAGTAATGTCGCACTTATTATCCAAAAGTCGCACTTGGATCAGTTATCTTCAGCGCTATAATAAAATCACATGTGCTGGTGTCTGGCAGTCGGTTACGAGGAACTGAGCCGCTTGACCCTCATACGACGGTATAGTTCTCCATATATATATATATATATATATATATATATATATATATATATATATATATAATTATAATTGAATGGCAAACGGTAAAAAACTCCACGCGACCTTAGAAGAAATTTCTTCAGACTAATAATTTCTCTTCGAAAAGCGTTACGGCGGAGTTTTTTCTTTTTTTCATATAGTTACCCATTATTAGGCAGATATATAGATGCATATTATATATATATATATATATATAATTCCAGGAGGATAGAATCCAGGTAGAACTCAATGTCCAGGACAGAGTAAGGATATAATAAAAAGGCTTAGACACTAATATTCCATGGTCATAATTTATTCCACTGGAATTGTAAATACGATCCAATTCATCAGACCTACAAATTAAAAAAAAAATGATGAATTGGATCGTATTTACGATTCCAATGGAATAAATTATGACCATAGAATATTAGTGTTTAAGCTTTTAATATATTTTATATATATATATATATATATATATATATATATATATATATATATATATATAAAGTGACAGAAATTTAGCGGGGGATTTGAATAATCATTCGTAGTAATTGATAGATTCAATAAGAATACTCAGCGGAATGCAAAAAGCACTGGACGGCCGTTTCACCTTATTTGGTCTCATCAGCTGTGGGCATCCACGAACTCACTACAAAACAAGGAGAGACAGAAGTCCATATAAACATATGACTGTAATGCTTTAGTTTTTGAGTTATTGATTTTAAAGAATGTTTACGGTATATGGTGCTGTATTGGCATTCCTAATGTCAAAATTGTGTTCCGTTTTGTTACGGCGAACAATGTGTTGTTAAAACAAAAAAAACAAAAAAAAACACAAAACGCATTGATTGTTCGCCATAACAAAACGAACCACATTCTCCACATAGAACATGCTACTTTGATTAAAAGAGAAAATAATTCACTAAGATGAAAATGTCTGGAAAGTGCCTTGATCGCTAGTTCAGCCACAATAAATTTGCGTCCAGGCTCTTACAATATATTACCATTTTGATAGATTTTATATTGTCACAATGTGAGATAGTCAGGAACAAAAATGATGGAGAGAAAAAGAAAAAGAATAGATGATTTCGGCTAGATTGAGAAAAAAGAAATATTCTCTCAAAAATATTCTTTCAAAAATATTGAAACTACCTGCGTCTCTCTTTTCGTGCGCATGTGCAGACGTGGCAACGCCAATAAAGCCAAGTCCGATGAAATCCTAAGGATGAAACACGTCACAAAAGCACATTTCCAGTTTATCATATTTTTCTCAATGAACACAAAATGATCAGCTTTAAAAAAGGACTCGTAAATGGAAAAAACCGAATGAAAAAAGAATGTTAGTACAAATACTTTTTCACACCCAACCCAGTTCTGCGGAATCAGAATCAACGTTGAGTTTAAGCAAGCGAATGAGCCAATTGGAGTAAAGTGTCATGCAGATTTAATTTTTTCCCACTTGTGACGAATGCAGCTATCGATTTTTTTGCATGCTAGCATGCTAGTTAACATTCGTGTCAGTCAGCTGTTGGCTCACACGCTGGCCAATAGAATCTTCCTGCCTATTCGTGGCAGCCAGCTATAGGCTCTCGCTCTGGTCAGTAGAAAATGGCCGCAAACTACATGAAAACTGCCGTAGAAGCATGAAAAATCGATTATTTCCACTATCGATGGGAGTTGAGAAATGTAAAGTCGGTCTTGGCCTTCTCGCTAACTTGGAGCATGTGCATGTAAATTTTGGTGCAAATCCATCGAAAATTACGGCCGTGCATTCGTTATACACACACACACATCCTATATTATATATATATATATATATATATATATATATATATATATATGTGTGTGTGTGTGTGTGTGTGTGTGTGTGTGTGAATGAGAGTGTGAGAGAAAGGAAGAAAGAAAAAGGAAGATTGTATGCAATTGGACTAAATTTTACACAAGTTTCATTCGTAATTTAAAAATAAAATGCCTTTCTGAAGGAATTGGTAAAAAAAGAACTATCATGATGTATAAATGGAACTCAGACATATGTTACTTTCAATTATTATGTGTTAAAATCTGAATAAAACATATACCTTTTATTTGTTTTCTAATGTATCAAGTTAACATATAATAATACGGAAATAATCTGGAATAAAGTAACCACAGCGGGAATATAAATTAGATAATAACTCATAACTGAAAAATTAAAAGGAAAATGAAAGCATTGCAAACAATGGAGCTATTTAGAAGAAAACGACAAAGCAAGAAACTCCATGTTTCAAACAAAGAAATCTACCATCTGCGAATAAAAAGAGTTTAAGGCTTAGTAAATGAATAAGCATCATAAACAAATTATGGAACATAGAAAAGCTAAAATGCATTTAAAGATTATATAAATAAAACGCATTTTATTTGGTGGATTTTGATGCAATTTGAATATCTTGATTTTATCACGTATTTTTTCCGTTAAATATCGCCAGATCTCTTGTTTGGACAACTTTAGTGCACTTTAGTTTTTTCATTAACAATAAAAAATATAACAAAACAATCACAATAGGCCAACATGGCCATTAATAAAAAACAAAATGGCAGTTCACGTTATTCCCGCTCTCGTTGAATAATGTTGAGTGAATCAAGCAACAATCAATAAATACACGGCAGACGATGCTAAAAGTCTCACGAAGTCTACTTTATTTTACCTTTGTTTGTCTCCTTCCGGACTTGGTTTTTATTCTTTAAAATTTGTACAAGTTTGACATAGAGAAAAAAAAATTGCGCATAAAATTAACCAAAAAAGAACTGACAGAAAATATTCCAGAATATAATAGATCTTAGATCAGACAAAACATTTTGTGAGCTGAAGGGCAGAGATATATGACTTTCGTAAAACGCCATAATTATTTAGTCTTGTTACTTGTTTTTAACGTAAATAAATGCGTGGTATTCGATGTACCCTGATGATTTTGGGGTCAACAGTAAAATTGCCTTTTAACATTTCATACACAGGCCTTTTCTACTAGTTTATCTGTTAATGACCATCGTCCACTTTTGATGATATTGGGCATTAATATGTTATAAGTGGAAACATGTAATCAACATTGGATTTTTTTTTAATAAATTTCTAATCAATATCGAATTTTTGTTTTTATAAATCTATAATTCATATCGTTTATTTTTCTATAAACTTCGTTTATTATAATTGTTATGGTCCAGGTTAGGACCAGGGAAGAACAACACGAACACAAGAGTAGAAATAACGAAGGTATATTACACGAAATAATAATACAAGATGCGGAAGGTGTCAGTCTGGTTTGGAGTGAACTACTATCGGCTCGAATCGATTCGGTATCTAGCCCCCCCCCCCACGAGGGTTGCATGTGGCACAAGGCCGAGTTTAACGTGGGTTTCCCGAGTCCGTAGGCTCGGGCAAAAAATGCCTGTAGAACCCGTATAAACGGGATCGGCTTGGTCAACTTCCCCGAACGAGACCATGCCCTTCGGCGGAGCCTCGTCCGGGTTCCTCTCTGCTCAGAGGCAGAGAGTTCGACCGTCAAGCCGAGAAGCTCGGCTTGGTTCGTCCCTCTCTCTTGAGAGGCATAGTATACATAGTGTTAGGAAGTGTTCATTCTGTAGTTATAGGTAAGGACACATGACAATAATCATTTCACCCCAAGCAAGGCGAAAATGCCACTAAAACGCAAGTGTCCACTGGAAGTGAAAGAATGAGAAGAATTTAAGAGAAGGAACCGGCATCAATGCTAAATAGGAAACAATGCATACCCCCCCTAGTCCTGTTCAAAAGATCAGCGTAATCTATAGTTTATATCGGATTGTTTTTGACAAATTTAAATTAGTTTTTTAATGGTTGACATTAATGGTTTAATAGTATTGTTTAATATGTTTGAATAAACGAGAACTTTTCAGTATTTTTGTAAGTAAGGAAATTGCATAATTGAGAAGACATGTTTCTACTCGATATCCAGTGAAATCCATCAGCTATTCTCATAAAGAAAAAAAAACTCAACCGATATAAAATGGATATCGTTGTGAAAAGGGAAATTGGCGAACCGAGTTCAAATTCTGTCCTCGTCAGAACCTTTTACTTCGTACTAATGGTCTTGGAAAAGCCAATAATCTATTTCATCTCTATCAACTGACCACAATTTTGTGCTTAATGTAGAGGGGAGACTGGAATATCAAGAACAGAGCGCATGAGTAAAGCAGAAGTATTTAAAAAATAGACACACACACACACACACACACACAAAAAAAAAAAAAACGACTGATGCACAAAATCAAAAACAAACCGTTGAAATTTCTGGAATACATAATGAAGAAAGACGGCTTGAAAAATTTGACACTCACAAGAAGAGAAGAACGAGTAAAAGAAACATCTTGTAACCTAATAAAGCTTGTTTAAATGTATGTTAGGAAATACGAAGAATAGTAAAAATTTATTTGATGCATGAGGATATTGTAGAGAGCCATGATCGCAAACGACATGAAGAGATACTGCAAATAAAAGAAGAAAGCTGGGCTTTCAAATTTAGTGGAGTACTTTGAATTCAATTTTATAAATAAGCAACCCATTTATAGACAACAGTACTCAAATTTTGACTACATTTTAAGCAATACCATTTCTGACGTTCGCGTGGCTTAAGCAACCCCTCCTCTAAAAAATAGAAAATTGAAAAAAAGAAGTCAAATTGAAAAAAAGAGTTATTAAATATGTTATTTTATGCTTAAATATATATTTAAATATTAAAATATTGAATATTAAATATTTAAATGTTTAAATAATAAATATTAAATATTAAAATATTAAAATATTAAATATTAAAATATCAAATATTAAAATATTAAGTATTAAATATTAAAATATTAAATATTAAAATATTAAAATATTAAATATTAAAATATTAAATATGTTATTTTATACTGTGTCCAACAATTCTTCTAGCTTTACTCGTTTAGTTACATGGTATCATGTCCATAAAAAAATAAAAAATAATTATAGTGTCAAAAATAATTATAAGATAATTATAACAATTATAATTATCATTAATTCACTTTTTCTAAACCACTTTTCTTCTCTACACACACAAATGTGTACCATTCTCCCTATAGGGCAAGCAATTCACATTGGACAGGTCGTTAACACATGCATGAATGAAAATATCACCTTCTTTTCCTTTTCAGGCCATATTAGTAACATTTATCTTTTAGTACTCAACAAAAATTCGAGGTAAGACAACCCCAGACACTTCTTGTATTTTCTAACTAAATTATCTGGACACACATTAAATACATCTTCTTTTTTTTTTTTTATACGAGATTGTATATATTTTACTTATTTTTTATGTTATCATTCTATCAGATTCCGATTCACATTAGATCTACATTTGACCCCAAACTCATAATTTTACTTAGTATTACTTTCGCTTGTGTCTCCCAAACGACATAACAATCAGATAATAAATAATACTTGTAATTTTTTTGTTTGAACGTCTTGCTGTTCCGCATTATTACGAGTATGTATATATACATGTTAGGAGGTTTATAATTATTTACTGAGTGTTATAACACCAAAAAAATGGCAATACCATTCTTTGCTATGCATTTGACCCAAGTTAAAAATAAATAAAGCAACTATTTAAGCAACGTTATTAATTCTTGCGAAAGAAATTAGCAAAATGGTTAAAATTTGGGGGTGCAGAATTAATTGAAACTCGGAACTAATTTCAACTCAGAAATAATTTCAACGCGGAACTAATTTCAACTCGGAACTAATTTCTGAAACTGTTTAATTTTTTTACATTGTAATTTATAATAGAGTTCTCTATTTACGAACGTGAAATCTGTGAAATCCTCTCTCAACAGATTTAAATTTCAATAAATCTGATTTTTACAAAGGAAAATTAAAATTTGATTTATTGATTTTCTTACATTTTGATCAATAACGGCTTTTTCTGGACGAGAGTTTTTACAAAAAACAAAACAAATAAAAAAAAACAAAACAAAAAACAAAACAAAAAAGCATCTAAGCAATCTACTCTGCTTGCTACAAAAACATTGTATTTTTATTGGATCAGATTTAAATGAATAAAAATAAATAATAAAGCACTACTTTATTCATTTTCAACAAAAAAGAATCAAAATTGCATAATAGATAAATACTGAATTATTTTATCTACTAAGGATTTTAATGCTAAATTAAAAAAATTAACACCAACTCATTGCATTTTGTTTAGGAATTCATGGAAATTGATAACTTTGATTTTAAATAGAGTTGAAATTAATTCCGAGTTGAAATTAGGTACGAGTTGAAATTACTTCTGTCACTCAAAATTTTATGTTGTTCATAAAAATTTCGCATAATAATAATAATAATAATAATAATAATAATAATAATAATAATAATATATTGGCAATCTTTAACCTTCGATCCTGCAAAAAACGTGTGTCAAAAAGACGGTTTTTTCCATGACACCGCTATTATTTTAACTACCTTCACTCCTCGGCAATGCTTATTGTTTTAAAAAAAATGATGATTAGAATTTTAATAAAGCGTAATCACATGATAAAATTAAATGTATAAATTTTTTTTTGTTCTTCAACAAAAATATTAAACACTATTTATTTAATATATTATTTATAGTAACAGTTGGTAAAACATTGGCTAATTGCCAATTGATCTGAAATTTATAAAATGGTAAATAATAAGGATGGAGAGTGCTCAGACGAACTCCATTCCTTAGTTCCACCAGTTCAAACCCGAAGGCTAAGACCCGCGATGGTACGCCCAGTGTGAATATTGACATATAATTCTTATTATTCAAAAAGTGAATTTCTATTCACGTGTGTGGGGGGGGGGGTCTAAAAGGCCATTAACCTAACTTTCCTTAAGAATTTGAGACTGCAAATATGCAATAGTATTATCATTTCATTTAGAATTTTACAATATTTATAAAAGTATTGTGTTACTTGAATTTATTTTTTGAATAAATTATATATATATATATATATATATATATATATATATATATATATATATATATATATATATATATATATATATATATATATATTTATATATATATAACTATATATACTATATATATATATATATATATATATATATATATATATACATTTTTTACACATGTACATACATACACAAAAAATTATTATTATTTTGTTTTAATCATTTCATCTCAAGCAGGGAGGGAATACCACTAGTACAAATTAATAGTATATATATATATATATATATATATATATATATATATATATATATATATATATAAAAGTATAGTATTTGTGCATACGGAATAAATTCCAATAACCAACAAATACTATTCTTAGAAGAGTGCTCAATACAGAGTAGAGCAAATAAAATAATTTATTCGAAAATTATAACATAAATATGTTATAAAATCACTACAAAAATAGCCATTTTGTTTCAACACTTCTCGTGTCTTATGAAATGGTGGTGTTGAATTTACAGAGAGTGAAATTGAGAGAAAAAACTGGATATAGGGAGATTGACGAAAGGAGAAAAGATGAAAGGGTAACAAGAAGATAGAAGATGAAGATGGTGTTGTATTTAAACTTTTGAAGATTGTAGCTATCAGGAAGTACCACAGGTGGGAAGTGCGAGAAAAGAAACTGTTGGACTAGAAAAGACGGATGCATTTAGTTATTGCAACAGTGAAAGGCTGGGACCTATATGCCAATCTAGTAGCACACTTAAATTCACGTAGTCGACGCATCAGGAAAAAAAACCCTTGTCCGACCAGTTGCCATGAAAATATTTGTAGAAAAAACAGCGGGAAGATACCTCACGTCGGTTAGAAAGTGACTGAAATCGAATATATGCATACGGTATATGCATCGTATGTATTAATTCGCACACATACTCATACTAACAGACATTCTCTAGAAAAAAATACTGTTGATAATCTGTTCTAGAATTGCTCTCCTTAAAAATCAAATTGCCCCCTCTCAGGTGTCCTCCTCACGTTGGAAACCGCGGGTTCAGATCATTATCCCTATCTTTGTCTTTTAATCACATCGTTTTTCTAAAATCCTCTCTCATTCCAGACGCTTAAAACATTTAAGTGAATCTGTCGGAATCCTGTTTATGAAAATGGTTTACTTGGATTGATAAGCTGTGTTCTTTACCGATTCCAAGAATTACAATTTATTGTTACTAGAAAAATTTTGCAATACGCGTGTTAAAAACCTCGTCGTATTTAGTATTGTTGAAGTTATTGCTAACACTTTTTGTCGAGATTTACGAAGTCTACGTTTCGTTCAATTTCGCAAACCAATCGTTGGAATTTGAAAAAGCTAATTTGTTTGGAAAAAATACTTTGATTAAAAACCCTACTTCACTGTTTGATAATTTCTATAATTTAATTTTATTTTATTAATGGTAAACATAATGATAAATTTAATTTTATTAATGGTAAACTTCATGGTAAACAATATTTTTTAAGAAAATTACTTTCTTTCTTTTTTAACAGCGAAGAATAAATTCTTAGCATTTCTTACTCTTAAGCATGCAACATACGTAAACATGCGTAAATATTTCTTTCAAGAGCCAAATTCAAACTTTTTGAAGCGTTTGGCTTTGTGATTTATGGTTCTCATAAACGCAAGACCAACTGGAAACTGGATTTTTGCATATAAAAACGTAAATTTATTCAAAAAAATCAAAATTGTATTTTTATTAAATAAGTATTTGTTATTTTAATCATTAAATTGTTTTTGAAATAGTAAGAATATTTTATATGTTAAATAATAGAACTTTTAATTTTTCCCCAAAATAATGAAAATGTCATGTACTAAGCTATCAACCCTGCAGCTGTGTTAACCAGAAAATATTGAAATCAAATGAGGGGAAAAAAAAGGATGGTCATATATAGAAAAATGTCTGCAGATTTTATGTCAGCGATAAAATAATTCATAGTCCTTTTTTTGACAATAAAAACTTTTAGAAAATAATTCCCTGTGTTATATGATATCCTCCATATATGCACATGGAATATTTTAAGATTTAATAACTTAAAATTGATTTTTCTTGGCTCGTTAACGTGTAAAGGCTTTGCTTCTAACAGGCTATCAGTATCTTTTTATCTGTCAATAAAGTTCTGTTGATTCATTTAAATATTTTATCAGCAAAGCTATTTTTTTATAACGCTGCTTAAGTTCATGCTGTCTATTGACACATTAAACCTTTTGACAATGACTGCATTTCAACTTATAAATCAAGATATTTTCACTAAAAAGAAGAAAAAATGACTAAGCTTAGCTTCGTAGGATACAAGGACGAATGAATGATAGATATAGAGACGGGAAGATTGTTTTGCGTCAATTCTTTTGTTGCGGTGGAAAAGTTTTCCCTGAAAATCAGCTTAACGAAATTCACGTTTTCTTCTCTGAATTCGAGAAACCAACTGACTGACCAATCTTTCTAAATTATACTAAAGTCTACGAGGATCGAATTCACTATTGTAAAAGTAAGGAGGTTGGTTGATTTTATTTAGCGGCATATCAACACCTCTAAGGGTTATTTAATGCCGAAATGTAAATATTTTGACCGCTTTTTTATGGCTTCAGATAAAATGTATTGTTGGTAATTTTTCTATAAAATGTTGGTAATTCTACTATAAATAGGTATTCTTGGTAATTTTTACCATAAAAATGTATTTTTATACGTTCATACTTTTTTTTTTTTTTTGTTTGAGGGGTTCGCTATTTATTCATAGCTGGGAAACCTAAAAGTTGCTGCCATACCGGAAAACTGGGAACAACAGTAATTAAGAGCTAGTTCGATTCTCCTCAAAAAGTCCAATCTCCAAATCAGATACGTCATCTCCGGATCTAGTTGATCGTCATACCCAGGACTAGCAGTAAAATGGAAAATACTAGTTAACTACACGACAAGATGGAAAAAGTGGAATATACCACGATGTTTTTTACTATTGTTTACCCGAAAGAAGAGCCCCTGGAGGTAAAGGTTTACGAAGTGAGATTGTTCTAAGGGCGTAAAGAGACGATGAATGAGGAAAAAAGATTCTTATAATGAAGATATGTAGGATAGATATCGGTTGACCCTAGATTTCAAGAGGTTAATATTTTACTGATTGGGAAGTAGCCTCTAGGGACTCTGTTCGGCAAAACAGCAATTCTGTGGAAGAAGCTACCTGGGTAGAACTTCCTTCTCAGTAACGGTTTACAAACAGAATTAAATTCCAATCCTTGTCAAATGTAGTTTTTTTTTCAACCGTCCTGGAGTTATTAGGACCTCCCGCTTATTAAGAATTGATGGATTGATGAGACTGAGAGGAATTATATATATATATATATATATATATATATATATATATATATATGTGTGTGTATATATATATATATATATATATATATATATATATATATATATATATATTATATAATTATATAATTATGAAAGCGGAGACTTTAGAAATCCATGGTAATATCTTATTTCGCAAAACCGATAATTCGTTTTCGTCTCATCGGACCAAAATCAGTTTCAACAATAAATGGATTTAAAATTTTACCAGACTCAAAACGAATTATTTAAATATAAAATATGTTTTAAAATATAAATTAAGAATGGGGGAAGGGAAAAAGAAAGAAAGAGGAAGGGGGAGAAAAAAGAGATATGTCTGTCTAGAGAGATAAATCCATTTTTATTGTTGAAACTGTTTTGATGAGATGAAACCGAAGTATCGGTTTTGCGAAATAAAATATTACCATGGATTTCTAGTCAGCCCTTTCATAACCCCTACGATTACAAATGTCAAGGGGATGATGATGATGATGATTATCTATCTTAAAATAATGTCAAATTATTATCGCAGGGTTCGAATGAGCTAAGCATGAATGAGCTTTCCGTATATACAGAAGTATTCACATGTTTTTTTTATTTGTTTTTCAATGTTCGGTTTGAAGGTTTTTTTTTCTTTCTCTTTCACATAGAAAATTGGTTGAAATTTCATTCATTTCTCATATTTTAATTATTTCATCCCAATAATTCCACTAAAATGCAAGGGAGTTACTGGAAGTGAAAGAAAACGAGAATACTTTAGTGATCAGAAAGGACAAAAAAAAAAAAAAAGAAAAAAGAGAAAAAGAACAGGTTTCAAGAAGATAGAAAATGGCGACTGAGATTACATTTAAATCTTTGACCATCGTAGGTGACAGGAAAACAAGAAACAAGAAGACAGATCCACCGTTACGTCTAGTTCTTTCAACAATAAAACGATGAGACCTAATTGCAAATCTAGTAGCACGCTTAAAATCATTCTGTCGAGATACCAAGGAGGAAAGCGATATTTATTTGTAATTATTTGCAAAATGTGGCGCAAGACCAAAATGGGGAATGGGAAAAATGGCAGTATTCATCTGTCTTAATTTTAAACTTAGCTAGCCACAAACACTGACCTAAAATACCACAATAATCCTAATACCAAAACAACGCATTCTTAATTACTTTTCTTACTACATTCACCATAATACCTCATTGTCTCTATGAAAGTCCTAACTAGTCCCCATATGTACAATTCATTGTCTGTTGGGGGGGGATAAAACAACAATTTAAAAACTAGTGCCAATGAATATTTACAAATGAAAAGAAAACTATTTACAAGAAACCAAATAAAATAATGTTGGTCATAACAATTCAAGGTGGAGAGCTCGTTAGAACGACTGCCGTGAAAATATTTCTAGAAAAGACAGAGGGAAGCCACGTAGAGTCAGTGAAAAAAGTGACTGAAGTCGAGATTCCAGGTCAAGATCGATTATATTAAAATCCTTTTTCTGATAATGTGTCGAGAACTGGAGTTATATTGCAGGAACACCAGACCAGATATGGCAGAAATGTTCAGTGCATAGACGATTGATAGATTTACAAATTTGCAAGATAGATTTTGACGAGAACTCTCTTGCACGACACAATGAACTAACTTTAATATAATTTAATATAATAACTTCACTTCATGTCAGTAGAAAACTTGAGACGTAAAAGGCGTAGTGATTTACTCTTATGGAGCGTAGCATCAGCAATACTGGTGGAAGTCAAAACAGGCAGTCTATGTTGATGAAATAATAGCAGTTTCGTTTTCGTGGCAATAAAATTTACAAGCATTCCTTGTCCCAGTTAACAACTGATTAGAGGTAATTTTCGAGATGAGAAACAACATAGGTCCATGGAATGGGCTCTGGGGTGAGGATGCATTAATGTGAAGTGATTAAAAAAACGCGACTGTTCATAAATCCCCAGTTTCTTACTATCAGCTGCAATTCCTGTTCCTCTCAATGAAACGCAAGCATATATAATTTCGTTTCCAGTCGCTTATTTCCAACCGTTCGCCGCCTCTTTCTGTAAAAAAACATAGACGTTATCTTTTCCTGTATCTCTACACCCGCTTGACTACCCGCTTTAGAATTAGGGTGTATGTTATAATCGATAAGATGTCCTGTTGACAATTTAAATATCAGATCGATATGAAACGGTTCGTTCGGTTGGAGCCAACCGTAGAAAGGCAATCAAACCGACGCCTCTTTTCTTTCTCTGGTTGTCGTCTGCTGATTTGGTTGGGAGACCAACCAGGTGTGACCACGTGATCGTAGTTCGTGATTTGGTTGCGTGGAGCGCCAACTGTCTTTCAACTTTTCCTTCACCAACACCATTACATTCAATTTAATTAAATCTGCCAGAGACTGCCAATCTTCTACCGTAAAGACAAGTCGTAAAAATACAGATATAGAGATAAAAAAAAAAAATTGGCAAAAACCATAAAAGTAGGAAAATGACGTGCGCATATCCAAATAGTTTATAACCCTTCATTTGCATGTATAATACGCATGATGAAACGTGATATAATTTTTCATATATCAAAAAATGAGGAACATCTATGACAAAGCGAAAAAGTGATTAAAAAATAAACAAAAAGAAACTAAATAAAATCAGACTATACATATTTAAAACGTAGATTTAAAATTTCAGCATTGCCTCGCCTTTACGCACATGAGTAATTACATCAACGTAAATATCAACCTAGTAGGATGAAGTCCTAAAGGACGAAACGCGACAAACAAATTTAGATTTCACTTTCTCATAGATATTCCTCAAAATGCATAAAACGTGCATCTCTCTCCTCCTCTCTATAATATAAGAATATTATGAAATGGACAAAGTCCGACAATTATGTTAATTTAGCTACGGAGGAAGCGTTTGGTTAGCAAGGTTAAATTTACTGTCTTTGAACTACAACTTCCCATGATTTCTTTCGAACGCTCATATCTGCTCGAAGCGTATCTTACCGTAAACAAATTATATAATATATTATGAATTGGACTAAGTCCAACAATTATTTTAATATATTTTTTGTTTATACGTTATTTTTATAGATACAAATATTTAAGAAAACGCTTTGTTTTTAATAAACAGTATTAACAACATTCATCAGCCTGACTGTCCGAGAAATATCAAAGAAAATATGTGTCATCCGACAGGAACCGAACCTGTATCTTACACGAAACCGCCGTATAGCCCGACGTGCTATATCATTTAGCTACGGAGGAAGCGTTTGGTTAGCAAAGTTAAATTGCTGTTTTTGAACTACAAACTTCTCATGATTTCTTTCGAACACTCATATCTGCTCGAAGCGTATCTTAACGTAAACAAATTATATAATATATTATGAATTGGACTAAATCCGACAATTATTTTAATATATTTTTTGTTTATACGTTATATATATATATATATATATATATATATATATAAGATATTTTTATGTTGATACATTCTATATATATATATATATATATATATATATATATATATATATATATATATATATATATTTGAGCAGGCAATGCTTCATCTAAGCAAGTTTCGTTGAAAACGACTGATGCGGTGGCTGAGTTTCTTTTTTTTAATAATTTCTCATGTGTTCGTCTAATTTTTTTTATTTCGGGACATAAATTATATAAAAATTGTCCGAATGTCTTCCAATCGCTTTTGGCTATATCAAAAATGGATTTTATTTTACTTATAACTATATATATATATATATATATATATATGTCCACTCATATATTGAATCATTTATTTTTAACGTTTTCATTCCCAGTCCGTTACTATTGCTTCCTCTATTCCACAACAAGTGATAACCAGTCACAACGAGGACATTGATCCGAATGTGAATAAATAAATAATAATTAACTAACGCATGATCCAAAGAAGAATCTGCAGTGTTATTCGTCCTGATCTGGCATCTCGGCTTCACTCCCTTTCCCACTACCGTAATGTAGCTTTCCTGTGCCTGTTCTATAAATCCTTTCATGGTGATTGTTCTGATGAACTTTCCGCTATGGTATCTAGACTTTATGAATTCAAGCGCAGTACTAGATTAGCAGCAAGGTCTCGTCATTTTATAGTTGAAATGTCTAGATGTAACCGTTTTATGCTAACAGTTTCTTCCCTCGCACTTCTTGCTTGTGGAACTCTGTTCCGGCTTCTTGCTTCCTAGTCAACTTTGATTTTCAAATATTTAAATGTCAATCATTATCTTCTGTCTTCATAATTCATCAGGAGGCTTTGAGGAGTGTAGAAGCGCCTCTTAATTGCTGGTGTACCCAGGTCCACCCTGACCCGGGGTGGTAGCACCTGTTAGGGTCCCAGCTATGGGTAAATAGTTAACCTCAAAACTGAGGTAAAAGGCAATATGAAAGTGTAAAACTAGGTTTTAATACCAGAAAATTTTGTAAAAATTATTACCAGAAATAAATTTCTGAAGAAGAAAAATTATTACCAGAAATACGTTTTTGAAAAAAAAAAAAAAATTACCATCGATACATTTTTTTAAAATTATATTACCAGTTATATATTTTTGAGCTAAAAATATTGCCAGAAATAGATTTTTGACGAAACAAAAATATTACCAGGAAAAAAAAAGTTGTCGGCAGTAAATGACCCATTGTGGTTGATGTGTCGTAAAACAAAACAAACCAAACCAATCTTTTATTGTTCTGTTTCCCCGTAGTTTTTTTTTCTTCTTATATTCTCTGTTGTGTCCTAGTGGCTTTATTGCCTTGCTTGGAATGAAATGAATAAAAATAGCAGTAATGAATTTACTGACTTCGTCATCTAAAGTACCGTAGGTCCGAAATCAGAAACGTCGTCGGCGCTGTGCCGTCTCCAAGTGTTTGTTCGAACAATTGAACTTAGCCCGCGGATTTGTTTTTGAAGGTCCTTCTTTTATCCTTTGCCTAAAGAGGCAGGACCTACAAGGCAACAGGTGATTTGTATTCAGACACTGGCTGACAACCAAGACTATAAGGCCCAGGATGTATCTGTCTATATTCCTGGGATGAGGTATTGTGTACACTATTTATATTATTCTCATCTTTGTCGCCATATTTATTACAAGGTTTCGGCCGTTGTACGCTCCGGCCTTCTTCAGGTGGTTGGAATGTCGAACTGAAACCTTTATTTCGCTCACTTGGGTAGACTGTTCTAGTTCCACGTGCCATGTTTAATGGATGTCAGTTATCAGTTATCTCCTGTTAATTCCCCTGTACAAGTTCTCCACTGCCCTAAGCGGATATTGAACTAACATGAAGACAGAGACCAATGGCTTGAGAGTATTGACCTTGTTAAAAAACTTGATTACGCCAGGTTATACGCTCTCTCCCAGAAACTGTAATTAAGGTGCGCTCAGCATAGGTGCAGTATAAACCCCAGCTGGAATCTGTTGGTGTTGAGCAAATTATGAAATTTTGATCAATAATGGCTTCTTTTAAAGGAGAGTTTGTTTTTATTTTTATTTTTTTTTTTGTAAAAAAACAACAACAGCTAAGCTACCTCCTGTTCTTGCTACAAAGAACATTACATTTTATTGGATCAGATTTAAATGAATAAAAGTAAATAAAATAAAGTACCACTTTATTTGCATCAAAAAAGAATGAAAGTTGCAGAAAAGATGAATTCTGAATTATTTTATCTACTAAGGATTTTTAATGCTATCATGGGTCCTTACCTATAACTACAAAATGATCTTTTCCTAACACCATGTATACTACGCCTCTCAAGAGAGAGCGTCAAATAAAGCCGAGAAGCTCGGCTTGACGGTTGAACTCTCTGCCTCTGAGCAGAGAGGAACCCGGACGAGATTCCACCGAAGGGCAGAGTTTCGTTCGGGGAGGTTGACCAACTCGATCCCGTTAATATGGGTTCTATGGGAATTTTTTGACCGAGCCTACGGGCTCGGAAAACCCACGTTAAACTCGGCCTTGTGCCACATGCAACCCTCGTGGTGGGGTGGCTAGATACCGAATCGAGTCGAGCCGATAGTAGTTCACTCCAAACCAGACTGACAGTCATACTAACACCTTCCACCACTTGTATTATTATTTCGTGTAATATACCTTCGTTATTTCTACTCTTGTGTTCGTGTTGTTCTTCCTTGGTCCTAACCTGGAGCATAACAAATGCTAAATTAAAAATTTACACCAACTCATTGCATTTTGTTTAGGAATTCATGGAAGTTGATAACTTAGATTTTAAATCGAGTTGAAATTAGTTACGAGTTGAAATTAGTTTCGAGTTGAAATTAGGTCCGAGTTGAAATTACTACTATCACTCAAAGCCCCGCCCTGTGAGTGAATTTTGGTAGGCTGAACCCTTGGGAGCCGTCAGTGGTTGGGCTAGCACGAAGTCATCGTGAGCGAGGTGTTGAGTGTGCAAGCCATGTTCAAACTTTTGATCACGCTAGATAACGCGCTCTCTCCCCCAGAAACTGTAACTAAGGTCCGCTCAGCATAGTTGCAGTATAAACCGCAGCTGGAGTTAGACCTATCGCTTTCTGGCTATGAGACCTGGTTCGAATCTCAACAGGGTCGATTTGTGAGAAAAGTGATTTTTTAAGGCTATCGGTCTGGAGGAGGCGATCCCAGCGTGCGGCACCTTTGCCGAAAACCCATACCACCGGTTTACCCTTGTGAGTGAAATTGGGTAGACGGAACCCTTAAGAGCCGTTGACAGTTGTACTAGCACGAAGTCACATGTCATCGTGACCGAGGTTTTGAGCGTGCAAGACATGTTAAGACTTTTGATCATGCTAGATAACGCGCTCTCTCCCAGAAATTGTAACTAAGGTCCGCTCAGCATAGTTGCAGTATAAGACATAGTTAGTTTTGTTACAGTATAAACCTATGGTGGGCTCTGTGACTGAGCTGCCATCTGCAAAAGTGATTGGCAAACCGCACACGAAGACGGGTGTGCTCGGAAAAGGAGCAGCCGGATATTATATACACTGTCCCAAACTCATTGGCTGTAAATCTTAAATCACTTTATTTTGAATAAATGTTGTCATGAAAGGAATTCTTTACTTTTACTTTTCATTTCTACCTCAAGCAAGGTGATAATGCCACTAAGACACAGTGGATTACAGGGAGTAAAAGAGATAAGAATTTAGTGTGGAGAGTTGAGGAAAAGGACAATAAAAGAAACCAGGGTTCAGGAAGGCAAAATATGGCGATTGACGCAGCTTTTAAATTTTTGAAGAATGTAGGTGGCAGGGAAACAAAAAAGCGAGAGGTGCGAGAAAATAAACTATTAGAATAAAAAAAAGTGGTTGCATCTAGTTAGTTCAACATTAAAACAATGATATTTAGTTGCCAATCTAGCAGAACATTTGTCATGAAAATATTTGTAGAAAAGACAGAGAGAAAACGACGTCGCGTCGGTGAGAAAATGACAGAAGTCAAGTTGCCTGGTCAGGATCGATTACATTACAGACTCTTCATTGAATTTGGTCAAAAATCTCGAGATATATACCAAGAGCACCAAACCAGATATGGCAGCAATATTCAATGTACGGACGAATTATAAATGTGCAAGCTGCATTCTGACGAAAAAAAAAATTGTCCATCACAACACATTGAACCAACTTTCCTAGCAGTAGACCAAGCAATTGATTCAATATAATTTATGTTAGTGGAAAACGTGAGCTGAAAAAGGCACAAAGTGTTACTCTCCTTTGAGGCTAGCATCAGCCATCTTGATTGCATGCAGAAATGGTTCTCTGTAGTGATTAAATGAAAGCAGTTTTGTTTTTGAGACAAGAAAATTGCTTGTAAATTTTAATTTAAGGTCCACTCAGAATAGTTGCAGTATAAACCATAGTTAATTTTGTTACAGTATAAACTGTATTTTTGTTTTTGGTCAAGAAATTGCTTGTAAATTTTAATTTACAAGCAATTTCTTGACCCAGTTACCTACTGATTGTAGGTCTTTTTTTTTCCAGAGCAGTTGCCAGTTTTGCTTTGTTTGAATCTGTCGATCTTGCTACTTAGGCGTAAATAGGTGTGTCATCTGCATAAATACTTAGTTTGAAAAGAACAATAAAGAAACAGAGGTCAGGAAGACAGAAAATGGCGATTACATTTCTGAAGAGTGTAGTGTCGCAAGGAAGCAATAAATCGGAAGGGAGACCCATAGGCGGGAAATGCGAGAAAAGAAACTATTAGAATAGAACATACATATCTAGCTTGTTCAAAGGTAAAACGATGAGACCTAATTGCCAATCTAGTAGCGCGCTCAAATTCACGCAATCGGGACACTAAGGAGGAAAGCTCACGAGAATAGTCGTTGTGAAAATATTTTTAGAAATGACAGAAAGGAAGACACGGTGAGAAAGTGACTGAAGTCGAGATGCCAGATCAGAATCGATTTCATCACAGACTCTTCTTGGAATTTTCTCACAAATCTTGAGATGTATAGTTGGATCACCAGACCTGATATGGCAGAAATATTCAATGTACGGACGAATATTAGGTTTATAAATAGGCAAGATGAATTCTATCGAGAAGAATTATATCTGGTACAACACAAGTTTAATATTTTGTAGTTCCAGTCATAAGAGTTTGATAATAATGTTGACTCTTTCTGAGTTGTTTCATTCAGTAATTCTTCACGTATTGTTTCTCTAGATTAATGAGAAATTGAGTTAGGATATACTTTCTTCTGTAAACTTTTATTTACCTTACTTAAGCCTCAATCTCTCGCTATATTCTACTTTATATTTATAAATAACCAAATACGTAGTTCAACTCCTCAGCTTGTGAAGGTCCTCTGTTGAATGTAGACCTTCCCCAGAACCGATGCATCTTCCCCGCCGACCCAATGCATTTTGGTAGCATCAGATGTGACACGCTTGGGCGATTGTCTCTTTTCGATTCATGATCGTCTCGAGGGTATTGATGCGTAAGTAAATGTAACGAACCTGACTGGAATTCGAACACAGGATTTCTCCTTTCGGACCGCTATCCATTACACCACCCGCACATCACTTCAAAGCCTACAGTACCTGGTATTCTCAAGCAGTCACCCCCATTAGTACTCAACGTTTCTTAGCTTCGGTGATCGAATGAGGACCAGCGTTTCAACATAATATGGCCGTAATCCATATGATTAATAAACAGCACCAATTTTAACTTTTCCTATCGGCGGAGCATGCTAAATGCCGGCATTGCAGGAGTAAGACCACGACGCAAAAAGGCAACATTCCGGGTAGTTGCGTACAGACTTGACCGTAAACCCGAACGTTCACCGTGCGTAAACTTGTGCATAGACCCGACAAATGTCTGCGTATAATCTAGGACGTAAACCGGGCCAATGTCTTCCCACAGATTCGGACACAAACACGACCAATGTCTACGCACAGAATCGAGTGTAAACCCGACAAATGTCTACCTACAGATTCAGGCAAAAACACGACCAACATCTATCCGCAGGCTCGAGCGTTAACCCGACTGAAGTTTCGAACGGGCAAAAGCACAATCAACGTCTACGCGCAACTTTGGGCGAAAACCCGACTAATATCTGCCTAAAGATTCGGACAAAAGAACGGTCAATGTCTACGCGCAAATTTGGGCGAAAACCCGACCAATATCTGCCTAAAGATTCGGACAAAAGAACGGTCAATATCTACGCGCAAATTTGGGCGTAAACCTGATCAATATCTGCCTACAGATTCGGGCACAAAATGACCAGTTTTCTGCATGTTAAACGAGCCATTTATGTTTGACATCAAATATCTCAATAAGTGTGGTATATTGTAAGATTAACCAAAATAACTTAACCCAATCAATTGTAGTTAAATAATTATCGAATTCTAAGTCTATTACTTATCAACATAACTTAAAAGTAACATATAGATTTATACTTAGAAGTAACATGTAGCTTTAACTGCTACAATAATTAAACAGTTTTATTAGGTGGGTCAGCACACAGTACACAGGTATCGTTTTACTGTTTTTCATCTAGTTTGTATATATATATATATATATATATATATATATATTAAGCTAAGCTTTGTTTTGGATACAAGGAGAGGACATCTATTTTGTCTATAATAAAAGTTATTTCTGTGCACTTGATTGTTAAATTTTTAATAGATGATTATAATGATTGATAATATAATAGGTGCTATTTAAACGTCAATTATTAGATCATGAAGCATTTAAGTTTGATCAATCAATAGGAGAATAAATATGCTAAAAGTCAAGCATAAAATTGGTTGCAGGAAGCAAGCAAAGGATTAACATTTTGGTTGAATAAAAGAAATACATTTCACCGGAAAGCTTTAACACAGTTACCATGTTGTTGTTATTATTATTATTATCACACACACACACACACACACGCAAACAAACCAAAAACGTTTATCTCCCTACTCATTTCATATAGTTGTGATTATTATTATTATTGTTGTTGTTGCTGTTGTTGTTGTTGTTATATTATCAGCACTACCACCACTACCATCTCCCGACATTTACCATGCATTTATCGACGCTGACAGACAAATCACATCTCGGTTTTTAATGACTAATCGTGCCCCTCTCCCGTTCCTCACATTATATCGGCGATTTATAACCGCATCTTTATTTATTCATGTTGCAGATTTTGTTTTTTATTCCTGATTTTCGTTTTCTTTTCACGGCTGATACTAGTTCGATTCTGAACAAAGCCGACCGTTTTCTTTATACCCGAAATAAACGCACCCTCCAAGACCATTCTCCTAATCAACGAATCCAATGCTCCCAACCCCACCCACCCACTAACACCACCAATAAAAAAAAATCTAAATAAACTCCTGGTAATAATGGTAGCAGAAGACAATGAAAATGTATGTTGAATGGAGTCGTCACGCAATTACATTTGTTCATTATTTTTTCATAATTTTGGTAAGAATGCCACAAAGGGCGGACAGAAGACGAAAGGCACAACCTACCTAACGAGATTGTGTTGACAACAGGGATTAGGAGAGATAGCACAAAAAAAAAAAACGAAATTTTACTAAGAGCTACAAAGGACAGAAAACTGTGGAGAGCCATGTTCGCTTACGTCATTACAGTATACAGCTCAAAGAAGAAAAATGCAAGGAGGATAGATGTGTATATCCTACCTAATGAGCTTGTGTAGATGGTTGGCAGAACAGGGATTAGGAGAGATAACAAAAAGACAAATACTGCTAAGAGCTAGAAAGGACAGGATGTCGTGGAGAGCCATGTTCACTTACGTCCTTACAGTATACAGCTCAAAGAAGGAAAATGCAAGGAGGTTAGATGTGTATATCCTACCTAATGAGCTTGTGTAGATGGTTGGCAAAACAGGGATTAGGAGAGATAGAGCAAGCTAAAAGGACAGGATGTCGTGGAAATGTTCACTTGACGTCCTTACAGACAGCTCAAAAAAGGAAAATGCAAGGAGGTTTTACCTAAAGCTTGTGTAGATGGTTGGCAAAACAGGGATTAGGAGAGATAGCAAAAAAGACGAAATTTTACAAAGAGCTAAAAAGGAAATTTCGGAGAGCCTTGATCCGTTTAGTCAAGCTCACTAAGTATGATTTGCGTTGTTTTTTTCTGTCCTGCTTGTCTTCAATCTGTCCTGTGATTATCAGTTTTTCCAAGCCATCCTTCCTCATTATGTGTCTCAGAAATTTTAGCTGACTCTTCCTGATGCTAAGTATAAATCTCTTTCTTGTTTCCTTTTTCTCTAGAACTTCCACGTTGCTCAAATATTCAGTCTGTGGAATCCCCAGCATCCTTCTGTAGAACCATATTTTAGTTGCTTCTGTCTCTACTTCATCTGTGCAGCAATCACTGCCATATAGGAGGAAAAATATCACACAACAGTTCAGTACACTTTTCTTTATTTCTAACAAAAGTTTCTGTTTTTTAATACCCTGCTTAGCTTTCAGGATGCCTCTTTGGCTATTCCAGTGCACGTCCGGGATTCAGTGTTGCACTTTCCGCCCTCTGTTGAAACACTTCCCACATATTTAATTGTTTTTTTACTTCTTTAATTTTGGTATCTCCGATTTGTAATTTGCATTTCGGGCTCATCCTTTAGAATTAAATTTATAAATTAAATTTATGAATTCTCTCTTCTTGCTGTTGATGTTTACCTACCTTCTGTGGGAACTTTTGTAGTTTTCTTTCAGGGTATGCTATCAACACTGTGTCATTTGCATACCGTATGTTGTTAAGATAGTGACCGCCAGTAATGAATCCTGGCAGAACTAATTCTCTCAGAATCACTTCGCCGTATAGGTCACATCCTTATTTTATTTTACTAAAGTTAACTTACATTACTGGAATAAAACAGTCCATATCTCAACTAGTGTATTTACTATTAGAATTCTATATTTATTACTAAGATATTGTATTTACAAAATTAGTGGTAACGTTCAAGTTTTTTAAAAGCATATTCTAATAAATATTTAATCTGTGTTATCTGTAATTCAAATTGCTATGTATAAACAATGTTTCTGTCGAGTAAAGGTTTCTTTTAATATATCGTATATGTATAGAAAGAATTTATATCTGCTTTGTCAAAATTCCGTCGTATGCTAATAGGAAAATGAATAGAATGTAAAATAAATGTAAGTTTGGTTCCTAAATATAAATTTTCAGAAGAGGACATAAATCAAATATATTTTTTAAAATACATAAAAAATGTATAGAATTCTATAATTTCAGTCCTGGTAACGTTAGTTATGAAATTATTTCCTGCAGTGTTCATAGTAATCATTGTTGTCGTCTGACATTTCACATTACAACATGTCAGTCGAGTTGAGCCGAAGAAAAATTTTACGGACTTATTTAAATAAGTCAAAAACAAACATTTTAACTAGAGTTTTTAAAAAACTGTACCGACTTATTTAAGCAAGTGAAACAAATAGAATGTTTGCTGAATTAATTATTATTATTAATGCAATCATAAGAATTGTATAAAATAATTCAATTGTTTATCTTATCAGCTATATGTAGTTATGTTTAGCGAAGGAATTTCAAGTGGTTGATTGATTGACTGATTTGTTTTTTACGGTTTATCTACTCTTTGGTGGTTATTAATGCTTCCGGAACATTTTTGAGGGGGAGGTGTGAAAATAATCCCTTTTTTGTGAGTGAATATTTCAGTAACAAATTTTGGGATACCAAAATGTTTTACTATTTAACCCACAGTTGGGGTTCATACCATTCCAGGGTTTTTGTGCGTAAGTGAATTCTACTGGAATCCAAACTCGGCTCTCCGATTCGGTTTACGAGACAATGAACTGGTGGATACGTAAGTGTATAAGAAATTGTGGGATATTATATAGTTTAATGTCATGAAAAAGTTCTTTCCAGTTGGTTGATTGATTTTGTTTAGCGGCCTATCAACCTGAATGGTTATTGTTGTAACCGAGGAAGAATAACCAAAACGGAGGTTGGAAATGAAATGGTAATCTTTATAACATTAACAAGATAAAATACTCGCCAGCGGCCTGAAGTAGGTAAACCACTGCTAGTGGTGAACTACTTAGCATATTATCCCCACTTACAATAGTGTTCAGCGTATTTATGAGGATTGGAACATACCCAGTAGTGTTCATAGATACTGTATATAACAGTTATTTAATGCCGAAATGTAAATATTTTGTACATAATTTTATGCTTTCAACTACAGATATTTTTTACATGATTTTATACTCTGCAAAGTAAAGGTATATTTTTAAATATATATTTTGTAGATCCAAAAATTTATTGTTGGCAATTTTACTACAAAATTTACTTTTTATATTTTTTAGTGTTGCATCCATTGTCCTTTTGCTATAAAAAAGTATTGTTGGCTCATTGATTATAAAAAATGTACTGTTGATTTTTGTTTGGGGGTTTACTATTTGCCCATAGCTGGGACCCTAACCTGGATCAGAGTGGACCTAGGAACAACAGCAATGTGAAGGTGGTTCCAATAAAAAAATATTTAGAAAGCAAGAGAGACAGAGGAAAAGAGTACATAACCTACCAAACGAGCTTGTGTAAATGGATGGCAAACAGAGATTAAGAGAAATAGCAAAAAGATAATATTTAAAAGAGCTCCATAGGACAAAAATGGGGTATGGAACATCGAAGAAGACTATTTACTGAGAATGTTCTTGGGCAGATAAGCATTGTGGGACGCTTGCGTTGATCTGATAGGCTTCTTGACCATTAGTAAGGAGTTTCAAGGACTTGCCTAAAAAAAAAGGCCAATGTTTGCAAAGACTCTTCCAGAGATTCAGCAGATGGAGATTTCGTGTAGCACCCTTCCATGCCACATTACGACAAAGGCCTTCCTGATTCCAAAGGCGATCGGTCACATGATTAATTTATATCTGTTATGACAAGACATCAGCAGTGAACGTTAAAGAGCGAAATCCACACTGCAATCATTCTAACTTCAGATCATAGTTTCTGTTTCAGAAAGGTTTATAGAGATGTTTGGAATTTTTAGAGAGGTCTGGGCTTGTTTTAGTTTGTTTTCGTTTGCTCATTACGGAGGTCAGTTCTGTGAGAACACGGAAATAGTCTGAAGAAATGGCCATTAATTTATATTAAATTGTCATGGTCCCGACCTAGACCGACAGAATGAACTCTTCCTAACGCTATATATACTACGCCTCTCAAGAGAGTAGAACGGTTTAGTACGGATTTGGTATTGGGACGGTAGTGAATCGAGCCGAGCTTCTCGACTTGACGGTCGAGTTCTCTGCCTCTGAGCAGAGAGGAACCCGGACGAGGCTCCGCCGAAGGGCAGAGTCTCGTTCGGGGAGGTTAACCAACCCTATCCCGTTTATGCGGGTTCTACGGGCATTTTTTGGCCGAGCCTAGGGACTCGGGAAACCCACGTTAAACTCGGGCTTGTGCCACATGCAACCCTCGTGGTGGGGGGTGGCTAGATACCGAATCGAGCCGAGCTTCCTGGCTTGACGGTTGAACTCTCTTCCTCTGAGCAGAGAGGAACCCGGACGAGGCTCCGCCGAAGGGCATAGTCTCTTTCGGGGAGGTTGACCAACCCGATCCCGTTTATACGTGTTCTACGGGCATTTTTTGCCCGAGCCTACGGGCTCGGGAAACCCACGTTAAACTCGGCCTTGTGCCACATGTAATCGTCGTGGGGGGGTCTACATACCAAATCGAGTCGAGCTAATAGCAGTCACGCCAAACCAGGCGTACAGTCATACTAACCCTTTCACTTCTTTGTATTATTTCTTGTGTAATATATTCTTTGTTATTTCTACTGTATTGTTTCGTGTTGTTCTCCCATGGTCCTAACCTTGGACCATAACATAAATAAAAATAAAATACATTTTTTAATTTTCTCCAAAGAAAGATAAGAAAATGATAGAGGAAAGGGAGAAAGAAAAGGAGTGAAGAACGGAGAGAAAAAATAGGAAAGGCGCAGAAGGCAGCAAAAGAGATGGAAGTGATAAAGACAAAGAGAGAGTGAAGGGAGTGTAGACAAAAAAAAGGAAGGGGAAGATGATTAGGATAGTGGAAAGGGAGAAAGAGGACAGGAAGAGAGAAAGAATGAGAGAAGAGAGAGAAGAGATAAAGTTAGAAAGAGGGAGGGAATAGAGAAGAGAGAGGATGAAGACAGAGAGAGAAGGAAAGAGAGAAAGAAGATCTATCAAAGTGCTTTCGGATGGGAATCATCATGATAGTATTTCCTGTCAAATGTATGTTTCTATGTCGAGCAAAAAAAAGGAAGATAAATGATTAAATGCTAAGCCATGTTTGCTTCCAGAAAGTCAACGATAGAAAAATGAAAATGAAGTGTCATCATAAAACATAAATCCGATCAGATCAATCTGTTTCGTCTCTATCCTCTCAATCAAACTCTCTTAAACTATTCATATCAATTGATTTTGTTTGGAAGGAAAAGTCAACGCCAAACTCATTCAAACCCGTCAGTATTTGACAATCATTCATAAAACTGTCTTCTTCTTCAAATACAAAAAGCTAAATAGCAAGGAAAAGTCATGAATGAGAGTCGATCGATGTTATTGCTGAGGTAGATAAATTTCAACTTCAAATTAAATGACTGACTTACACTGAGATAAAGAATACCTTAATAAACTCCGGGAGAAAATTGTTACGTAAACAGAGAAAAATTGCTTGATCGATAAATACGAACTGAAATGCATATGGAAATTCAAGAACAGTGATAAACTGGCGCGCACCCCACCATATATATATATATATATATATATATATATATATATATATATATATATAAAAAAAGGCTTAAAAACTAATATTCCATTATTAGTGATCAAGCCTTTTATTATATCCTTACTCTGTCCTGGACATTGAGTTCTACCTGGATTCTTCCTCTTGGAATTTTTTATTCAAAAATATACATGTATGCGTATGCACCTATGTATATATATTTATATATTTTGCATATGTATGTATATATTTACCACTAATATTATATATATATATATATATATATATATATATATATATATATAAGTGCACATAAAAAATTGAAAACCGACATGTATAAGCAGTTGCAGATATCTCCTGATGGGTGAACGGTACAAATTCCGGAGGGTCCGTCTATGAAACTCTGGAGTCAGGATTTTCAGGTATCAACAATCAGCTAAGTGCCAAACCTCTCCCTCTCTTTATATATATATATATATATATATATATATATATATATATAGATATATAGATAGATAGATAGATAGTTCCATCCAAAAGTATTGCAACGACAAGGCTAATTCCTTTGTTTTTGCTGTTCACTAAAGGTATTTGGGATCGAAAGATGAATATGAGACAAGTGTTCAGAATGTCAGCTTTTATTTCCTGGTATTTAGATTTCCATGTGTCAAACGACTTAGAACATAACACCATTCTTTAACGCACCAATTTTTCAAATAAGCAACGTGAGTAACAGATGTTCCTTGTTATCCAGGTGTTGCCTTTTAGATTGATTTTTTTAAAATATTAAATAGCTCTGAATGACAACTCTTGGTTTTAGCCTTGGGTTTAACCTTTAAAGACCGTTAAAAAGATAAACCAACATGAAGACAAGAGAGCATTCTATAAGAGAAAAGCAAACCATTTTGAAACTGAGAAAAGAATGAAAATCGATCAGAACAATTGGACAAACATTGAGCATAGCCAACGCAGCAATTTGGAATGTCCTGAAAATAGAAAGAAACTACTGGTGTACTGAGCAACAGTCATAGAACAGGCTGGCCAATGAAAACAACAGCAGATTATGACAACACAAAATGTGTGAGCTGTGAGGAAAACCCCCAAAACGACAGACAGTGATACCACTAACAACCTCCACAGTGCAGGAGTGAGCGTTTCGCAATCGAAAAAAAACAACTTCGAGAGCAGAAATATAGAGGCCATGTTACATGATGCAAACCACTCAGCTGTAATAAACGGAAGACCAGATTGGAATTGGTAAGGAACTAGAGATGAGCGACTAAAGTTCTGGAAGAAGGTTTTCTGGACTGATGAGACCAAGAATAATCTATACCAAAGTGATGGAAAGGCCAAAGTGGAGAAAGAAAGAATCTGCTTATAATCTAAAAGCATACAACCTCCTCTGCGAAGTATGGTGAAGGCATTGTCTTGGCATGGGCGTGCATGGCTGCTTCGGGAACCGGCTCGTTCATATTTATTGAAGATGTAACTCAGAATTCAGAAGTTTACAGAAACTTATAGTCTGCTAATTTACAGAGAAATGCATCCAAACTAATCGGGAGGAAATTTCTTATGCAGCGTGACGATGACCCGAAACATGATGTCAACACAACAAAGGGGGAAAAAGTGGACAGTTTTAGACTGGCCAAGTCAATCACCGGATCATAACCAAACAGAACATGCATTTCATCTGAAGAGGAAACTGAAGTCTCCCCACCCCTTAAACAAAAAAGATCTGAAAGAGGTTCTGTTAAAAATCTGGAAAAGCATCACAGATGAAGAATGCAACAGTTTGGTGATGTCAGTGGGTCGCAGGATTGATGCAACTATTGCAAGCAAAGGTTATGCAACCAAATATTAAATGTTATTTACTTTACGACTATCTGTTCCTTTACTTCTGTTCAGATAA